>CM021108.1:96769553-96798091 GCA_007115665.2 Sequoiadendron giganteum
GGGTTGGGGGTCGAGGGTCGAGGGTTGAGGGATTAGGGATTAGGGTTTGAGGGTTGAGGGATTAAGAGGGTATAGGGGTTGAGGGATTAGGGTTTAAGGGTTGAGGGATTAAGAGGGTATAGGGGTTAAGGGTTGAGGGATTAGGATTTGAGGGTTGAGGGTTGAGGGATTAAGAGGTTGTAGGAGCGAGGGATTAGGGTTTAAGGCTGAGGCTGAGGGTTGAGGATTGAGAGGGTATAGGGGTTGAGGGATTAGGGTTTAAGGGTTGAGGGTTGAGGGATTAGGGTTTGAGGGTGGAGGGATTAAGAGTGTATAGGGATTGAGGGATTAGGGTTTAAGGGTTGAGGGTTGATGGATTAAAAGGGTATAGAGGTTGAGGGATTAAGATTTAAGGGTTGAGGGTTGAGGGTTGAGGGTTTAGGGATTAAGAGGGTATAGGGGTTGAGGGATTAGGGTTTAAGGGTTGAGGGTTGAGGGTTCAAGGATTAAGAAGTTATAGGGATTGAGGGATTAGGGTTTAAGGGTTGAGGGATTAGGGATTAGGGTGTGAGGGTATAGGGATTAAGAGGGTATAGCAATTGAGGGATTAGGGTTTAAGGGTTGAGGGTTGAGGGATTAGGGTTTGAAGGTTGAGGGATTAAGAGGGTATAGGGATTGAGGGATTAGGGTTTAAGGGTTGAGGGCTGAGGGATTAGGGTTTGAGGATTGATGGATTAAGAGGGTATAGGGGTTGAGAGATCAGGGTTTAAGGGTTGAGGGTTGAGGGTTCAAGTATTAAGAGGGTATAGGGATTGAGGGATTAGGGTTTAATGGTTGGGGGATTAGGGATTAGGGTTTGAGGGTTGAGGGATTAACATGGTATAGGGATTGAGGGATTACGGTTTAATGGTTGAGGGTTGAGGGATTAGGGTTTGACGGTTGAGGGATAAAGAGGCTATAGGGATTGAGGGATTAGGGTTTAAGTGTTGAGGGCTAAGGGATTAGGGTTTGAGGGTTGAGGGATTAAGAGGGTATAGGGATTGAGGGATTAGGGTTTAAGGGTTGAGGGTTGAAGAATTAAGATGGTACAGGGGTTCAGGGATTAGGATTTAAGGGTTGAGGGTTGAGGGTTGAGGGATTAGGGTTTAAGGGTTCAGGGTTGAAAGATTAAGAGGGTATAGGAGTTGAGGGATTAGGGTTTAAGGGTTGAGTGTTGAGGGATTAGGGTTTAAGGGTTGAGGGATTAAGAGGGTATAGGGATTGAGGGATTAGGGTTTAAGGGTTGAAAGTTGATGGATTAAGAGGGTATAGGGGTTGAGGGATTAGGATTTAAGGGTTGAGGGTTGAGGGTAGAGGGTTGAGGGATTAAGAGGGTATAGGGATTGAGGGATTAGGGTTGAAGGGTTGAGGGTTGAAAGATTAAGAGGGTATAGGGGTTGAGGGTAAAGGGATTAGGGTTTGAGGGTTGAGGATTAGGGCGGCTATAGGGATTGAGGGATTAGGGTTTAAGGGTTGAGGGTTGTGGGATTAGGGTTTAGGGTTGAGGGATTAAGAGGGTATAGGGGTTTTGAGGGATTAGGGGGTTGAGGGATTAAGAGGGTATGCGGATTGAGGGATTAGGGTTTAAGGGTTGAGGGTTGAGGGATTAGGGTTTGAGGGTTGAGGGATTAAGAGGGTATAGGGATTGAGGGATTAAGGTTTAAGGGTTGAGGGTTGACGGATGAAGAGGGTATAGGGGTTGAGGGATTAAGATTTAAAGGTTGAGGGTTGAGGGATTAAGAGGGTATAGGGGTTGAGGGATTAGGGTTTAATGGTTGAGGGTTGAAAGATTAAGAGGGTATAGGGGTTGAGGGTCGATGGATTAGGGTTTGAGGGTTGAGGGATTAAGAGGGTATAGGGATTGAGGGATTAGGGTTTAAGGGTTGAGGGTTGAGGGTTGAGGGTTGAGGGTTGAGGGATTACAAGGGTATCTCCCACTCTCCCACTCTCTCCCAATCTCTTTTTCTCCCACTCTCCCACTCTCTCCCACTCTCTTTTTGTCCCAATCTCCCCTCTCTCCCTCCCTCTCTATCTCCCCCTCTCCCACTCCCCTCCTCTCTCCCTCCCTCTCTATCTACCCCTCTCTCCTTCCCACTCTCTCTTTCTCCCACTCTCACCCTCTCTCCCTCCCTCTTTATCTCCCACTGTCCCCTTCTCTCACTCTCTCCCACTCTCTCTTTCTCCCAATCTCCCCTTCTCCCACTCTCCCACTCTCTCTTTCTCCCCCTCCCCCTCCCTCTCTCCCTCTTTCTCTCCCACTCTCTCTTTCCCCTCCCCCTCTCTCCCTCTCTATCTCTCACTATCCCCCTCTCTCCCCATCTCTCACTTCCCCCTCTCTCCCTCCCCTCTCTCTCTCCCTCTCCTCCCTCTCTCCCTCTTTCTCTCCCACCTTCTCTTTCTCCCCCTACCCCTCTCCCTCCCTCTCTCTGTCTTTCTCTAGCACTCCCTCTCCCTCCCTCTCTCCCTTTTTCTCTTGCACTCTCTCTTTGTCACACTCTCACCCTCTCTCCCTCGCTATCTATCTCCATGTCTCCCACTTTCTATTTCTATCCCTCCTTCTCTCCCTCCTTCTCTCCCTCTCTCTCGCTCTCTCTCTCCCACTCTCCCTCTACCTCTCTTTCTCTCACACACATACACACACAAACTCACCTTTGTTTCGTCTACTATAAGGGTGCAGGGGACATATATAGAATTAGGATAGAGGGAAAAGATAAAGAGGGAGAAAAGAGAAAACCATATTTCACATAACGCGCTCACGTTATAACGCGAGCGCATTGTTTACTCCACTAAAATGGTAAAATACTCTATATAACCATGATTTCAAGGCCCACAGTCTGCATATTCCTTTGGTTCTGCCCGTGCTCTAACAAAAAAGTATCTTTTTGATGATGTTGTGAAGTGTGCAAGCATGTTTTTCACATTCCATCACCTTTTCCATGGTCTTTCTATCACCTTTGCATGAAATAGCAAAGCTTCCACGTTGAAAGACATATATTATCAATTGGATTTTGAATTCCATTGAAAACTAATATACAATTGAAGTTTGGAGGGGAACAAGCTTTTGAACAAGACAAATTGTTGTGGAGTTTGAAGAAAGAAGAAGCCAAGGCTACATAATTGGGTTGAACTCTTCCATTTGAAAGTCTAGTTTTTTAGGTATGTGAAGTCTTTACACATTTTCTTTCATTCTATTATGGTTTGCTTTCATTTTTGTTTGTCATTATAACCTTAGGTTTCCAATGCACATTTTAAATTACCATTATGTACACAATTATATACACTTGCCAATTACCATTTTAAACTTGATGTAGAGCATCTACCAGGATAAAGTTGATTAGAAACTCTTTGTCAGACTCAAAAAAATAGATTAACCTTCAAAACACCTTAAAAATCTTGAAAATAACTGATTACAATCAACTAGGATCCTCAAAACATCAACCAATGATTATGTCATTCACAAGTTGTCCTAAATCTTCCATAATGGCACCATTGTTTACAAACACAAACTATAATTCTTAAGGCACAAGCAAACCATTATTTGCTTAATAAATATTTGTTTGAGTTAGTACAACAAAAATGAAACCTTTCAGAAGTCTGCCCTTACACGCAAACTTAGTTCCTTTGTTCACTGTCACATGTATCTCCCAAACCATGCACACACTTCAGACTATGATACTTATTTTTGATGCAAAGTTAGAGGACCCAAAACCATTGAATATGTCAACTTGCCTTCAAGAGGAATCTAACAAGATTACAAAGGCCTAATGGACCAATCCCAACACTCCTCCAAGCTGGACAACAAACATAAACACTATTTCCCACATTTCACCCTTGGAATCTAGTTATTGTGCAAAACCAGTTTTGGGCCCTTAACTCCAAAAATTTCCAAAACACTAGGAAAATAAAAGAATTATTCTAGCACCCATTTCAGAGTTGCAAGAGATACCTTAACCAATGACATCACTGCTTTGGGACAACTTTAAGAAAACTGACCTTTTCACTATTTTAGGCCTCCAAGTAGGCCAATTTTACAGAGGAACTACCCTTAGATCCTCACACCAGACTTCCAAACCCAAAAAAAGTCTTTAATTAGGTCTAAAAACAAGATATTTGGTAGGTCTTAGGACCTTACCCGCTCAACTAGGCTTCCAATACAAAAACCCCCATTTTTTAATGCAAAGAGGGAGGGTTTATAGAAACTCCTATACCCAAGCCTTCCCAGACCATTCCAAAGCATCAAACATCTTCAAAATACCCCGCAAAAGGTCAAAAGTTCATTACATAGACCACTCCTTCAACACTTTTTCAAAATCACTCCTTGGTTCCTCAAATTCTCATGGAAAAGTGCTTGTTTCAGCCTAAGAACCCCATCCTATTGTCATGAGATTCATTCCAAGGAATTTTCAACTATAGAAGACCCTACTATAACAATTGAAATGCTATCCCATTGAGAAACAATTCATAACGGTAAAAAATATGGTCATTTCATAATTAAATCCTACTCAAACCCTTGACTGGCTTGGAATGAACAGTTTTAGAAAATTGTCAATTCCTCCCTTCAAACGCACTATTAAGCCCTCAGAACTGATGCATTAGAGAGTTAAGACATGTGCCTACAATATTATATTAGTTTTGTATCAAGGGGAGGTTGTATATATTCGTACAAGTGCAGGAAAGTGCAAAAAAACTAGTGAATTTCTAGAGAACAACATTTTTTTTATCAAAAAAATGGATTTCAAAATGAACAAAAATCCTCCCTTCGAGTCAATGGAGGTTTTTTAATCCTTTTACAATGACAACCAACTCCCCCCAATTCCTATAACTAACAAACAACCACCTTTGAAATCTCATATAACCGGTACATGGAAAATGTCTTTAATGACCCTCTTACAATGTGAAGATACCCAAAATTGAATCAAATTTCAAAATGGAAGCATAGATTGTCAAGGTGATCCTACAACAAAAAATTATCAAAAACTCACAATGTCATTAAAATCATTAGTTTCATAATCACCATCATGGTTATTCACTTTTAGTTAGAAATGTGCTTTGGCCAGCCTAGTGCTTCCATAGTTTGTAAACATTTGTCTACATGCTAGGTTAACTTTTGTACACGATGATTGTAAGTATTATTTAAATGAAGCCTTCAATGACATATATTTTTCAATTAACTTGAATGGATACATTTTTTAGGAACTAATATTCGTCTCATTACCATGGTACAAATAAAATTACCTGCCATGCCGAAAAAAAAGACAAAGAGGAAACTAATAGATGAAGAGGAGGAAACCTTGAAAGAAAAGGAGAGAGTTCGGGTGGCGTTATATCGTGAAACAATTGATGAAAACAACCCGATTGTAGAGGAACCTCAACCGTCAAAAGGAGAATGGGAATTGGCAGCACAACAAGCATGAATGCGAAAGCATCATCATAAGACAAATTCAGATACTGTAGTTAGAGACACACCCTCTACGACAAGTTAATATGAAGAGACACCATTAAGCACAAGTGAATATGGAGGGACACCATCTAGCACAAGTGAATATGGATGAACACCATCTACTACAAGTGAATATGGAGGGACACCATGTACCACAAGTGAATATAGTTGGACACCATCCAACACATCTCAAGTTGAGAGTACATCATCACTCGGAATTGACGAAGAAGGTATGCCATCATCCCCATGTGAACCTCAAGGTATGTCTTCTTCTCCACCCTTGATTGAAGGTATGCAATCTAGCCCACCTCAATTAAATATTGATGAAATTTGTAATGTTGAGATGTATGTACCTAGAAGAACACCACCTAGAATTTTGTGTAGAAAGCCAAAGTATTTGATTAATATTGATGATGAGATTTTGCAGCACATGGAAGGTAAGATTTCAACATGCACTTGTAAAAGATATGCTGATAAGATTTGGGAAAGATTCTTTGAAAGACTAAATGAGACTACAAGATGCAACTATTTGTTGAAATGATGCGGGGTGTAAAGTATAGGAACATCATGAAGACTCTTGGGTTGAGAGCATCGAATGCATCAAGTGAAGACACTATTGTGAAGAATCTAATGGATGCTTATGAGAGTGTGGGTAAGACCTCATGCTCAAAGGATAGTAATGTCACCCTACATGTCATTACATCGACTTTGGTAAGCTGTCAAACAAAGAAAGCTCGTCTAATTAAAAAGACTAGTGAAAAAATGGGAATTAGTAGAAAAACTTTATCAAGAGCCATTCATAGGCGGCAAAGAATTGAGGGCAACGATACAAATGAATTATGGGAATTCTCGGGGAGATTGTCACAGAAAGATAAAGAAGTTGTTGAAGCCTTGAGAACACTAATTGAAGAGTACTGGAAGAATAACACAAGGCCATCTCCGAATCAAAGGGATGTGGTAAGAAGGAGAATCAGTAGTCGGAATCATGAGCCACATCCAATGCATTTTTTCGATATGACTCAAACTCAATTTTTTCAAAAATTTGAAAATGATTATCCTCAAATAAGTATTTCTCAAAGATTTTTTGAACTGCTTAAACCTTTTTATGTCAAGATAAATCACACATGCACTACTTGTTGTTGTAGACTACATATTGAATTTTCTAACCATTATGATGTTTATCGTTCTATATGTTCAGATTTGCATACTAACGATGTTTTGTAGGATTGTGGCATAGAAACCCCACCAAAATCTTCTAGAGAGTTCTTATCAAAAAATTTATGTGAAATAGAGGATGGCCAGATATTCTATAGGACAACATGCTTGGATGGTTCATGTGAGCATTGTGGTGGCTTCCAGCGTATGCCAATATGTCAACATATGGAAAGCATAGATGAGGTGGCACAAAAACTAGTAGAGTTCAAGAAGTATAAAATAGTGGCATATGCTACAAAAGATGGGTCTCAAGCAAAAAGGTGTGATTTGGTTACTAAGAAGATTCCAGTGTACAAATTTATGACCACATTTCATGACAATATATTGTCTAAGTATGCAATTTATACCCATAGAGCCCGATGGTTGGACACACAGTTCAAGCTATGCAAGGAAACCTTTCCAATTGGAAGCATAGTATAAATGGTTGACTTTGCAGAGAACTACACTCTACAGCCACAACATGAGGTGCAATCGCAGTATTACAACTCCACACAAGTTTTGATATTTGTGCACATAACATTCATTCATGCATCTGATAGTACAAATGAGCAAAAGATGGTATTGAGGGAGTACCACTTTTACATTAGTGATGATCACACACATTCTCTAGAGTTCGTGCAAGGTTGCTTCCAAATGTTCTACAATGGTTTGGCTCAGAGGGGCATAGAATATGATCAACATATAATATGGTCTGATAATTATGCAGCACAGTTCAAGAACTCGCGCATGTTCTACTAGTTGTGTAGGATGCATGCCATTACAGGTGTTCAACATATGTGGAACTTTTGTGAGGCCGGACATGGAAAGGGGGAGGATGCGTGAAAAGAGAATTAGCATGAGAAGAGTTAAAGTATAAAGACAGTGCAAAGTTGACAGATGCAAAATCAATCATCGAGTGGTGTAATGCTTTGATGGGTCCAAGTAATGAAGGTACATCTTTAGTTCATAGATTTTTTTGGTTGATGGATGATACTAACATTGCACCATATGAAGACTATTGTACACTAACAGGATCGAGTGAGGTACACTCTTTCCTTAGTTCAAATGCAGGTTCATGGAGTATCGATACACTAAAGATGGCATGCTTTTGTTCTTCATGTACAATGCAAGACTGGAATGATTGTGAGTCAGGGGAGTGGGTTGACAAATGGTTCACAAGTTATCTTAGCCCACTTCACATGTATCGCCCTCCGATGGAATTACAGCTGACACAAATAGAATCATCGATCGACTTTGACCACATATCAGATCTAGTTCAACCAGGTGATATATATCTACTTGCTTAGTTGTTTAAATTCCATATCGTTATCTTACTTTGCAGTGTATTCATAATGTTGACTAAGATTGTAGAGGTTTTTTGCACATATCAATGTAGGGCATGTTTATGCAGTTATTGTAGATGAAGACAATGAAGAGGGAATAGACTATTACTTGTGTCATTCTATTGAGACCAAAAAGAAATTGGAGGCCCCAGTTATAGATGGAGAAAACATCGAATACCCTATAGGCTCAGTTGTGGTTACTAGAACATGGCTTAGAAGGTACCCACATTCAAGTGTTAAACATTGGCTATTTCAGGACTTTGACATGAATCGTAAGATTCTTCATTACTCGAACCTTTTCGTGGCATCCAATGTTCATTTGACCAAATATGGGGGTAGAGCTTTGAACAAGACATTATGGAAGGTCCATGAGTCTGACCATGAGGCAATACTTGACACAATAAAGAGTAGAGAAGACCTAGATGGTTCGTTGGATTAATTTGTAAGTATATGCACATTAATTTGTTTGATGCCAATGCTATTATCTTCTTTTATAGTGATTGGTGTCCCTTGCAAAAAATGCAGATATATGAGCCATCCAAGAGAATGTCAGCCATAAAAGCAATGCAACATCCTTATTTTGATGCCTGCATGCAACATCTGTAAGTGTCATCCATCTATTTTTATTTCATTTCCATTTTCGATGCTCTTTCTTTTTCTCTTTTACTTTGCGTATTTGTAAGTAAACTACTAAAAATTGATTGATCTTTCGTTGCAGAAAATGTTGATTTAAGAGCCATCAAAGAGAATCTAAGCCAAAAAAGCAATGCAACATCCTTATTTTGATGATCTTGACAAATCTCAATATTGATTTCAAGTGATTATAAAATAGCATGTGAAGCTTAGCGAGGGAATGTCAAGTTACTCATTTGAAGTTAACCTCATAATGAGCACCTATGATGTAGACATTTAAAGAGAATCTCGAATGTATGAGTAACATTGTAAAAGATTTGTGAGAATGAAGTGCCTGAGGCATTGTAATAAGATTTAATTACATAATGAGATATACTCAAATATTGTAAGGTCTGAGTTCAGGTTTGGTGTAGTAGCACCTTGTTCTGTAAATGCGTTGAATAGGAAAATTTGCAAACTTTGAATTTTGAAATGTAAACAATGTGAAAAAGGTCATATAAAGGTCATGTAAACAATTTGCAACTTTTTTTCTGCAACTCATGTGATGAAGCGGATTGTTCCATCACGTCCAAATAGGTATGTTTACACTAGGCATGGTCCTCTTTCACACCGAAACACATGGAATCACTCTGAGTTATGTTCCACCGGATCGATCCCTGAAGGGTCCAAAGTGCAAAATGGATAAAAACTTCAACATGCTATTACTTGGATACCGTTACACTTAGAAACTTCTCATGTGATCCTATAGGATCATGTTGAGTCCCTTTACAAAAACCTCTCTTGGTTTTGGCTATCTCGGAGTGGTTTTTTCATGGTGGCAGATTTTCACTTGATGGAAAAAGCATCAAATGCAAGCAGTGCAAAGTTGCAAAGTGGTGCAACTTTCGTTCTGCAACTCGTGTGACCAAACTAATAGCTCCAACGCATCTGACTAGGTATGTTTATGCTAGGCATGGTATTGTTTCAGACAGAAACACGTGGAATCGCTTTGAGCTATGTTCCACCAAATCGATCCCTAAAGGGTCCAAAGTGCAAAATGGCTGAAAACTTCAGCATGCTATTACTTGGATACCATTACACTTAAAACTTCTCATTTGATCCTACAGGATCGCATTGAGTCCCTCTACAAAAACCTCTCTTGGTTTTGGCTATCTCAGAGTGGTTTTCCCATGGTGGCGGATTTTCACTTGATGGAAAAAGCATCAAATGCAAGCAGTGCAAAGTTGCAAAGTGGTGCAACTTTCGTTTTGCAACTCATGTGACCAAAATAAAAATTCCAATGCATTTGAATAGGTATGTTTATGCTAGGCATGGTATTTTTTCTCACCGAAACACATGGAATCGCTCCAAGCTATGTTCCACCGGATCGATCCCTGAAGGGTCCAAAGTGCAAAATGGCTGCAAACTTCAGCATGCTATTACTTGGATACCATTACACTTAGAAACTTCTCATCTGGCATTGGGCCCCTCTAGAAAAATCTCTCTTGGTTTTGGCTGTCTTGGAGTGGTTTTCTCATGGCGGTGGATTTTCACTTGATGGAAAAAGTGTCACATTCAAGTTGTGCAAAGTTGCAAAGTGGTGCAACTTTCGCTCTGCAACTTGTATGAACAAACTAACTGTTCTAACGCATCTAAATAGGTATTTTTATGCTAGGCATGGTATTATTTCACACCGAAACACATGGGATCACTTTGAGCTACATTCCACCGGATCGATCCGTGAAGGGTCCAAAGCGCAAAATGGCTGCAAACTTCAGCATGCTATTACTTGGATATCGTGATGCTTAGAAACTTCTCCTTTGATCCTATAGGATAGTGTTGAGCCCCTTCTACAAAAACCTATAGGAAGCTGTTGGGCCCCTCTAGAAAAACCTCTCTCGGTTTTGGCTGTCTTGGAGTGGTTTTCTCGTGGTAGCGAATTTTCACTTGATGGAAAAAGTGTCAAATTCAAGTTGTGCAAAGTTGCAAAGTGGTGCAACTTTCGCTCTGCAACTCGTATGAAAAAACTAACTATTCCAACACATTCAAATAGGTATGTTTATTCTAGGCATGGCCTTGTTTCACACCAAAACACGTGGAATCGCTCTGAGCTACGTTCCATTGGATCGATCCCTTAAGGGTCCAAAGTGCAAAATGGCTGCAAACTTCAACATGCTATTACTTGGATATCGTGATGCTTAGAAACTTCTTGTTTGATCCTATAGGATTGCATTGAGCCCCTCTACAAAAACCTCTCTCGGTTTTGGCTATCTCATAGTGGTTTTTCTATGGTGGTGGATTTTCACTTGATGGAAAAAGCATCAAATGCAAGCAATGCAAAGTTGCAAAGTGGTGCAACTTTCATTCTGCAACTTGTGTGACCAAGCGGACTGTTACAACATGTTCGAATAGGTATTTTTACGCTAGGCATGGTCCTCTTTCATGCCGAAACACATGGAATCTCTTTGAGCTATGTTCCACTAGATCGATCCCTTAGGTTAGAGAAGTCTAAAGTTACAAATTTGAAATGCAACAGTTACTTGTTTTTAAATTTGGTTTTTAGTTAGTTGAGGGTGTGGATCAGTTAGACAAGGGTGTAAAACACTATGTAAAACCTTGAGAGGCTCGAATGGAGGTTGTTGATGAACTTTTGGAGAAGATAATATAAGAATTATTCACACTATTATCTATTTTTAAGATTTCTTATACAAACTTGTTGATCCCATACTTCGTACGACCTCCAGCTTCCTATATGGTCCCAAGGCTAACATGGATTGAAAGAGGGCTGAGTTCACAAGAACCCATCTCTCATGATAATGAATGGCTCACTTAACACTCATTGCACGTAGGTGATGCTCATAGAGGTGAGGCACTATGCCTTCCCAGGAGGTCACCCATGCCAGTACTACTCCAGCTCAAGCGCTTAACCACGAGCTCGAGTCATTATAGTGGTATTAGAGCAAATGAACCTAGTAGTCTTTGGGTATTGCAACAAATAGACTTTCCATTAGAAGCATGGCAACCAATGATAGTGGTTGGCATTACTCAAGAAGGATGAACATCTTAAAGACATTTGCAGAAATCCGGACAAGTAACCTTCTTGTGGACTTAGGGTTGCAATATTTGATCTACAACATGTTCCACCATTTCTTCAATAGGATCAAGCACACACATAATGAAGGTGTGTTTACATCCATGAAAGATTATGGTTCAAACTATCTAGAAGAGTGATGTTTTATCTCGACCACCCATATCTATACCATGGTTTGTTTGGAAATAAGGATGGCTTCTCTCTTCATCGACATATACATTATTCCTCGATGTGTTCACACTAGTGTTACAAGACTTGGAATCCCCTCAGACTTGACAAGCCAATTTTTGACTTGGACTCGGGCTCCGAGCCCAAACTCAACAAATAAAAAAACCTAAGAACTTCAAAGATTTTTAAGGATTTAAAACTTGTTTCATGCACCCTTTAATAAATAAACCTTAAAGACACAATAGCATCATCAAATAGAAATTACTATGATCCCATTCACAAACATACATCCATCACATAAGTATAAGCATCGATAAAAGATATTTGTATTAACATAGAAATTACCTTGAAAACACGTAACTCATAACTATTGAACCATCAATTTAGAATGCAAATATGGATAGGCATCGATAAAATATATTTTTATTAACCAAATAGCCATGTAGGCATACATCAATATATGTCGATATAAGTATGAAATATATGTACAAAATAGCCATATAGGCTTATGAGAATGCCATATAGGCATACAATGTCAAATATGTCCAATAAAAAATATGTACAAAACTGCCATGTAGGCATACAACAAAGGACTCTGGAATCAAAAGTCATTGCTCTCCATGCCCTGGAAATAAAATCTTTCCCTTTCCTTTTGCTCGGATGGTGATAGGTCTATCACTCATTTTTGTTGCACTCGTGGAGTGCTCCTGCTACTCCTCCTAGGGTTTAGTTCATGGTGAAGTTTTAACTGTTACAATAAGAAGTAAAGACATGAATATATAGAAATTACATTATAAAAAATGATATATTTGACAAAATAATCACTTATAGCCATCTCACGATCTCTCTCCATGAGGGAAATATCCTCACGCCCATGCTCAGGCATGCTCAAGCCCTGTATAAACCATACAAATAGAAATTAAACTATGTGAATCAATAATGGTTTGATTTTTCACTAACTAACATCTATAACAACAAATGTAAATTGAAATTTACTAATTTTGCCTCATACCTCTTCTGTCAGAGCCATCGAGGATTGTATAGCAGATGTCACACCAATATCCATTGCCCTCATCACATTCGAGGTGTATCGTCTCGCAACAACTGAAAATAAAACAACAAAATATTCAACGTAATCAACGATGTGCATATAAACTACACAAATCTATTAAGTACTTGATTCATTAGTTAAGCTCTTTATTCTATTACCTGCGTGAAGGTTTGAGTAAATCCACCACCACTGGGAAGTGTTCCATCAAAACCTCCAATATTAGTCTGTTCAACATCCAAAATCGCATATTAAATTACCATTCATAAAACAATGCTATTAACATGCAATAAATTTATAATTGTTTACTAGTTACATACCCTAGCGATAGGTGTACTGCAGAAATAGGTTGGTGGGGGGCCGGTGTATCCAGTCTCAATAGTATGACCCTACAATTTTATTAAAATCATAAAACATTTTTAGTTAATCTTACATTTAAAAATCAAATTTAATAAATTAAATTCAATGAACACATGCACTAACTTTTACCTGAGTGTCAATGCCATATGCCTCATGCAAAATGTCAGTTGTCATCTCCATCTCCATAGCTGCAGATGGATCCTATGTACCAGTCTCCTGAGTGTTGGTGGGGTCATATGAACAAGTAGCCTCGCAACATTGACACACATGTGTTCGAAGGCCACCACTCGAAGACTCCCCTAGATGGCACTACAAAATAGGGCTAGTATGATGGATGACACTCTAGGTCAAAGTGTCGATTGCCTGCAATGTCTCTACTTCAACACTTTCCTTCATGACAGAAGGCATAAAAATGTGCTCATGAGGTGGCCTAGTGAGAGATCATCTACCCTGCCATGTAGGATCCAGCTGTGCACCAGGTCTATCTTGAGCTGACCCCCCACCTCTCCCTTGGAAATCCCTCATATCAAAATAATTTGGGATTTTAGTCAATATGAACTCACTATATAGTTCCCTAAGGAAATATTGTGGGACCTCGCAATTGTTGCACGATGGGAAATCAAAGACCATGTACCACCTATCATAAAATCAATCCTTCATTTGTTGGTGGTGGCACCAATGGATAGGAAACCTCTTTGCATTGAGGGTAAGATTTTGATTTGTGGATGGGTCGATGAATAATCAGCACAAATCACCTTTTGTAATTTTAAAATCTTTCACATCCTTGTATGATAGTTTATTTGCATAATAGTCCCTAGCCACCTGCCTCCTATCTCCCCATCCAGTTATTTGTTTGCTAATTGAATCTATGTTTGTTAACATATCTTTCAATGAATTTGCTAGGGTGATTCTTTCTGTGGTTGAACCATTTGGATCACTCAACCTATTGATCAAATCCTCAATTTGTTTTTTGTTGTTCTCAATTTCATTCATTAAATTTTGTTTAGTGCCAGGAGGGGGTTGAGAGATTGGTGGAGGAGGTTGATGTTGTGGTTGATTTTGATCTTGAGGATTTGGTTGGTCTTCTTGTTGAGGGTTTTGAGGGTTTGCAGGTTGATTGGCATCTCCTAAAAATTCAAACAAATAGATATCAAATTCAACCTAAAACTAACAAATTCAAAACAAAAATCATAGAATCCTTACCTCTCACACCTCCTCCTCGTTGTGGCACCATTGTTGTGAAGAAATATGGATTTTTGGTGAAGAAATCCTCCTCCTAGAATGCGAGCGCGATACTGTGGGTTTTTTGGCTGCAGGTGCAACAAAAAAACCAGTTGAAATGCAAATGAGTGATTTGTATTTGGTTTTTTGCTTTTAATAGTCAATAACGTGAGTGTGTTATAATGCGCTTACATTATCATTTTGTAGTTGTGGTCATTGACCTTTCCTAGGTTTAACAAAAACCATAACACGAGCACGTTATAACGTGCTCGTGTTATGGTTTACAACTTTTTTTTTTTAACGGTGTCCATAGAATTGCTACCCATTTCCGTGCACCTGCCCCAATAATAGCTACTTGTCCTTGACATGATAGCAGTCCATACAAAATTTTTTTGAATTAAACCCTCCTTGTCTACCGTAGATATAGGAAAATTTCTTTCTAAAATCTAAAGTTCTAGTGTAGGATCAAATGGACCAAGAAAGAAGAATACCTGAATTTAGATTCAACTTGGTAATTTTTTAGCTGTAATAATATATTAGTAGCTACTACATCAACAAAATTAAAATACCTCTACTCCCACTCATGCTTGATTATTAGAGGAAGTGCAATATGAAAGGGTGGACTTCCTTGTCATTGTCTAGACCGAAAACCTAGGATACCATTGAGAAAAGGTCTTGTGTCCTTTTTGGGAGTTTCTTAAATACCAAAGGAAAAACAATACGGCCTCTAGTTGGCCTTTCTTATGTTTCACGATGATAGAAGCTTTCCTTTTCATTCAATTCCTCTCAATAGGTCTCCATATCCTCCTCAGAAAACATCTTGGTATGTCATTTGAAAGGGATACACAACATCTCTCGTATGGCTAGAGTAGAGATTACAACCTTTATTATGTTGTATGTTATGGTCCTTGTTTCTTCATCAAATCTTCTGGCACATGCAACCACCAATTCTAGATATGGGTGTACAACAGGTATCATGAATTGGGGTCGAAAACATTGTCAAAAATATATCGCATTGCTTCCCTTTTAACACTCCTATCTACCAACACCTTTTTACAAAACTCGATAGGCCTATCCTCAGCTATTGGGGCATTGGCAAATAAGTTTTGCCCAAAAATAGTGACACAATCGGACCTCCTTGATTCAAATTCATCTTTTCTTCCACTCATTGTTGGTTTTTCCATGGCCACTTCAAAAGGTGTAGATATTTTACCGAAATCACAACTTTCTCCTTTGCTTCCTTTGGAAAAAACTACTTTTCATGTAATTGATTTCCCAAGAAGTACATGTAGTTAAGGCTATGTTGTTACCGCTGGTTCATTAAATGTTGCCAACAAGGAGATACGTGTGGGTAGAGGATTTGTATCCCTCGGGAATGCCAAAATCCTACAAGAAAGGATTTAGTACATTCCTTTTTGCTGCCTCTTTTCTCAAATAAACTCATTACCTTGGGAGAAGTGTCATCATTCATGTCAATCTTTTGTTTAGTGCTATGAAGTACCCTTAAAAAGACTTGCTCATTAATTTTCTAGGCATTAGCATGTTAATCCATGTCCTTTCACTTATGCAAGTTGGTTGACATTGATGATGGTTGAGGATAGATGTCAAAGATCATCTTACACGAGCATTTACTCTCAATGCCCAAACATTAACTCTCAAACCTTATAATAGATTTTTTGTATGATCTATTCTTCGTTCACTAGCTGCCTTGAAATTTCCTCATTACCATCCAACCAAAAATAGAACTTCTACTATTTAGCCATTCTAACACCTATTTTCTATAAATAGCTAGATACCACCTCAAGGTTATATTCAGTCGAAAAATCAAAACTTCAAAGTTTAGCTATCTTCTTTTCATCTGCAATATTTCCTTTTCCTCTACTGCTCCAACCACGACTACTGGTCTAGGAACTCTTGTGCGTCTTCTCCCACACAAGCCACAATATGCCTTCACAGGGGAGATTATGGGTGAGAGAATTAAGCACCCAGTAAAGGGGTGTGATCGATTGGGGGTAATTGCCTTCCGATGGGTCATTGGCATGGACTTTATTGAAGATGGGAACCAGATGCGAACCAATTACAATGTCATGTCCCACTTCGTGGCTTCTTTGTTGGACCTAAATATCACTAAAAATAGGATAGTTGAGCTCTATCACTGCATGTTTGATGTTTCTTTGTTAGAAGGGCTCAACGAAGTAGTGTAAGTTGCTATCCCTAACATTGGCATTCCTAGCACAATAGACCTTCGTAGGTTCATTGAATGTGGTGTGGATGTGCCTTGGCTTCCCTTTCTTAGTGACTTTTGTACCATGGAATTGAATAGCCACCACGCCTTGTCTCTACCTGATGCTACCTATCTCCTTCGAGAGTATGATGTTGATGAAGCTCCTACTCAGTATGAATTCAAGAAACAATTTGAGCTCGTTGTCTTCGACTGTGCAGAATGAGATCGATATCTTTGAGTTTTTCTCCTATTTCTTGTGAGTGAAGAAGAAGAAGAAGAAGAAGAAGAAAAAAATAGAAAGAAATTATGGGCAAAAATCCCTTATAATGATGGTTGGAGGCCTTCTTGTTTTGATTTTCTGTAAAAAATGGCTCTGTTTTGTCTTTCCTTTTATATTTTGCTTGAATACCCTCTTCTAGGTTTTTCTCAAAAGAGTTTTTCTGCTAAAATATGAGCCTCGAGCTACCCCATACTATAAATTCGATAAAGAATATACAATATATAATAACTTTACGTACTTATTTTGTTCTCTTGCTTATTCTTATATCTAAAACCTAAATTTTTTTATAAATTTTTTACATATGGTACATATCTATGATAATTTTAAAGAATTTCATACTTTAATGGAATGGTTTCAAATGGATACCATTCACTGGTATCCCCAAAGAATTACCTTCCATATATTCTAATACATATGCATTCATTTCTTTGCACACACTGATTCAGAACGGGCCCTTCCATAATGCTTCGAATTTGGTGTGTTGTCCACGTTTTTTGGTGCACTCATCATATTTTAAGACCAAGCCCCCTTCCTAGAAATTTGGGTTGGAATTATTTTTATCGAACCACCACTTGACTATTGGCTGGTGGTTGATCATAGATTCAAAGGATTTTTCATTTTTTTCCTCCCATTCATGAAGTTAAGCTATTCATAAGGTCTCCATTCCACCAATTTCCTCTATCTCTAGGGATTTCACTAATTGTAATGCAGGTAGTTCCATAGAGACAGGAAAGACTACCTCGTTTCCATAGACTAATTGATAATGAGATGTCCTCAGGATCTATTTTAGTGTGATTCAATCTGCCCATAGAGTGGCCCATAGATGTTTGTGCCATTCCCTTTGTCATTCAAATCAAATGAGCTTCATTAGCCTAATTAGGTTTCTTTTTGTTGAATCTGCTAGACCATTCCCTTGTGGGTAGTAATTTGAAGAGGTTTTAAGATATACCACATTCCTGATGGAAAAATTTGACACCTTCAAACCTACGAAGTCCCTAGCATTGTTGGATATGATGGACTTTGGTGAACTGAACCTAGTCACTAGCCCTTCTAGAAAGTTAACAATCTCACCCTCTGTAGTGCCTTTGAGGGTGACAACTTCTATCCATCTTGTGAAATAATTAGTCGTTGTGAGAATCCACTTATGAACAATGATGGAGATAGGATTTATCATTCCAAAAAAGTCCAAACCCCATTCAGAAAAAGGTTCCTCAGTTACAATGGGACTCAAAGGTAAAGAAAAAAATTTCCTCTTGCCAACAAAGAATTGGCATTGAGTGCATTTTTGCACCAAACGGTGTGCTTTTGAAAACATTGAGGGCCAATAGTATCTTGCTCACATAATTTTAATTGCAATTCTTTTAGCAAAAAAATTTCATCGCATAGACTTGCTATGAAATTCTATCAAAATTTTATCTCACTTACATTTGTCTAAGCATCGAAGAAAAAATCCATCATAGTTTCTTTTAAACAAAATCCCTTTGATTAATATGTAGCTGGTGCCTTGGAATCAGTAGTATCTTCATTTGTGAGAATGAAGGGCCATCGGGTAATATTCCTTTTGCATGTATAATGTTGGATCCATTACCGAGGATTCATCATATTCGAACTAGTTTGAGAAGACTCGATCAATCTCCTTGTCGGGTTTGAAACCCAACTCTTGTGCAAGATATTCATGCAGGCCCTTCTCGCACCACCTTGGTTGGCTTGATGTCCACATCATACTCTAGCATCTTGGTGATCCAATTGGCTCTCTTTTTGGATATCTCTCCCTTGGTGATATATTCTCTTACACTTAGGTGAGCGACCAAAATAGTGATCTTATTCACTGACACTAGGTTTCAGAACTTTTTGAGACTCTTGACAATGGAAAACACTAGCTTCTCTACAAAGTTATATCTATCCTCATAGCCTTTGAGAGTTCTTCAATGAAAAGAAATCAGATGCTCTCCATTATCCTTCCCATCTTTTTGAGTGAGCATAGGAGATATGCTATGTTGGCCGTTGTATACATATAACAAGAAATCTTTGGAGAAATATGAATTGGCCAATACGGAAGTAGAGGAAATAGCCTTCTATATATGCTCAAAATTTTATTTGCCTTTAGGAGTCCATTTGAAAATTATATTCTTTTTTAGCATCAAGGTGATGGGCCTTGCGATGCCTACAAAGTCGAATATGAAAATTCGAACAAAATTAATCTTTCCTAAGAAATATTGTAACCCATTCTTGTTAATTGGTAAAGGAAAATCCAATATATATTTGACTCTTTCAGAGTTTATTGCAATTCCTTCATTGGACACCACAAAACCAAGAAGTTTACCTTTTCGTACCCTGAAAACACATTTTTTGGGATTTAAAGAGATCCCAAACTTTGGGAACCTCTAAAAGATCTGTTCTAGGTGATCAAAGTGATCAACTTCCACTTTTGAAAAGATTGTTAGATCATCCATGTACATCATAATGATTAAATTAATCAATCCCACAAAAGAGATATTCATGGCCCGCTGAAAAGTCATGCTGGTGTTTGAGAGTCCGAAGGGAATTTTTGCATATGCGAGCATGGCCCACTTGGTGGTAAATGCCATCTTGTGTTGGTTTCTCTCCTTGATAAGTACTTGATTGTACCCCAAAAATTCATCGAGTAATGAGAACATCTGAAACCCAACCACTTTTTGCAAGATTTGCTCCATGGATGGAAAAGGGTAATGATCCTTCAACAAGGCCTTATTCAGGTCTTGGAAATTGGCACATAGGCTAATGTCATCATTCTTCCACAAAAACGGTACCAAATTAGACACCCAATTTGAGTGTTTAATTAGATTAATGATTTAGGATTTGATCAATTTAGTAAGCTCTTGTGCCATTAGTGCTTCAACCTTCAGACTAACAGGCCTTTTCTTTTGTCAAATAGGCTTTGACCCCTCCACCAAGTCAATGGTATGTTGAATTATACCAGGGTCATATCCTCTGAGATCATCATAAGTCCATGCTATAACTCATTCATACTTAGAGCATAGACTCCTCAACCTCTCTCTGTCTTCCCACTATACATTTCTCCTGACTTTTAGTCTTCTATCATTGCCGACATTCAACTCTTCATAATCCTTTTCATTGGTTGTAAACCTTTGCTTGCCATTCCTCACATCTTCATTGAAAAATAGATTCTTGAGGGAAATCAAACCTCGAGGTAGTTTATTTCCCTTTAGTTGAATGACATGTGCTTCAGATGGTCGAAAGGTCATTCTGACTTCTGAATGAAGGTGGCTATCTGGGCATCATCTTTAAATACCTGCCAGTTTTGGTCATTGTCAAGAATTGATGATCGAACAACAATGCAGATTACACTTTGTTTAGAGTTAAAAATAGGCTCAAACTGTAACTCAATGGAAGCCATCTGATTTGCTACATCATTCAAGGACCGGGGAATGACTTGCACATTGAAAGCTTCAAAACCTTCAATTAAGTCCCATATCCAATGTTTATAGGCCTTCATTCTAGTATTTTTTTCTGCCACTTGGCCACAGACTTGGATTACTATCAACTCAAAATATCCAAATACTTGCAATATTTTTGCACCCATCCACTCGGTGAGGAAAAGATCATGGATTAATGCTTCATACTCCGCAACAGTATTTGAGCACAAAAACTGGAAATGATAGATCTTAAGAGTCTTAGATCCTATCAAAGACAACAATCAGACTCCTGCTCTAGAACTGTCTTTGCATTTAGTGCCATCAAAGTACAAGGTCCACAAGCAATTATATATCGGATCATCATAGCTTACCTGATGTTTTATTGGTTTCAGATGGACTACATCATCATCAAATATGACATAAGTACCCAATCATGGCATGGAAATTGTCAAATGGGTCAAAATCAATGAACTGGTAATGGAGAACCTCCTCTTCAGGGATCCGTGCACTTGTTTCTTCTTCATCCTCTAATATTTTGACACAATACCCTTCTTGTTTGGAAAAATACATATGTGCAGCTTCAAAATAGAGGATAGAATTGTCCGCTATGTGTTGAGAATGTAAGGATTTTGAAAGGATCTTCATCTTCACTCCATGCTTAGTTCTTAGTATCAAATGGGACCAATCTAGTACCAAATATCTTCCCATCTTTGTGGTGAAATCTCTAGAGAGACACATCCTGAAAACCAGGGGTATGTTAACTATTACTACCTCTTGTGAAACTGTCTGGCTTGGACATGAAAAGAGAGTTAAAGATAAATCTTTTATCCGACTGACTGTTAGAACATTCTTTCCATCCAACTGCATGATTGCCTTTTCCAAAGGTTCATACTTAAGAATTAAGGCATCAACCACTTGCTTTGGCATGATTGTCGTACTAGCTCCCAAGTCAACCATATTATTGTGCAGAAGCTTATCACCCAAAATTAATGTTAAAAAGAAACGAGTGGGTTTCAGCCTACTTAGCTCTCCCTCTTTTTCTTTCTTTGTGTGATTTGTATAAGCTACGACTTTCACAATTTGGGGATCTGACGTGGGGACTTCATCTTTATTCGGATTGGATGGTGGAGCTGCATCCATGTGTGACCTTGGTTCATCATTTTTTAGTGCTCCTTCAAGCAATGACCTTTGCTCCAAGATGGATATTACATCCCATAGAGACACATTAGCAAGTGCTTTCTTCATCTGCTCTACTACATTCAGTATTCTGACTAGTTAAACCTTGGGTCTAAATAGTAGAATCTATCTAGGCTTCTATGAAGAGCGATCCATTATGAATGAATTCAATGTTTTATCAAATAATTTGTCAAGAACTGGCATAATCTATCGTTTTAGAGTCGATTGAGTAGTTGACCGAAAAATCAGTTGGGGATATTGTCTTTTGGACGATGGCAACTGGTGAGGTTTGGAATGAGGGAGTGAATGTGCCACATAATCCTCGGTGAGTCTCCTCTTGGATATGGTATTGTAATCTGATTGTAACTACAGAGGGCTGGTTGTTGGGGCTTCATTCTCAAAAACTGAGTCTTTTTCTTCCATCCAAGAGAAAAGCACCTGATCAGGTTCGATGTCTAGCTCTTGTTCCAAGGACATCCCTTGCACTTGCACTCTAAATCTAGTGTTCTCCATCTAGAGAGACTCATATTATTCTATGCTAGTTTGTACACCTTTGTTCTTCTGCTCCGCTATTTTCTATTGTAAGATTCGTCTGGGGCAATTCTGAGGCATGTGGCCATCATTCCAAGGAAAACACCATGTATTTTCATCATCCTCAAAGTTTTTTTGGCCTAGTACCAACTCTTTACCATGGCTATATTTGACCATTTGCAACGACATAGTAACCAAGACTATTTGGTTGGTGGAAGTTCATTGCTGACATCCTTGACCCGAAGGTCCTTGATATGTATACTACGGATTATATTGATAGGATGGTCTATCCCCTTGCTATGTTTGAGTTGCTTGTTTCAGAGGAGTTGCTTGCTGCCGCTTGATGAGAACTATCTCATTAGTGAAATATCGCATCAAGATTTTTATATCATTAAGGTTTGTCACCATAGAGGAAGAACCCGATGTGCTTGGTTGTGCGGTATGGTACATGTACATAGACTGGGGTGGAGATGGGCTCGTCGTCTGGGTGGCCAGAATGTTCAAAGAGGACTCTTCTCGAAGTAGAGCGCTTGAGATTCCAAGAAAAATAGGCATTGGAGGTCATGGCGGAAGCTTTCCTGCATCTATCAAACTATTCTCCATGCGGATTGCCAAATCGAAGGCATCAAGCAAAGTATCTCCTCCCATGGAAGTCATTAGGACTGCGATATCCAGGTTGATGGCCTTCAAAAAAAACATGAATGCCATAATAGCTAGAGGTCATGTAGTAGTAGGGATCCTCTACCAAGTTTTGTTAAACCTGGTGTTGAAGTCACTCATAGCCTCTTGCAGGTCTCTCTTGATAGTAATTAGCTGATGCAATAGTGAGGAATGATCCCCTTTCTCCCAAAAATGTTCCAAGAGATTTTCTATAAGATTATCCCACGAGCTGATGGAAGTGGAAGTCAAGGATCTATACCAGTCCTGAGCTTTTCCTTTGAGAGAAGTAGTTAACAGTCTCATGGCAATATTTTTTGTCATGATATTAAGCACCTTGCATACCTCCACCACATATTCTAGGTGTTTAGCAGGGGCTTTAGAATCCTCTCCAATTTTTTTTGGAATAGCCTTAAGGGCATCAGAGGGGATGGTGAGCCAAACATCAAGCGAAGCAGGTGGCTGTAATGGACTACCACTATCCCATGTTACAAAGTTTCTAGGAGCAAGAGGGGGTACATGGGCCATAGGGAAAAGATTCCTATGAATAATATAAACTGGTATTCGTATTTGGAAACTTTGGGCTCCAGGTGAAGTAGACAAAGCTCTAAACTCTAAACTCCTATTTCTTACTCTTCTACTTCTCACAGGTGATATAGAACCTCCAAATATTCTTCCCCTAGGTACTAAAATTGGTAAATGAGAGTACTAAAAGTTACCCTTTGAGGATCCCCTTGTTTGAACCCTAGGGATGAAAATTTCAATTTCTTTCTTCTAGTCTAATATAGAGATATTTTTTACTTCTAATCAGGCTTTTGGAATAGGTCCCACCGAGTGTGCCAGAAAAATTACTATTGATCATAAAAGCTTGTGCCTCTTCGATAGTCTTATGGGAAATTTAGTAAGTGGGGGACAATATGCGCCTTACTGAAGATCTCCAGGATTTTTATAGAAACTTGGCTCTTCTCTGAGTTTGGGAAAAGGGAAGAGGAAAGTAAGTAGTAAAACATAAAAAATGGCGATGCGCCAACACTTTTACAACATTTAAAAATCATAAGCTTTCATCTATGAGTGATGTAAGAGACACATAACACCACTTCCCTTCATTGGCAGGAGGAGAACAAATAGCACAGGCTTGATACAAGCACAAATTATGTCATTCAATCGACCCTTAGGAAATGTGTATTAAGATTTGAATCAAACATAGAAGTTCTAGATTTAACAGAAAAACATCCAAAAGCAATACAAACCCTTCCTCTTAATATAGTATACTATGAAAATGATAACCTTACAAAGAAAATGAAGAATTCCAATGACATAGTCTAGTTTCTAAAGCTTATAATTCAGTCATATACATAAACAGCATGGAAATGTGATAACCAAAACTATTCAGATCATGGAAGACACAGTATTCTATTCTAGATGAAGATATAATGAAATAAATATTGATAAAGACCATATCATGCACAATTTCAAGTATTTCTTTAGAATAACTCATATTTTAGATTTAAATGAACTTTAAAACAAAGATCGGATCCCAGTCCAACAATAGTTTGATCATAAAAAAGACATAGCATGCCAGAGTGAAGTAGTATTCTATAAAATTTTAAGAGAATTTCTATTAACTAAAAAACGAAAGAAAAAATTTCCAATAAGATAACTTCAAGAACCCTTGCTTCATACTACCATCTTCAATATATAGCTTCCTAGAAGAGTAAACGCCAACCTCCTCTAAAATTAATGCTTTCCAAACGTCCAAATTTGATAGCTGAGAAATTTGATTCTAGATCCTTTATTAGGTCACTGAAATCCATGCTCATCAACTTCAACTACCAAATTTATGTCGTTTAGATATTTCAATAGGATTATCCCTTGCAATTGCTCTAATCCTAGAAGATAGTCTAACAAAAACCTTTTTGGTCACCCAAGTGGCTCTGGTGGCAATGACTCACATCCCTTCATTGTAAAAAGGTACAACACATTTCGATGGACTTTTTTTTGAACATTCCCTTTATATAGTTGCATAGTGTGAAAGGATGATGAGTTAGAAGGGCGGATAATCTCATCTCTGAGAAAAGAGAAAACAAGAAAACATCTTCCAAAATGACACATGGTCTAATTTTCAACTAGAGAGAAAATTCATTGAGACACGCGCAACCACCATATGGTGTATTGCACGTTCATCGGAAATACAAGCTCTTTGCATGCGGATCATCCTAAAGAAAAAAATAGAGTCAAAAGACAAAGATATACAAAGGCAAAGTTTGCTTCACAATTGTATACACCTAAAATTGGTCTCGACAATTCGATTAATTAAATATAATTTATTTGATTAATTATCCTAAATTCCTCTACTATTGAATAAATATAAATATTTATTTATATAGTTCACATTTAAATTCTTCTAAATTCTTCTATTATTTCATCTTAACTAAATAAAAAAAATTAAATACATTTTTTGATTTAATTATCATTTCCCCTATTTCATTCTATCACATCAATCTTAATTAATTAAATAGAGATCAAACACTTTACTGATAAATTATCATATTCTTCTATTTTTGATTTAATAAACAAATTCTATAGTTTCTTCTATTAAATTATTTATCCCTCTTTTTCTAATTTAAATAAATCAAAAATATTTAAATAAAGGCATAAATCAAATTCCTATTTTTACTCCAAAGTTGCACAAAGAAAATTAGATATTTTATGTCTAATTTATGTTTGCAATTAATTCAACTGACATTCACGGGAAGATTTGGAGACAAATTGAAAATTGATCCCTCAATCCTCCCTATCATCGTGCCTAGTGTTTTCATGGGTAGAGACAATTCCCAAAATCTTCTCCATTTACTCCATCTCTCACCATTCAATTCTCTAGATTAAATCCAAGCCTCTACTTTGCCTCCCCTGTGCAAAGTTGTTGTTGGGAAATCTATAAATACAACTTCATTCAACAAAGAAAAGATCCTAGATTACTAAGTTTATGCAATCTTACTCTATAGGAAAGCATTCAAGCATCAAGTATTTCATCAAGCATCCAACATTTGATATTTTCATATCATTGCTACACCCTATAGCTTCATTCATCAGTTTTCATGTCAATTCATGTTACAATAGTTCTTTTATCATTTACTATTATCATTTAGCATCATATCATTGCATCAACATCATTATGTTCTTTAGATTGTCATTTTAACAGTAATAGTGTTTCATTTAAATCTGAGAGCACTATAGCTTAATAAATCTTTAAAGATAGGAGACAATGAGATGCTTTCAATAGATTATGTGCTAAATTTTTGATATAATGTTTCATTAAGGAGTGTTTTACTATTTTACTTATTCACAGTTACAATTTGGCGCCCATTGTGGGGCTTTAACCCCATATTTTACAAACTTTTTCTGAAAACTGTCACGCAGGTTTCCGTTGTGTTCTGTTTCAGTGTTTCCATCAAAAATTATAGCACATCCGTGGAAAACTATGGAACTTCCATTCTCTATTTTGGCACTTTCATGCTCTGTTTTGGTGCTTCTGTAAAACTATAGCGCATCCGTTAAAAGTTTTAGCGCCTATGGGAAGTTAACAAAAAACTATAGCGCTTCTATGAACTATTTCAGCGCATTGGTCATCCATCTCTAGTATACCTGATATAACACATCCATGAAAAGATTTAGCGCTTCTATGATCTGTTTCGGCACTTCTGTGTTCTGTTTCGGTGCTTCTGTCAATAACTATAGTGCATTTGGTAAAAACTATAGCGCTTTCATTTACTGTTTTAGTGCTTTTGTAATTATTTATCTGGATCCGACGTGAACATGACCAAAATATTATTTTGATTCATTTGGACTAAAATGAACCAATCCTAGGATAGTCATTTGGGTTAAAATTTATCAATCCCAGGGTAGCCAACACACTTTTTTTTATATCAGTTAAAATGGACACTATGATTTTTGTGAGGCAAAATCTTCACATAGGTTAGCAAAAATTGTCTTTTGGGCTTAAAAACGAATCATTTATCTGTTGTGCTTGTATGGTGAATAGGCTTATGCTCTCCCCTTAACTAGGTGATCAAAGTGTCAGACTAATCCTTTACTTTCATGTAATTTCTCACTTTTATTAAAACCTTTAGAAGGCCTATCGTAGTGGGAAAAATTACTCACCCTACGGGAACGACCTGAGTGGGAACAACCAAAGCCAGATTTTCCAACCCACTCTAATCAAATGCAAGTTGTTAATGAAAGTCCAACTTGACGGTAGTGTGCAAGATAACCATCCCGAAAATCTTTATTCTAAATATTGGGAGGTCTCCTTACGGAGTTTATCATTTGTTGCACCACATAGAAACCCTATCTAAGAACCATAGCATAGTATCTGGCCGAGTCAATAACCGGACATTGTAATACTTACAGTGCAAGGGAAGGGAAGAATCTACCCCCAAGACACTCACCTTATAATTTCCAAATACCGTTTGCTCAGAGGATGAGAAATCCAACTTTGAGCATGCACCTGGAAACAACAAAAATATGGGCGCCCTCTAGGGGGTGACACGACTGTGTGAGTCAACATAATTTTGAGATGTGGGTTGTTGAGTATAACAATGACCTTTTTGATTTTAAGAATGATTTTGTCTGAAAGTATATATTTTTCAAAACAAACTAGTAAACATCAATAAGGACCATTCGTGGTTCTTGAATATACACTATCTGATTAGATTCTAAAACAATTATTCTACAATTTGCTTGTTGTGTTCTCAAAATAATTATAAATCAGATAAGAATATCATCCAAGAAAAATGACAAAATCAAATTAGGTTAGAAAAATTCATGATTTAAGAGTGGAAATCAACCAAGTTTGTCAAGAAAACCATCAAAGTCACAAAACCCAAGTGACCACTTGGGGTACCAAAACCTTTTGAGAAAAAGACATTTTTTATATCAAAGTCAAAAAACATTGCTACAACACAGAACCTTCATTCATAGGTATAACGACTTCACTAGAGGTTACACTGGGGATTACACCTTACAACCTCTTTATTCACGAGCTTTCTTCCAACATCCAACAACTGATGATAGAATACGCCACAAGGCCAAATCAGATTTTGTAATAAAGAGTCTTAACCGTCTGAGTTTTGTCTTAGCACTTTAGGACTCTAATTTAGCACTTCCACAAAATAGTGCTTTCAAGCATTGTTTTAGCGCTTACAAGCACTATTATAGTGTTTCACAAAATAGCACTTCCAAGCACTGTTTCAGTGCTTAGGAGCATTGTTTTAGCACATTTGTCAAGATAATGTTTCCTTTATCTGTTTCAGTGCTTTTAAACTCTGTTTTAGTGCTTCTGTGAAATAGCGCTTTCAAAACAAAGAGTTTCAAAACATATCAATCAATTTGTTTTTCATCTAAACACGTATTTTCTTGCCAAACAGAAGTATCTTTTTTAACAAAGTCACTGTCCAGAAACCAAAATCAAATAGGTTCCTACAAGTTACCAGTCTTTTCAACTAAAGCACAGATCTTGCAAATCATAAAGTGTCAAATCAAAACAAAATCTTGATTATTAGGCTAAAGTTTCATCATCCTATTATCACAAAACAAAGCATAATAATCAAAATTTTAACCTAGTCTTATCAATAGGATATATCATCTTATTTGACTTTGTTAAAAATTTCACTTGACATTTTCTAACATAGAAGGTCAAAAGTTAGTAGATAGAAAAAAATACTTGTATGCCAATCTTCACCAGGTTACAAAAACAAAGG
>CM021108.1:96799192-96893842 GCA_007115665.2 Sequoiadendron giganteum
GAAGTTTGGGAGGTTTGTATATGGAGTGGTTTTCCAAATTACAACCAGGGATAAAGACTTTTGAAGAACTTGTCAACAGATTCATATCTCAGTATTCTTTTAACATCCAACACGATTTCATGATAAAAGACCTATATAACATGAAACAAAACAAAGGGGAAACATTCTTGTCCTTTTTACAAAGATGGTGATGACTATTCACAATATATCCATGCTCCATTCCCGAGGAGGAAAAAATGGAGTTGTTCATTGACAATTTGACGGATGAGATGAGTTACAGAATCTAATTACAATGTCCTTCTACATTCAAAAAAGTTATATAAAATGGCCTTAAGATTAAAGAAGCACAAGTCAAAAGAGGGCTTATTAAACATTACAATGATAAATCAAATAACACAAACTCATCAAATCAATACCCCAACAATGACAAACCAAAGTTTTGGCAAAAGAACAAAAATACAGGGACCAATAAAATGGAAAATGATTTACAAAATGTTAAACCTGTTTTCAACTTGACAACATCTACTTCAAAAACAAATCAAAACAATGATCAAATAATCAAATCAAATTTCATTCAAAACAACAAAATAAAAAAAACCACAAACATACCAAAAATCATCAAACCGACATAGGTTCACACCTTTAGGCCAAACATTGGAATCAGGGATGAAATAAGTAGTCACAAGTGGTCTTATCACCACGCGGGAATCAAGATTCTTGGATCCAAAGGTCAAACCACCATGGTGGAATGACGTAGATTATTGCAACTTCCACAACAATAAAGGCCACAAGACTAATTATTGCATGGAGTTAAAACACATAGTTCAAGATTTGATCGACAATAACAAGGTATATGTAGAGGGACACCAAAACAACAATGATCATACAACCTTCAAGGACCCTTTACCAAACTATGACAAAGGAGCATCATCTTCTATGAACAACAAAGGTAAAAATATCAATCATGTCTACAATACCACAATCCTTTGTCTTACCGAAGTGGAAAATGATAAAACCATTGGTCACCACATGGACAAACACAAAACCAACAACATTACCCATTTGGATTTTCTCCCAAGCATACAAATCTCTGAAAAATCAATTAAACATTTTAAAAATCAAAGAACAACAAGACTATCAACCAGTAAATTTAATGACAAGGGGATAATCCAAGGTAGTTTTAAAAGGAGTAGTGCCTAAAAACGCAGTTCCACCTCCATCTCATTACAATATTGTTGATCAGCTTCAAAACATTCCAGCGTAGATATCAATACTGGAACTCCTTAAACTATCACCATCACATAAGGAGGCTCTAGAGCAGGCACTAGTTGCCTCTATGGTACCAAAAAATCTAGATGTTTGCCAATTCTAGGCTATGGTGGGACATTTGACTACACCACGTTGTGTATCATTATTTGAATAGGATTATGTGTCACTTAACCATCCCCATAACACCGCACTCCATATTGAAGTCTTGATCCACAATCATTGTGTCAAAAGAGTCTTAATAGATGGAGGAGCTGGTTTGAAAATTTCCACTCTAAATTTAATCCGTGTACTAGGGTATTCAGATGGTGCTATTGATGCCTAAAGGAAAATGAAAATAAAGGCATATTATGAGGAAGAGATATCTTCTAAGGGACTAATTGTGTTGCCCATAGAAGTGGGACCAATGATGAAACACATAGCATGCAAGGTACTGGAAAAAGAGTTAACTTACAACATACTCTTAAGATGCCCATGGATTCATGAAATGCAAGAAGTACCTTTGAAATATCACCAATTCTTAAAATTCCCAACAAATGGATAGGAGGTGACTATATCAGCTGATTATAATCATCCTCAGCATTGTGACAGACTCAGGATCTCTCAAGACACCTTTGTACCTCACAATAGGGAAGCATGCAATTCACATTCATCAAATGAAGAAAAACGTCCAAACATTATCACCAAGTGGGTAGTGAAAAAGAAAAAATCAAAAGATACAAGTCCTATTGATGCTCAATTAACAGACAATCCAAATCCCCAAACTTCTTTATCACAGAAATTTCAAGAACAAGTCCAGTTAATAGACAAGGGAATGGGGCAATATTCTATTGAGAAATCTATAAATCTTTCACAATTGATGACATCCCCAAAGACATATGGCCAACCATCAATGATCAAACATAAAACATCCCTACCGGTCATGGTTCTAGAAGAAATATTTATAAAATTCGATACTATAGAGGATGAATCATATGACAAAGCTATCCTCGATTGGTTATACAAAAATGGAGAACCATCGACATCAAAAAACATTAACATCAACATAGATAGGTATGGCAAGGGGAAATATATTCTAGAAAAAATTGTTTCTGAAGGACAGGGACCTATGATAATTGAGTTTCCAGATGTGGACATTCTGACAATGACACCACAATAATGGATACTATATTTTGATGGATAATATACATAGCGGGGATCTGGAGTAGGGATTTTGTTCATCACACCCCAAGGACACACCATCCTGAAATCTTATAGACTGATGTTTCAATGTACCAATAATGTGGTAGAACATGGGGCATTAATCATTGGGGTCAAAGTTTCAATTGAATGGAAGATCATAGAATTATAGATATATATGGGGATTCTCAACTAGTCATTTATCAAGTAAATGATGAATATCAAACAAAAGATGAAAATTTGATACCCTATAAGTAGCTAATAGATGATCTAAAACAATTATTTTTCACTATCAAATTTGATCAAATTCCAAGGGCAGAGAACAAAGGGGTAGATGCTTTGGCGACATTTTTTTCACTCTTACAACTACCAGAGAAGCGTAGTCGTTATGAGTTTATGGTAGAACAAGTATCATGTCCTTCTTATAATAGTTTAGAATCCAGTACCATCTGCCATTTAGATACCATTGAAATCTTTGTATATGAGAAAACCTATGCTTACCTAAAGGACAATATCCTCCCTCCCAATCTTTCTAGGAACCAGAAACGCAACTTCATCCATCAATCTGCCTGGCATATTTTAATTGCTGACATCCTTTATCGTTGAGGTCTTGATGGTACCTTGCTCTGATGTTTAGAACACAACGAATCTGAGATGGCCTTGCGTGAGGTTCATGAAGGTATTTGTGGAACTCATTTGAGTGGTATAACTCTAGCAAATAAGCTCCTTTGTTTAGGATATTATTGTCTATGTATGGAGAAAGAGTCTTATCAGTTTGTAAAGAAATACCAAAATTTTTAGATTCATAGTAATCTGATCCACACACCAGCTCAAGAATTGCATCCATTCTCATCAACATGGCCCTTTTTTCAATGGGAACTTGATTTGTTAGGAAAGATAAATTCATCTTCATCCAATGGACACAAGTTCATAATCATAGCAACATAATACTTTACAAAATGGATAGAAGCGGTTCCTCTTACAACTATCACTGGAAAATAGATCTCGTCATTCATATTGAATTACATAATCTGTAGATATGGCATACCTCAATCTATTATCATTGATAATGAACGGCCATTCAAAAACCAAGATTTCCAAGAATTGTGTGAGAAGTTTTATATCCAACATCATTTTTCAACACTGTTCTATCCTCAAGGAAATGGCCAAGCAGATGCCTCTAACAAAACAATTTTGAAAATACTCAAGAAAATGGTTAACAATGTTGGACGTGATTGGCATGTTCAACTTAATCCTGCACTATGGGCCTATAGAACTAGCATTAGAACACTAATAGGAGCTACACCATATGCGTTGGTATATGGATCAAAGGCCATACTACCCATTGAAGTAGAGATTCCATCACTTTGTGTATCACTAAGAGGAATCATTTCAGATGAGGACTATAGGGTATCCAAGCTTCAAGAACTAGAATTGTTGGATGAGTATCATAAACAAGCTCTCAATCATCTCACGAAATATCAGAAAAACATATCAAGGAGCTACAATCATAGAGTAAAACCTAGAGTCTTTCAGGTTGGCGATTTGGTTCTAAAAGAGAACCCTAGAAATTAGCAGGATAGGGAAAAGAAAGGGAAGTTTGAACCTAATTGGCTAGGTCCCTTTGTCATTATATTAGTGTACAGATCAAGACCCTATCAACTATCAACATCAGAGGGGGATTTGTTTGATGAACCTATCAACAATATCCATCACTGAAAGTTCTATACCTGAATTACCTAGTGCATGGGTCAAACTTCTAGAAAATGATTGCCTTGATGAAAACCTATCAAACAGGCATCTTGGTAACAAAAAATACAAAAATAATAAAAAATAATAAAAATAATAAAAATAAAAAGGAAAATACAAAACAAAAGTGCAATCAAAACATATTGGTGAAAACCTAAAAATAGGCGTCGTATGTGATTCTAAACTAGCTTTTCCATCTATTTGACACGTATCATGGTTACTTAGTCTTGCATCATTACCATTTCATATCATATCATTAGTCTTGCCATCATTGCATCCATTATCATATCATTTCTCATAGTCATGTCTCACTCTAGCTTGGGGGCAATATTGTGATCTCACTAGGGGCAGTAAAACATCAAGGCTTATGGAAAAGCAACAGTATGACAAACGCAACATGGAAGCATCAAATCACCATCGGAAAATTCATCAAACATCTGTATCATTTCAGAAAATCCAAAAACAAGTCAAAAGTCAGTCAAAAAGAAAAAAATAAAAACAAAAAGCATGAGTCTGTGTCAATCAAACTGTGTGGTCTCTGCGTGTATAACATAGGCAAGGCTAATCTTTGATCAGCTCCCGAGACCCCTAGGATAGTTCTTTAGGCTAGTTTTGAATTTCAAAAATCACAAAATCACAAAAGCATCACAAAATCAAGATGGATGATCTAATTTGAATAATGATTTAAACACCTTAAGTAAAAGGTAGATGCATTGTTTTCAATTTATGGTAATCATTTCTTCGGAGTAACTCAATGATATAACAAACTAGAGAAACAAGGATGAAGAATGATTTTTTTATTGTCTGTTGTCTGTGCATTAATCATTTAAAATGTATGAATTGTCAAAGGATGTGCTATACAAAGGTATCACCAATGACATTCAAAATTCACACACTAAAATGATTAGTCTTTGCCTGTTTACACAAAAAATGCTCAGGTCATCTTGGTTTAATCATTACTAGATTCTTGTGTTCACTTGCAATATCAAAAATCATGAAAGAAGTACTCAAGTCATCATTGGTCTAACATATACCATTAGTGCTTGTACTCACTTTCAACATCCTAAAAATCCCTATGATGATACCAAGCACAAAAGTACTGTTAAAATGTCAATAGTCTACATATAGTTGCATGATAAAATTAGCTTGCATTCATAAAATTCCATCTGTAGAGAAGTTTTGTTACACAAAGGATTCAAATTCATAATTATCCTTTCTACAAATCTGATTGAGTATACTTGACATAAACCAAAAATTCATCAAAAACATGTAGGTACATCCTCTTATCATTGGCATACTTTCCAAAACATTTTTTTTATCTCATCAATCATTCATTTAACATCAAATAGTTTTGCATTTATTGTACCATGTTTTTTCACATCACATCATAGATAAATAAATCATGTCATTTCATTCATCTCATTAAATGTATCATCTATTTGTATTCCATTATGTTCATTACACCATATCATTTATTAAATCATCCATCACAAATCATCATTGTCATTCATATACATCCATCCATCATATATTCATATATTAAGTTGAAAACATTCATCATAGGATCATCACATGACATAAGCATTTAAATTAGATCAGCGTACATCCATACATTCATCCTAGAATCATCACATAGAATATATTAAAATAAATTCATCCATCATAGAAACCATCATAAACCATAAGAGAAATCAACTACATCATATATATCATCAATCTCAAGTATAAAATGAAGTTAGATATAAAAGAGATACATCGTCAAAAATTAACTTGTAATGTATATCATGCCTCAAAAAGCAATATCACAATAGTATCTAGGATCTGCTACTACCAGAAGGTGCAAGCATCATGGGACCAGTACCACCACCACCAAAAGTACTAGGATCTTTGGCATCTCTCCGAGGAGGTTGCATCACACCCTCACTAATTGTCTGGGTATGTCTCCTGTCAGATCTAGAGGGGGCATAACTAACTCTACGCTTGGCAAGAACTGCGTCATGATACCGACCCCTGTAAAACTCTACCTCTCAGCCAACCCGTAGAACCTCCCTCATATAGTCAGCCACAGAGGTACCATAAGCTACCATCTATAATGTCTCTATAGTCTCATGTGCCCTCAATGCAACATGTTTGGCATTATCTTGCTCAGTTGTCAATGTGCCCACCTGTGTCTGGACCTATGCTAACTATCCCTGGATGAGAGCTAATGCATGTGCATGTGTCTATGCTTGGGTCTACAGCTATGTCTGAGTCTGTACCAATAACCAATGTGCCTGCACTAGCTATCCCTGCAAAGTCTAAACCTACACCTAAAGGCTCAAGATCTATCTTTGTTGGTCGATAGCCGACATCTCCACTGCTCGCCTCTAGAGAGGCCTACTCGAGAACGGACCGACACCACCCAGTTCAAACCCTTTGCCACTATCCCCTCTATCATCTTCACTATCACTGCTACTCTCACCACTGTTGCTCTCCTCACTATCATTGGCCTCCACATCCACATCAACATCCACATCCTCCTCCTCCACATCCACATCCTCCTCTACCTCCTCTACCACATCCTCCTTAGCCTCCTCTACCACATCCTCCTTTTCTCATCTTCGTCATCGACCACATACAACTGCAATATCCTCCTTTGCAGGTAAGGCTGCTAGCTCATCAGGAAGAGTGATCTGAGGACACAAATGTAATGCCAAAAATGTCATGTACTCCTTTGTCACTGGTGCCTCTGCAATATCATGATGGCAATCCCAAGCTAAAGGTTGTAAATTACAGTATCCCTCAACTAAAGCATCATATGATAAATGAGGCCCCCAATTTGGTACATCACTTTGTCATTGGGTGTAATGTGCAACACCCTGTGGCATACACTGCACTATGTCATACTGTCTATACACCCTCCGCAATATAAATTTCTCCAAAATAAAATGGGTGTCGTCAATCAAGTACATGGAGTCACACAAGTAACCCATCTCCCTATTATCTTTGTCCCAATGCTCACAATAAAGATATGGGTGCCATGTAACTACCTCTAGATCATCCAAAATGTGCCTCCAATACTCTAACTTACCCATCCTGGCTTGGGTAAGTCAACCTCTATATCTGAATACATATGGCCTAGTAGCAGGCCTATCTCAAACTGGCACTAGTCAAGTGACAACAATATGCTCCCACCCCCAAACCTGAAGCAAGATGGCTCCTGAAGATAAACTATGCCCGCTCAAATACACAGCTGAGTGTAGATCATGATATAGATGCACTAGCATACACATTTCCCAAGCATAGCGGGTCCCATGCACTATCATACTCTTTAAAACCTAACCCCATCTAACAAATAATCCCTTTGACCTGTGCTCAGGACAAAGGAACCCTCCAATGAATCTGGCCAAAACTAAAGGAAGGGTAGCATATGCATCTACCATCTCTTGCCATGGAATCCACATCCGAACAAAATGATCATCCTAAAAGACTCTACAAAGAGCATCTATCTCGTTCACGTCCTGTGAATCATACACAATCATCTCTCCAACAAATGTGATCCATAAAATACGTCAGACATCCTCTAGAGTAACTATCATCTTGCCAATAGGTAAGTGGAAGGTGTTATGATCACTATGCCATCGCTTAGCTAAAGTTGTAAGGAGACCCCAATTAATCCTGATATGGGGCATATCGAGAAGAGAAGACAGACCACATCAGGAAATAATCTGAATCTCATATGCAGTCAACTGAGGAAACAAGTCAAAATTCCATGGGAAACTCTCTCAGCCCTGAAGGTAACCTAGATGCTCCTATCATCAAGAATTTATTTTTAATCAATATCTTATGTCAAAAAATCACATGTAATTATCCTATCAAATCTAATCAAATCTTGGTAAGATTTCTTTTGATTCAAGCTAAAACCAAGTTTCATCAACACCTCACCTATCATGAGGTCATCATTATCAATCCTAAAATTGTACTTCGCCTATCATGAGGTTCATCATAGAAAAGATCATTCCTCACCTATCATGAGGATAATTTTTTTCTAGGCAAACATCAAAATCAAAATCATCAAGTGGTTGAAAATGTCAAGGTATTTAGATCATCAAATCATATCAAACCAAAGAGTGTTCATAAATAAAAAATGGACACAATCAAATTCAATCATAACAAGGCAAAAATTTGGTAAAAATTGCAACTCTGACTTGGAAGCGCTAAAATAGGTTTTCGATGCGCTAAAATATCAAAAGCACTATTTTATCAGTCAGAAGCGCTAAAACAGTTTTTTGATGCACTTAAATATCAAAAGCACTATTCTATCAACCATAAGTGCTAGAACAGTTGTCCAAAGTGTTGAATCATCAGAAGCACTATTTTGGACATTCAAAACACCGAATCAATTGTTCTAAATGCTAAATTCCTGGAAGCGCCAAACAAATCTTGTGAAGCGCTAATCTACTCTATGTAAATGTTCAGATTTTCAAAGCGCTATTTCAGATATCCAAAGCGCTAAAATAGTGAATCGAAGCGCGAAAGTTTTGGATGCACTAATTTAAACTACAGAAGTGCTACAATATTACATCAAAGTGCTATTTGCCGAAGCGCTAAAAAAACATCTAAAAGCACTACACCAGAGTGTAAGAATGCTACAACACGTTTTCGATGCGCTAAACTATGGAAAGACAAAGAAAAATAAAAAATGGCAGCCAAAATGAACAAAACACAAAGTACGAGGTGGATTGCAGGTACGTACCAGAGGTCCATAGGCAACTGGGCACTGGTGACGTCGCACATGCTCGAAACGGTGGGTGTGATAGGGGAATGACATCTTTGCTCCAAAGGCTCAAAATTCTCTCTCACTAGGTTTTGAAAAGACAAAAGCACAAATGAGTGTGAAAATGTTTTTTTTGACCTTATATAAGTTTTTCAAAAGGAATTTTTGACAGAATTTCTATTATTTTAATTAATTTTATTTGGGAAATTAATTGAAATTCATCCAGCGACCACAATTTCTTCATCAATGTTGAGAGATAAACTATTTCTTCATCAAATCATCATGAAAATCTAAATTTTGAAAAAACCAACAAAAATCATATGATCATCAATTTATCTCCCAAGGGGACATATTATCATCAATCACCTAGAAATCAATGTCTGGGGCATGTCTAGGGCACAGTGAAAAAATTTCGTTGATACCAACAGCAACAGAAAAATTTTCTTTGACGCAATCTGTAAACACATCACTTCAAAGAGGGGAAAAATGTATACACCTAAAATTGGTCTGGAGAATCTGATTAATTAAATACAATTTATTTGTGTAGACATGCAAAACTAACATCATGCATCGAATTCTCCTATTAATCAATTAAGACAATTTATTGATTAATTTCCTAAGGTTCATTAAATAAATCAAATTATTTAATCAAATCCTTAAAGTTCTTCTCATTTGATTTATCAAATATCAAATCCATAAAATCCCCCAAGTTAATTAATCTAAATTAATTAACTTCTAATCATAATTACTATTCTCTAGCTTTTGACTCAACTAGAGTCAAATCCAAACTCTTAACTAACCCACCCACTTGCACCAATAAATCATTTATTTGATTTATTATTTCCTCTAATTACATTCAAAATGAAATCAAAATGGAATATTCTTCCAATTTGAATCTTCCCCCCAAAAGGGACTTGTCCCTTCCAACAAGGTTTTAAATGTTATTTGCACAAGTCAAACATGGCATTTATTGCACCTTTCATCCCCCCTAAACATGTCATTTCATCCAAATTTGAATTTCAAATTGGCACATTGGCCAAGACTTGCACATTCCTCACCCTCTCACACTTTGACAAGTGGCATCTTGTCATTGGCTCATGAATGATCCCACATTCATCCAAATTTGTCACTCTTCCTAATCTTGAATCTATAAAATGCAAAGCATTTCAACACAAAAATCTACACAACTCATTCTCATTGCAAAGTTATTCTCTTCACTTGAGAATCAATCTTTCTCATCACAACACCATTTTCTTAGCAACAACACTTTTACATGCAAGGTTACTCTCTAATTTTGAGAACTAATCTTGCTCCATCATTTGGCAATTTTGCTTATCATGGATTGGGAAAGGGCAACTTCCTACAACACTAAGTTGCACCAATCCAATATGGGATAGGGATATTTCATGGTTTACATGCTTTGTTTAATTTTGTTGTTTGGTTGCATTTGAATCATGGAGTATTATTCCATAAGGATATGAATTTCTGTTTATGTTGTTTTCTCATTGTGCTAACCATATGCAGATTTTCATGTCTACAAAATGGCGCTAGAAGGAGGGTTTGAAATATATAGTCTTTGTTTTATATATTTGATATCAATTCATGCAGTTGATAGGACTGTATAATCTTTGTCTTTGCCTCTATTTTTAGTTTAAACTAACCTATGCATCATAGGATTAAGCACTACTCAAAACATTATATCGCTGCTATACTTATTTATATCACTACATTTATGTTTTACCTATATTTTTAGTTAAACTAACATGCTTGTAGTTAGAATAAGGTACTTTTCTATGAAGGTCATAGTGTTATTAGAAGAAACCATGCCAACCATTGCCGAAACAGTCATCTTTCTTGTCATGACTTGTGACCCATAAATTGTGAACCATTTTCCCTATACAAGTAAAAGATCAGACTGGTATGTACTTTCAGCAAGCATTAAGGGCATCGGGCAAGCTATTTTGTTTGAAGGGAACCATAACTTGGGGCACCAATAAAATATCTACAGCTTTGCATTTGTTTTATTTTCTATTCTTTGAAAAATTCCTCTGATCATGACAAGTCTTTTCATGGCATTACATCTTGCAGTGATAAATTTGTCTTGCTTTACGTCTTTTCATTGCATTTTGTTTTTCTGTCCAAGTCTTTAACTCTTTCAACATTCGGTGATTTCATGTTATCTTTTAGCACATTGTTTTATGATCTTGTTTGTCACCATTATTTCTCATGTGTTGGTCGTTGTATTCCATGGAATGGTATCCATACGCATCTGAAATATAAAAGCATTGTTCATAGGGTACCTTCATCAATACATAAAGGCTGGTCTGAGAAGAGTCAGGAATATTTTTTTTACTCGATTTCCCACACAGTTACAACCACTAAATTTCATGTGCTTAATTCCCCATATAGCTGCTGTGATAGGTAGTTTAAAGTGACGTTTTTTTTTTTTTCTTTCTTCATAAAATCTCATGTTGACTCTAAACACCTATCATCATGACAGCATGAGAGAGTATGTACACTCATTCCTCATCTTATTGCTTCCACTCAACTTCTAAATGATAGTGCTTAGAATGGATGGAGTAAATTATGCCAGTCTAAGTTAGACTTAGAGCCACTCACAAAAATGGCCAATATAGGCGAATTTGAAACTCACAAATGCTAAGTCTAAAGCCCACGCTGAAACTTGCATTTGTTTGAATCATGCAATAACTGGAGTCAAATCAATGACAAAGCTATTGATTTCAAGTTAGAGGTGGAGTGTCTGATAAGTGAGAGAAGACAGGCACGAGTCAAGTCCGGTGAGTTAAAGGGGTTGTCATGAATCATTATGGCACTCTTTGCCTGTTCATTCTATTCCTTCATAGGCTGTTGCAAATGGTCGATTCTTGATATAAATTCTTGTAAAGAATAGTTGTGAAGACAGGGTGCCAAGAAGGGGATAAATAGGGATTGGATTTACAAATCTAATAACAATTTTTCTTTAAATTACTTCATTCCAATGGCGATTCTACCAGCTGCGATAGTTCAACACTAGTTTTATGGAGAATACAATGAGAGCAAAAATATTGGTAAATGTGATCGAATGGCCATCATTGACTGGAAGAAACCGAGAGGTATACTCACCGAATTAAGAAGTGAAAGATACCAGGATCTCCTACTTCCTTTGGTGATTCTGAATGAACGAAAGAGATCTTTTCCCACTGTCTTGTGCGTACAATTAACCTCTCTATTCGCTATCTCTCAGAAACAAGATCTGCGAATTTATTACTATTGTCTTTTCTATGTGCTTGAATAATTTTTTGAGTTCTACTTTCTTACAAGTCAAGATTATGTTCTATCTCATTAATATTGTTGTTTGACATTGATCAGTGTGCTTTGAACTGTCGAATTAGTCATCAATGCAGTGAAATAGTGAACGAATGCTTAGGCATAAAACTTACATGCTGAGTACATTTATTATTTTGAAAAGGGCACCTAATCTATTATGTCTGTAGGTACTGTCTAAGTTGGGATGCCTAAATGTATGATTATTTGTTATTCTACAAATGGTAGATGATAGATTGCCTTATGGACTGTCAAGGCACTGACATGATCATATGTTGATATTGATAATAAACATATCACCTGCATTTGGTATTGAAGTAGGTAATATTGCGTGAATGATATTGTCTGCTATAGCACTGTTTGTATGACAGGTAGCAATGAAGGCATAGAAACCAAAAACAAACATAGGCTAAAAGATTCATTAAGGTTCAATAAATTGTTCATACAATTTATCAAAAATGGACAAGAATGCTATTGAAGAGAAAACATTAGAAGGAGTTATTATTTGTGTTGATTTCACTTGGCATCATCATAACAAATTAAGGGTTCTTGGTTATGAGTGGATATGTAAATATTTTGTCATGATTTTTCACTTTGCATGACAAGTATAATTTCTTATGATAATATTGTATGCTTTATCAAGTTCTTGAAATAGATCTCATTTCTAAGATTTTACATTTGCAATGTAGAATAGGTTGAAATCAAGGTTGAAACTAAAGGTTGAAGCATCAAGGTTGACATCAAATGAAAACGAAGGCGAATGGAGTGGAGTTGGAGATATTTTTTTGAAATCAAGACTTGGAAAAAAGCATTTTTTAATGCTTATTTTAGATCTTAGAGCTTCAATTCACTGCCCTTTTTTTTTCTGTTTTAAACCAACTCACATTTCCTTTTGGGTTTAAAATTAACCACTTGATTTGATCTTTTCAATGTTGGTTAAAAAGAACCTTAGACATTTACTAGATTTCAATTTGGACTTAAAATTGAACAAGGAAAACTTCACATTGCAATTGGTGCTTTTAAAACAAACTCATCACTGCTTTGAGGTATAAAATGAACAAGTGTCTTTCATGTTTTGCAATATTTTTCACAAATTAACATCATCGAAATGCGTATGCGCTTCTCTCGTGCTTCACAATGATCTTGAGAATCAAAAGCAGTTTGGTGATGTTAAGTTGTCAAAAATATTGCCTCCACACTTCAATTTGGACATTTTAAAATTGAACAAACTTGTCTAGTGTGAGAAAAAGGCATTGCGAGTGTTCTCTCTTTGTTTCTCAACAAAGATGATCGAACTACGAATGCACTTTCTTGCTATTGTATACCTTTAGAGAGCCTTTCTTGGTAGGAAAAAGTACTCACCCCAAGGGAATGACTCAAGTGGTAATGGGCTAAAGCCAAGCTCTTCCAAACCGCTATAGAAATTTGTGTTCACGGTGAAAGCCATGGACAATGGGAAGCGGTGCATGATAACTCTCCCCCAATATCTTTATGATGTGTAAAGCCCTTGTTCTAAGGGTTGGGAGATCTCTCACAAGGAGTTTATCATTGCACCCCCTAAACTAGATGCCCTTACTACAAACTTGTGTTTAGAAGAACAAAAATCCTTATCTATTTTGTTGGTGCAAGAGGTCATGTCCTTTGAAGCTGCCCCACATATACATGTGGTCTTGTTGTAGAGATGGAAGGTATGCCATGGGAGATTCATGGGTACTAATGCTTGGCTGACCCGAGAAGTGTGTGCCGTGGAGGGGAGCTAGTGTGGTCAAGCATTTAGCCATTCACACAAGATATGCGCAGCTAGATTCATCTAAGTGGGAACCCAACGAAATATTGTCTCATCATCCTAGGGTTGTACAAGTGCTTGGAATCAAAATACATTGCTTGGTTCTCAAAACGTTGGAAAACAAACATTCACAAATTCATCAGAATTTCAAACCCTTTAGCAAAGCAAATACCTTTGACGAATTCAAGTGTTCATGCTTGCCCTAGGGATTTCATCCTTAGAGGCTTCTAAGCATTTGGATTTCATCTTAATTTGCTTACTAAAGTCAACAATAGATAACCTTTGTCATGATTTCCTTGACTTCCACATAAAACACTTTGTGGGATAAAAGAAAATTAGGACATTAGACATTCAGTTTGAAAAAGATAATCAAGAAAGTGTTTGTGGTAAAAAGAATTGAATCTAAACAAGATAAAAGACAAAATGGATTACACATGTGTTTTCTAACAAATTTTCCGCAAGATCAAAAATTCAGAATTTTGAGCTTTTGAAACATTCGCTTTCCTCGCATAGGAAGTGTAGCATGTTTCTCATTACCTTGGTCTTGTAAATAAGTCATCTCAGGTTCGTCTAGGATCCAATCAAACACTTCATCCATCCAAACATCAATCAAAATCCCATCAACAAACTCTTGAGAATTTTGAAAAATCATTCAAGCTAAACTTGAAGGCTAAAACAACATCATTACATTTGGGTTAATACACCTAGTCAAATAGTCTCATGCTTTGAACAAATTCACCTTTAGGATAATGCAACTTCCTGAGGTCTACTAGTTCACAATCATATTGATTGGCTTAACACACTTAGCCATTTCAATTTCTTGAACAAGTTGCTCTAAGATAACACAACTTCTTAGGGTTTGCAAGTTCAACCATCATCTTGTTTGACTTAACGCACCTGGTCAAACTATCAAAATCAATCCAAGCCTTAAAGTTTAGCATCACCCCTAAAAATTCTTCAAGAGTTTCAAAAATCCATATCATCCACCCTTTTCATCCTTCATCTCATCATTAGTCCTAAACACCTTAGAGGTTCACTCTCGCAACGAGGTCAAAACACAAGAAAAACATGGAGTTTAAACTTGATTCATCCATCATGAAAAATTTGAGTCAACCAAACTATCCAAGTCTCGCAATGCCAGTCGATTATCGAAAATCACATTTATACATGGCATCATTATCTCCTCCAAACTTCAACGATACGAATGTGAGTATGCCCAATCTAAAGTTTGGAACACCTTCCCAATGATAGATTTAAATCCAAGTCCAAATTTTCAAATCTATCAACCAAGCGCTCAATGCATGAGTTTTTCGAACAACATTATCCCACCAAATTCATACATGCCAAATACAACTTTACCAAACATGACCATTTTGAATCCGCACTTGATGAACTTTGGGATAGATGTGATTGCAAATCAAACCAATGTTGTTCAAAATCCAAGTAGTATAATGGCAACTCAATGTATTGATCCAAGTCAAGGTAACACCATGCAAAATCAAAGTTACCTAAATCCAAGCAATGTGATTCTCAATCACAACAATGTTCAATATCAACCAACAATGCCAAATGAAAACATCACACTGAATCAGAGCGTTATCCAGTATCAATTTGTCCATCATCTGAAGAAAACACCGCAAGGAGGCATTCCAAATATGCTTTCTCAACAACCAATTCAACCATATCAAAGGTGTCAAAATCAAAATCAAGATCAAATTTTGCGAGATCAAATTGCATCATTTTCCAAAGTAGTTGATCCATTGTGCCAAGAGACATCTCCACCCCAAAATCAGTACACTCTTCCATTGGTTGAACCATGTCATCAAAGCATTGAGTTGTCCCCACAACTCCATCAACAACAATATCTCAAATTTCAAGAAATTGCACAACGATATTGACAACAAACTCAACCACCACCACCACTGCCACCACCGCCAAAACACAACATGACAAATTCATTCTCCATCATGTTGCAAGCTGCACAACAAGCTTCCCGCCAAAAGGCACTCCAAGCCCAAAAAATCGCACAAGTTGCGCAAGCAACACAAGCGGCTCAACAAGCATAGGCTCAAGCTCAAGTCCCACACCAAGCTCGGCAAGCACAAGCAAAATTCTGAACACTATTGCAAGCAATCCATCAACAAGTCCATCAGCAAGTCACACAACAACAAGCCCAACAAAAAGCATTTTTGGCACAACAACAACATGACCAAAAACAAGCGTTGTTGACTCAGCAACAAATGCAGGCCCTACTCCCATAGTAGAGCTTGCAACAAATTCCCAACACAATTGTTGAAAACATTGATCAAGATCAATCCATCAATGAACACATTCAAGATGTTTCCATCTCATTCAATGATCAAATCAACACACCCCAAGAGTCACTTTTCAATCATGGTCAAAATCCACCAACAATACCCAACAATGATTCAATCCAAGAAACATTAACATCATTTGATTCTATGTTTGAGAACATTGGCAATCCCTCCATCATAACTGTTGAAGACAATGATAAAAAAAAATCTATCAATGAGCACATTGAAGATGTTTCTACCCCATCTGATGATCAACTCACCATACATCAAGAGACACTTTTTAATGATCTATTTCAAGGAGTATTGGAATTGTTTGATCCTGTTGACTTAATCCAAGATCCATTCACTAATGATTATGTTGAAAATGCCTCTACATCACCTTATGAGTTAGAGGAAATATTGTAAGAACATATTCCAAAACATGATCAAAATCTTCCATCAAGGTCTAGCAATGGTCCCTCCCAAGGCATATTGGCATCCTTCGACCTCACGGTTGAGAATAGTGAAAGAATCTTTTACTTTACACTTGATCCAAATCCGCTCAAAGATCAAGTGGATATTAAGCCACCTCCCATGCCTAGGGACAATGTCCAAGAACCCTTGGTAAGCAATCTATCATGTGAAATTGACCCATGTCAAGAACTTGATCCAAAACATGTCAAAAGCAATTTCGAAATCATCCAAGATCAAGAATTTGTATCTCCAAGATACTACAATGATCTAATGGGAACTCTTCTATCTATACAAGATGTCACAAATGATGATCACATCCATATAGCACATACTCCTCCACCTACCCGTGAGATGCTTTCTTTGGATGGACACGTAGATGATCTTCATTCAAAACAAGAGTCTCATACTATTGATAACATTACAAAGAAACAAGAGTCTCATACTCTCAACATCATTACCAAGGAACAAGAGTCTCCTACTCTTAACATTTGTGCACAAGACCAAGATGTAGAAAAAATTGGAGACATGTCAGAGATGGGTCATGAAGAAGGCTTCTACAAAAATTATAAATCAGAAACATCCTTTGAAGACATATCAAAAATAAATCATGAAGAAGGCTCCTACAAAAGTCTTGAATCAGAAACATCCTGTGAAATGAATCATGAGGAAAAGTTTTATGAGGACAATAAATCACCAACACTTCTTGAAGAAGCAGTACAATATGATATTTCTCAAGTATTCATCCCACATATGGAGGATCCAATCACTTATAAACTTGGATCACTTACATTTCTTAGAGCAAGTTATCTCCTCAATAAAGAAGTTGGCACTTTTGAAGGTCCACGACAGAGCAGAGAAGGATTTGCACCTTGTTTCCAAGGTAAATCATATCCTATTGCAAATAAAATTTTTGAGCAGATGAATTATCAAGGTAGAGGATTAGGCCTACATGAATAGGGTATCCTAGAACCAGTATAGATTATTGGCAATCCTAAGCATCAAGGCCTTGGTTATTCGACAATCAAGGGATATAAACAGATCAGGGATACCTCAAAAAAACTAGGGGCAACTTCATCTCAAGCAAGCATCAACATAGGGAGCACAAAGAATCCTTATGATGAAACCAATGCCAATACTACAACCTACCACGTCACGAATCTCCATCCACCTATCACCCCATCCATGAACTAGGACCAACATCAAAAGGGATATTTGAATCAAAGAAAAGAAGCTAAGAAGCACAAAGGACAAATAAAACACAAATGGATACCAAAGAATACAAAGAAATACTATCCCTATCAAACTCCATTAGTCAAAGAAACTATGGGGCAAAATCAAAAAGGGAAAAGTATCCATCAAAGATGTCCACAAAGGAAAAAAAAATCTTCTCAAAAAACATACAAATTTTATCGAGCAGTTGATCCTAATTCCACACACACTTCCGTATCCATCCATAATTGCTCATCTTCCCAAGTTTGGAAAGTCAAAGGTTCCAAACTACCAACCAATCCATATCTTATTCCTAAACACACTCCATCCATGCCTCCACACATGATATCCAATTCTTTCATTGACCATGTGTTGGCAACAACCCTTCATCATAAGGATTCAGAAGGCACTCTATTGCAATGTGCACACAAAGACAGAGTTAACTCCGGTATCAGCAAAACAGATCAAGAATCTCAAAAGTTGCATTCAAGTGCACGTATCTTGGCAAAATAGCTTCTTCAAGCAGGATACCGATGGCATGTTATGACAGAAGCATCAACATCAGTAGTACCAAGTGATTCAACTTTGGCTTAAAATCTCTCAAAAAATAAGAAAAAATTAGAAAAATGTCCTGAAAAAATGGTCTCCTTGATGAAAACCTGGCAAACACCTGGTGACAACAAAAAAAATCAAAAATACAAAAATCCAAAAAAATTAGAAAAAGGATTGAAAACAGTAAAGAAAAAAATCATCCTCCAGCGAAAACCGCTTCGGTGGCGCTTTGGATAGGTACCATGATGAAAACCTGGCAAAATGGGGTCATGTGTAGAATCGAGCATCTATGTGTGCCATCCCAGGATAAAGCATCTTATCGCATCCGAAATGAATCCATCATTTGAGCCATATCATTCGTTCATTAATGAACCGTTTATCCAATCCATTTTCATCCATTTGCATCCGTACTCCAAAGTATCTTGATATTGACCAAGTTTGGTACGAACTTCACACATGTAATGGTAAACATCTTGACATGGGTCATTTTCATTGATCCCATCCTACCCAACATTATCGGAGCCTCAAAGCATTATCCAAATGAGAATCCTCTATTTGAACACCCTTATCTTATCGCAAGATAATTCATATCCATTCATCCAAGAATCCACCTGTGGCCGTTCCAAACATTGCTAGACATTGGGGGAAGATATTCACATCTTGCTTTGGGAATAAAATCTTGATCTATATCTTCACACTTATGTGGTGATCCAAACATTGGCAAACGTGAAAGAAAATTGGTTAAAGCATTTGTGAGCCAAAAATCCAAATCACTAGCCCATGGCATATTTTAATAGGAAGACGTTCCTTATCAATCATGATCTTTCATCCAACATCAATCTAACAATTCATATCAGTCACATCTAATGCGCGCGTCAGCATCACATCAAATCATCAAAGCAATTTTGTTCCAAATCAAGCTTCATCAATCTTGATCAGTTGAATCCAATCATCACCTTGTTTGACTTAACACACTTAGTCAAACTATCATCTTGTGGATGAGTTTACTCTAGGATAACACAACTTCCTTGGGTTTACAAGTTCATTATCATCTTATTTGACTTAACGCACTTAGTCAAATTATCAAATCCAAAACCACCTCGTTTGACTTAACACACTTAGTCAAACAATTATCTTGTGCACGAGTTTACTCTAGGATAACACAACTTCCTTGGGTTTACAAATTCGTTATCATCTTTGTTTGGCTTAACACACTTAGCCAAATTATCGAATCCAAAATCACCTTGTTTGGCTTAACACACTTAGTCAAATTATCAAAATTCATAATCACCTTGTTTGGCTTAACACACCTAGCCAAACTATCCTCTTGTGTACGAGTTTACTTTGGATCACACAACTTCCTAAAGTTTACGAGTGCATTATCACTTTTGTTTGACTTAACACACTTAGTCAAACTATCAATCCATCAATCTAATCAATCAAACCTAGCTTGGTTTTCAACAAAATCCCAAAATAAAGCACTGATATCATCACGTATCCATATCCAAATCATCAAAATCATGCGAAAAATTCAAAAACATTCAAAAATTTATCAAAAAATCAAAAACATCAAAAAAGCATTCAAAATATCAAAAACATGTCAAAAATCTGAAAAAAATAAAAATAGAGTCATCTTGTCAAACTACGTCGTCTCTGAGCTTGAACGTAGGCAAGGTTGATCTTTGATCATCCCCCAAGACAGTTTACGTCCGTCGCATTGGCATTCATTTGCCCATCTATTTAGGCGTCCATCGCAATGGCATTTGTTTGCTTATCTTTTTTACATTTAGGTCATTCTTTATACGTCTGTCGCATTGGCATCCATTTGCCCATCTATTTAGGCATTTGTCGCAATGGCATTCGTTTGCTTATCTTTTTTACATTTAAGGTCATTCTTTATGCGTCTGTCGCATTGGCAATCCGTTTGCCCATTCATTTATGCGTCCGTCGCATTAGCAATCCGTTTGCCCATCTAGTTAGGCATCCGTCGCAATGGCAATCTGTTGCCCATCTATCTCATCCACAGTCAAGTCAATTGACACAAAATCCAAAACATTCACAAATCTCAAAATAAAAAAAAATAAAAAATTTGAAAAATTTGAAAATCAAAATAGCCTCAAAACATTTCAAAACATCAAAAACATCCAAACATTTGAAAAACCCAAAATGGTGCACCCATCTCATCTCATTTTCACCCGCAATAAAATTCATTCCTAATAAATCAATCGTCGCCTTCATCCTTTGGTGAAGCAATCAGAAGCAAGTCTAGCGATTTAAAAGTGAACACCTTAATCGTCAAGGTCTCAAGTCTAGATTCGTATGTCAACAAGTTGGTCAACTCGGAGTATCAATAGCTTATCACCCAATCTGTCCTACCAAAACCTTGATCACTACATGTCCTAGGATGAAGCTTTCCCACGATGGACATAAGCATTAGGTACCCCACAATAGTTTAGCCTTGGCTAGCGGTACAAAGAACATCAGCTTGTTTGTTTACTTTATCTTGGTCTTGTTGACTTATCTTATTTTGCGCTCATTCCAAGGACCTCTCGATGATGCCTAAACAGAACAGGTTTAGAGAGAAAGGAAAGGGGCAATGATCATTATCTTTTTATCTACTGTACTTGTTGGATGTTCTTGTAAAATAACTTGGTGAATACTTTCTTTGTTGGAGCTGTCCTAGCAAGGTTTCTGTATGTCAAGTGTGAACAAGAGCACTCCTATCCGATTGATGAGTCAGATTCCATCCCACTAGGCGCAACGCCATCTTGATTCTTAATACATTGATGCATTGCACCTATGTGTGTTATCAAACATAAGGAAAGTTATGCTCTTTATATCTCCCATCCCTAGATAAGCAATACATCATCATCATTCATCATCATTTCTAATAAAGTTGGACTTTTTGAAATTCTACATCTTCTTGGATTCAGGGGCTGATCCCTCTCATTCTTCTATCTTCTTTCACGCTAACAATGCATCCATCCTGCATCCATCCTGCATCCATAATGCATCCATCCTACATCTCACATAATCACATCATATCATTATAGGACAACATCATCCATCCTGCATCCATCTCACATGCATTCCATAATCATTTAACATGTTTAAAATAATATAGATTTGTTATTCTAAGCATCTTCCAAACATCTCATTTTCATCATCATTATCATATAGATCATATAGTCTAACCATCCATACATTCAATTTGAACCTCTTTGTCACGAGATCCACCTCAAATCGAATCTTTTTGCTTGATCTATCGAGGGGGCAATGTACTAACGTACTTATTTTCACTGGGGCATCCGAAAAATCAGAAATTTTTTAATTTCGATGTCAGCAACATCATTATTTTAACCAATGCAACGAGTACATTGCTTCAAAGAGGGGAAAAATGTAGACATGCAAAACTAACATCGTGCATCGAATTCTCCTATTAATCAATTAAGACAATTTATTGATTAATTTCCTAAGGTTCATTAAATAAATCAAATAATTTAATCAAATCCTTAAAGTTCTTCTCATTTGATTTATCAAATATCAAATCCATAAAATCCCCCAAGTTAATTAATCTAAATTTATTAACTTCTAATCATAATTACCATTCTCTAGCTTTTGACTTAACTAGAGTCAAATCCAAACTCTTAACTAACCCACCCACTTGCACCAATAAATCATTTATTTGATTTATTATTTCCTCTAATTACATTCAAAATGGAATCAAAATGGAATATTCTTCCAATTTGAATCTTCCCCCCAAAAGGGACTTGTCCCTTCCAACAAGGTTTAAAATGCTATTTGCACAAGTCAAACATGGCATTTGTTGCACCTTTCATCCCCCCTAAACATGTCATTTCATCCAAATTTGAATTTCAAATTGGCACATTGGCCAAGACTTGCACATTCCTCACCCTCTCACACTTTGACAAGTGGCATCTTGTCATTCGCTCATGAATGATCCCACATTCATCCAAATCTATCACTCTTCCTAATCTTGAATCTATAAAATGCAAAGCATTTCAACACAAAAATCTACACAACAACTCATTCTCATTGCAAGGTTATTCTCTTCACTTGAGAATCAATCTTTCTCATCACAACACCATTTGCTTAGCAACAACACTTTTACATGCAAGGTTAGTCTCTGATTTTGAGAACTAATCTTGCTCCATCATTTGGCAATTTTGCTTATCATGGATTGGGAAAGGGCAACTTCCTACAACACTAAGTTGCACCAATGCAATATGGGATAGGGATATTTCATGGTTTACATGCTTTGTTTAATTTTGTTGTTTGGTTGCATTTGAATCATGGAGTATTATTCCATAAGGATATGCATTTTTGTTTATGTTGTTTTGTCATTGTGCTAACCATATGCAGATTTTCTTGTCTACAATTTGATTAATTATCCTAAATTCCTCTACTATTGAATAAATAGAAATATTTATTTATATAGTTCACATTTAAATTATTCTAAATTCTTCTATTATTTCATCTTAATTAAATAAATAAATTTAAATACTTTGTTTGATTTAATTATCATTTCCCCTATTTCATTCTATCACATCAATCTTAATTAATTAAATAAAGATCAAACACTTTATTGATTAATTATCATATTCTTCTATTTTTTATTTAATAAACAAATTCTATAGTTTTTTCTATTAAATTATTTATCCCTCTTTTGCTAATTTAAATAAATCAAAATATTTAAATAAAGGCATAAATCAAATTCCTATTTTTACCCCAAAGTTGCATAAAGAAAATTAGATATTTAATGTCTAATTTATGTTTCCAATTAATTCAACTGGCATTCACGGGAAGATTTGGAGACAAATTGAAAATTGATCTCTCAATCCTCTTCCATCAATCCTCCTTATCATCTTGCCTGGTGTTTTCATGGGTAGAGACAATTCCCAAAATTCTTCTCCATTTCCTCCATCTCTCACCATCCAATCCTCCAGATTAAATCCAAGCCTCTACTTTGCCTCCCCTGTGCAAAGATGTTGTCAAGAAATCTATAAATACAATTCATTCAACAAAGCAAAGATCCCATATTACTGAGTTTACACAATCTTACTCTACAGGAAAGCATTCAAGCATCAAGCAATTCAAGCATCCAACATTTGAGATTTTCATATCATGGTTGCACCTTGTAGCTTCATTCATCAATTTTCATGTCAATTCATGTTACAATAGTTATTTTATCATTTTGTATTATCATTTAGCATCACATGATTGCATCAGCATCATTATGTTCTTTAGATTGTCATTTTAACAGTAATAATGTTTCATTTAAATCTGAGAGTGTGTTGTAGCTTAAAAAATCTTTAAAGATAGGAGACAATGAGATGCTTTCAATAGGTTGTGTGCTTAATCTTTGATATAATGTTTCATTAAGGAGTGTTTTACTGTTTTACTTATTCACACTTACAATAGTAACCATCTTCGATAGCAGGTGTGAATGATGTTGTTGAAAGTTCTAAGTGGATCGAGTGGACCTTACATTCTCCAATGAAATCATTCGCAAAGTATAGAGAACCCCAATCATCACCAAGACATGCACTCTTTTGAGAAAAGGTAGATTTAGAATTTCTTGCTTCATAAGGATCTTCTTCAGAGACATCTATCTCAAGACTATCTTTTGTAGTAGCTACTACTAGAGTAAACATCGACACATTACAAGACACTGAAGGAATAAGAGTAGGCACAACCGAAGCTTGACCGACAGCTGCCATCTCACATAAATGCATAGCCTCAGGATCAGCCTTAACTGTGCCTACTTTATTGTTACAAATGAACTTAATAGATATATGTAAGGTAGATGGGACTGCACCCATAGCATGGATCCATTGTCTACCAAGAAGAAGGTTATAAGGGAAATTTCCTGACATAACATATACAAGGGTAGGTATAGTAATCGGTCCAAGTTGTAGAGGTAATACTATTGTACCTAGAGCTCGTTACCCAACATTATCAAACCCACGAATAACAACAAAAGAAGCATTAAGAGAGGATGAATCAATATTAATCTTAGGCGATAGATCAATGCTACATACATTAAGAGTAAAACCAATGTCAACGAGAGTACAACTAATGCCAATATTATTAATGTTAACTATAATCATTAGAGGTTGTTCTTGCTTCTATACTTCTAGAGGTATAAGTTCCTGGGGATAAAATGTAACATTTGGCAAATCCGCATGAATATATTCCATCACTGCATCAACATCTATCGGCCTGGTGGAAGAAGACAAGAGGATCTTTTGTAAGGCTTCCTGAAGCATACCTTGATAAACTGCAGTAGACTGAATCAAGCTCCACAGTGAGATCTTAGTCAGAGTAACTTGAGGTTCCTCGACAAGATCATGATCACTAGGTGCTTTAGTCACAAGTTCAAGTGCTCGAAGAAGGATTAGTTGTTTATTCATTCTAGTATCATAGGTACGAGATACTGCTCTATAAGAGGGAGTCATAGAAATATCCAGGGGATCACTATCAAATGGAACACCATCAATAGAACAAACCCTTTCAAGAGAAGGACTAGCTAGAGTCACGTAAATGATCAATCTCTTAGACCTTTGAGGGGCAGCAGAGATATAGATTGCATTTACAGAATCATAGCAACTAGTAGAATAATTATTCGAAGATATATTCTCAACATCGATCCGAATAGGATCAAATGTGGAAAGAGATTCATCATGCACTAATGCATTACCTCTAGACGAGAGTGCATTAGAATAGATACAAAATTCATCATTCACAAATGTAACATCCCTAGAAGAGATTGGATTGGAATGAATAGGAGATTTGTCATTCATGAACGCATTATTTCCGAAAGAGAGTGCATTGTAATGAAGAGAAGGTAGAGTAATCTTAAGAAAGGTATCAATGATTTCATCTTCATGCAACAAGATATCCTCCAAAGAAATAGGACCCTCATGAGAAGGATCAATGATATCAAGTGACATGGGTAAATCCAACTCACCATCACATGCATGAAATGGAATATCATTAACATTTTGATCAAAATTACATACAAAACTAATGAAAGAAGATATAAAATTGATTATGATTTTTTTGGTATTTTCTATGTTCTAGTAATTTGCATTTTCGGAGGTCTTTGGAGCAAAATTTGGGTTCGAAACATGTGTCAGTCCCTAAAATTTGATTGTTGAAGGAACTTTTATTTTAGGGATTGAACAAGTTCTCTAGGAGACCTTTCCAATGACGCAAATGGTTTTGAATTTTGAGCACCAAGTCTAAAGTTATCACCCCACCAAGTAGGGGTAAATAAATTCCCAGTTTTCGAAAAACATGTTCTTCACATCAGGTTCACCAAAATGTAGAGAAGGGGGATTCGCTACTCATGATTTTTCTTCACTTAGAGATACTTGCGAGGTGAACTACCCTAAACTACCTCAAGGAATAGTGACGAGAGTTCTAGAATCTGAAAGAGCAGGTCACAAAGATTTCCTAGACAAATTGACAAGCTCTCGACCAAAGGATGATAGTGCGGAATACGAATGATAGTGTGACACACTGATGTCCCAGAAGCACACTCACATATCATACGGACCAAAGAATGAGTTTATCACAAAGAACAACTAAGTGACTACTAGCAGTCTGATTACCAAGAACTTCTAGAGTGTGATAAAGTTGAAATAGACTAAAATAGAAATGATAAGGACAAGGAGATGAAGGGAAAGGAAATTCTTACAACTGTGTGAGTGATGAAGCTTATAGCATGTGAATGTCTTCAATACCTATACACAAGAGAGAGAGAGAGAGAGAGAAATAATTTTGGGGCTGTATAGGGGTTTCCCTCAATCAAACCCCTATTTTGGTGTTCTCACCTCCATGGACAACCAGATAGATAGAGAGAAATGTAGGAAATTAAATAAACAAAAAATCACTACAAAAAGTGTTATGCTACTCAACCAAATAATAGAGGAGAGGAAAGAAATCATATCACCTCCTCCTAGAGCTCTCAAGGCTAGTGGGGGAGAAAATGAGAGGAAATCAAGCCTCTGCTACAATGGTGTTTGTTCCACACTTGCTCTTTTGAAGTGATGGAGTGTTGATGTTGTTGCTATGAAGTGTAAAGTGTTGAATGAAGATTGAAGAGATGGCGAAGAAGTTGCTTGGAGCTAGTAGAGAGATGAAAAGATGTGAACAGATCAACCAACCATGAAATGAATGAAGGTGGGGGAATTTGAAGGAAAGAGTGAAGAAAACAACCATATTCAGTTCGGTTCATCAAAGAGGGTGTTACAAGTTGACTCCCAATGGGAGGTGTAATGCCTTTGTAGGCTCCAGATGTAGGAATCTATAAGAGATGTAAGTGCACCATGTAGATGTTTGTGTTTCATGCAAACGTCCCCGACAAAAACACATCCATCGGCACACAAAATAGACGCCAAGTGTGATGTGAACAATGGGCTTATATGGAATTAAGCCTTCGTCTTGGTTTGTTTAAAGTGTAAGGGGGGTAAAGGGGAAGTTTCATTAGGGGTGCAAATTCGCTCCTATACATGAATATTATTAATGACTGCAATCTCATTTAATGGAATATTTTAGAATGTATGCACAAATCAAAACTTAAGAAGGCACATATATTTGTATGTGCATAGACTTTGTCTATATACATACACATGATACTTGTGACATACCTTCTTTTGTTCTTAGTACATTTTAAAATGGAAAATTATTATAATGAAAAGTAAATGTGTCATGAGAATGATATAAATGATTGTCCAATACTTAAAAATAATAGTGATACCTAAGTAGACTAGAGCACCTCAGGGTATATGTTGCTAGAGGGTAGATAGTTGTTATGAGATGTATTATAGAAATTCACCTTTCAGGACAAGTGCTAAAATGGAGTTTAGAGAGTTTATGTTTGTTTTACTAGAACCTATTATTTGTTGTTGTTTCAACACATTTGATATGTATGAACTCTTTGATATCACTCTCTTCCATTCTTAGCATAGCTCTTACATTTTCTTTTGTAACTTGTAGATAGAATTTTCATATTGATGTATGGGCACATACTAGATTCCACCTTTCAGATTGTTCTCTTACTAAACTTTCCATGCAAGGTTGGGAATTCTTAAATTTTGAATAATTTTGAGGAAGCGTAAGCTTCGTAGTTGGATGGTAAAGCACTTCAACTATTTTCTCATCAACTAGTTGAGGCAAGCATCAATGAACAACCTTCATTTTTCACAAGAATATTTTATTCTAAGATCTAACTTGATGTAATAAATTCATGTATTTGATGTAAAGTGTATAATGTAATCACTTCGTGGCTTTAGGAGCCAAGTCAAACCTGATATTGTAATTTGAATTTTGAAGTGAATATATGAATCATTGACTCATTTTTAATGGGCATGTGTAGCTATGATTGGCTTTAGCCACTAGTTATTTCTTTTTATTTTGGAATACATTCATGTGCCATTTACAATAATGTTAAATTACATAATAATTTAGGATTGGTTATTATAATTTATTAGTTAGTGAATGTAGATGAGATGGTTTAGTTAGAAATTGGTAGAGATGATTGGTATGTAAAGAAGGAGTTGTATGGTATTCCAGAGTTAAGTGTGGGTGCTTATTGGTGGAGGTGGACAAACTTTGGTGAGTTTAATCCCACAAAATTGGACGATAATGTAATATACACTTGGAGGAGGTGGTTTGGTTATAGTAGAGTTGATTCCACATCGAGGAAGAGGTGTTAGGAGTAGAGTTGTTAGAGGAGGAGGTTGCTTATTATAGCTAAGTGTTGGACAAGGAGAGCAAAGACTCAATTATAGACCTACCAATTTTTGTGATGGATTTTTTTGAGGATTGTTTACAATCTAAAAGTGTAGTACTACAACTCAACTCTATTTTGTGAATCCACATTCATAACAAATTTCCTACCTCAGGTGTTCAATGTAGGAGCATTTACGGATATTTGTAATATTCCATCAACTAAAAATATTTAACTATTCTGATATGGTTAGTTTGTGAAATGAAGGAAAAATTAGGTGTGATAGGTTATGAATGGGGTTATGCACATATTTTCCTTATTTTATTAGGAAAAAGACATCCCCTCGAGATAGATTGACTTTCAAACCTTAAGTGAGTCAATCTTAGTGGAGATCTTGTTGTCTTCCTTATGACTGAGGATGGGGTAAAACAACCTAAAATTCACTTTTGGGCTCGAAAAACTAAAAATAGTAAATAAACTTAATTATAAAATTTAACACAAGTGAAACATCAATTTAAAACCTTAATTTATCATAATCAACAAACTTCTAACAAATTTGAAAAGGTTATAACTTTATGCCCCTATCATAAAAACCTCTTGTTGAGTATCCTTCTAGGATAGATTTTCCCTAGGGTGAATGGGCCTTGCTACAAGGATCCAAAATCTGCAAAATTCCAAAATTCACAAAGTTCACAACTTTGAAAACTTTGAAAACTTTGCAAAATTCCACTTACGATCAATCTTCAATCATTCTTTAACCTAAGATTTACAACACACATAAGAGGGAAAAAATATTTGTTTTGGGGAATGGGGTTTTCCTTGGTCAAACCTCATTTTGGTAATTAAACCTTGAAATGAAATGGAACATGAATGAAAGATATTATGAATGAACACTTGCTTGTTGCAACTCACCAAACCCTTGAATGAAACCCTTGAAGGACTGAAATCTAATACATCTCTCTTGGCTATATATCTTGCATGAAATGGCATGATTGGGTGTTGATCTTGATGCTGGAATCCTGACTTGAATGCTTGAAAATTACATCACAATGCTAGCTCCAAAAATTGCATGAATGAAGATAACTTTGACATCATGCTTAAGATTTTGAATGTTGCAACAAATGACTAAGAAATTTTCTCTTATGAAGGTGTCCTCCCTTTTTCTAATGTTGAATTGATAAAATAATATGTATTTATAGATGTTTTTCTAATTTCCCAAAAAATAAACATGAAAGCCCAAAAATTGTAAATTGAATTTGAATCATAAAAATTCCACCAAAAGCATATTAAAAATTAGGGTCCCAAACTTAAGGGGGGGCCACTCACCCGGTTCTAGGCCCTAAACCTAGGACACACCAATTAAAAGGAAATTTAATTAATGTTTTCAATTGTTTAATACAAGTTTCCCTTTTCGAAAATGGGATTAATTAGGATTTTAAATGTATAATAGGGCCAATTAGAGTATTAATTAATTCCAATTAATTAAGGGACCCTAACATAGTGTGAAAATGTAAAGGAGTACATTTTATGACACTAAATTTAGCTCACACTTTAGTGAGAGGATGAGCCCTATGCTCAAACTCACACTAAAGTAGACAAATAAGCATCAACAGAGGTCTAATTATACAATTTTTCTAGAAAAATAGCACAAAAAATTTCAAAAGGGATGATCAAGTCCCCATGATCTAAGATCTCACAACAAGCCAACCAAGGCACAAAGAGACACATGCTTACATTAAATATGCAACAGCAAGAAAAGATACACAAGCATACAATGCCAAAATTAATGAGAAGAAAAAGAGGGTTGGATCAAGCCTCAATTTTTGTACAATTAGTATGGATCAAGCCCTAATTTTTTTTCCAAAAATCATGTACAAGTGGAAAGCCATTGTCCACTATGCAAACTATATGCTCACACGAGCTAGTGAAATTTCTTGTCCACTAGGGGAGCCCACTAGATAGTAAAGTTGCCTAATTTGATATAAATTTGTATCCCCTGGCCATTCTCTAATAATTATTCCCAATTACATTAACTAAGAACATATGCAATAATATGATTATGAGTAAATTCCTAAGAACATGACATAACATGATAATATTAATACATCATGTATAAAGCAACTAGTCTTATATCATATACATTTAGGAAAAATAAAATAATTAAAATGCATAAATTTGTAGACATCATAAAGGTTATCCTAGTGAAATTTTTAAAATATATTTGTATCATTAAAACTACACACCTAACAAGGAAACATAGATATATATCAAATGAGGAGTCAACATGCAAATGTGATCATTTGCTAGCACATCATCATGAGATAAGGAAGAATAATCATCATTAAAGAACACATGGGGATGTTATGATATTCAAAATATATTAGATCTAAAACTTAAACAAAATAAATAAAACCTAAAACCAAAATCTTAGAAGTTGTGAGATCATTCAAGTTCACTAATTTATGTATGAAAAATAAACATTTCCCATACAAATTATATATAAGGTAAATCAATTAGTCTAGATTAATAAAAAAATAATCCTATAATTAAGAGTTATAATATAAATGATTACTAAAATATGTTAACAAATAATCATAGAACTAATAAAGAGGATTAGAATACTTAGCTCTAAGTTTTGATGAAGAATATTATATTACAAATAGTTTTTTTGTGGGTTTTCACTATATTCAATAGTTTGGCTTGTGTTAGATGACTTCTAAAGACTACAAGATTCATTATGCTCTACTTTAGGTCATTTGTGTATGGGTAAATTTGATCCTTATAGTTTTGTGGATTTGGAAATTTTCAACATATTTAATCTTTCCTATAGATATGACATTATAGATTAAAATTATTTGAAACATGTTCTTCGTATCTCCTTGAACATGGTGGTGTCGATAAACACCAATATATTTTATTGTCTTTGGCATATGAGGCAACATGATCCATTCTGTTTTTCTTGGTTAAACCCTTGGAATGATTCAATATTTTAACAAGTTCAGAGATATTTCAAATAAATATACAATTGTCTAATCTAGTTTTAACTAATGTAGATGTTGATGAGATGCTCTTATAATGACGATATAATGTCCAATATGTAGACCATTGATATAAGATAACCTTATTATGATTCTAGTTAATCTTGTGTTAGACTTTTATATCATTTGTTTCTTAATTTATTTCTTTCCTTCTATGAGTTTTCTCTCATTTTTGCTTTGATCAATTTTAGTGAACTATATTTTAATGATAACCAAATTCATATTTATCTATATAAAATTAATAAAAAAATACTTTCTTTTTTTTCGTAGCTTTAATGTTATTTTAAGTGTTTGACTTACTAATGATTATATTGTTTACCTTAATTGGTTTATTCCTTTCTATCAAGTTCTTAGTTACCAATATTTGTAGATCTCTAGACTATCTAGGATAGTGAATACTTGTCTTCCAATCCAACATAATCCAGTATACACCATCAAGTTCCATATTGAGCATAGAGATTTCTAATGACAATACAGTCATATATAATATTTTATTTGAGCCATTAAGGAAGATTGGATCACACTAGGGAGTACATCTTACATAATCACACAAACCAGTTTCTTGATAGTAGAATCCCATGGCTATGTTCTACTATGATGGAAGGTAATCAGTACATATAGATCAATGGAGGGCTAAGTAGGCCCCTCCATTATTCTAGTTATAAGCTAGAAAAGATAAAGTAATGGAATCTACTAATTTAATTTCATAAAGAGATTTTGGACCATATTTACCTTTGCAAAGATAGAATGGAACCAAAATAGTGTAGGGATGATATTCCTATATTGATAGCAAAACAATCTGGTGTATGATATAAAAAATTATTCAAAAATGTACTAAGATTCAAGACTTACCTTTTCTAATGTGGTGTTAATTGCTTACCTATGCTAATGTGATCACAACTTAAACCATTTTAGAGAACACCATGATAATTTTGATAAAATAAAGTGCATTAGAAGCTCTCAAAGATTTATGAACTTTACTAGAGAATACAAAACACTAAAATCTATGGAAAAGACAAATCAATTCAAGTGAGGCAATCAAAAGATTTATTTGATCCGATGTGGCATTATTTGATTAATGTCTATGTTGAATATAAACCATTGATGAAGAATTAGGTTCAAAATATTTACCTAAAGAGATGTAATTTTAAAATAGAATGTCATTTATGCAAAGAACGTTTTAATAATTCAATCCATGCTTCAATGAATATCACAATCAAACTAGGTTTTTTCAATGAGTAACCATGTCCTAGTTTCAAAAGGAAATCTTGCAAAGAAAAAAACATATGCAACTATCAAATTTTAAATAAAAATCAAGGTATGTTTAGGTATTTTCTCTTATATCTTTTCATTAGAGAACCATGATAGGTCTTTTGTTCCTTTAAAATTTGCATGTCATTTGAAAATTCTTGAAACCTTTAAAATTCTTTATCTTATGTTTTTGATGTTCTTAAAGTAAGATTTTAACTAGGATATTATTTAAAATTTTCCCATGGGATGCTACTCAGTACCAATATGAAATCCACCATGAAATGGAAAATTTTTGTTGATCTGTTGGGAGCGCCTTTTGAGAATAAATGAAAATTACGTAAATTTGTAAGTTTGAAAAATAAATAAATCGTCATTTAAATATTATTTATTGAAAAATAGAGTAGCATCTTTTCTATTGAGTGACCATATTTTTGGAAAAACTATGAAATAAGGAGACAAACACACATTTAAGATTTGATGTGAACAAGACAAGTGTTAATCACTTTTCCGAGATGAGTATTATCCACTTGCTACAAATAAATATTCTTCGCTATCATTAAGAATATATTTTTCCATAGAAGATTATAAAGTTCCTTTTTAAAAGATAATATATGGTAATTATTTTCTAAATAATTGTCCACTAATAACATAGTCTTTAGGAAATCTTTTTGTATTTGAATTCTCATTTTCTATTGCATGTTACAATTAATTTGTCTTTAATTCAAAGTTCAAGATAACTAAACTATCTAACACAACATGTGGATTTTTTGGATCATTAGTATATTATTAAAGATCTTTATGTAAAGCATCAATTATCTTATTTTGAGATAATGAACTCTTAAGTAAATAATGATTTTTAATTATCCATCTAATTCTTAAAAATTTGCATTCTCATTTCATAATTTAATCATAAAATTGAGTTTCTTATTTTATAATCTAGATCACAAGAATTTACATTCTCATTAATGTATGAATTGTAAGATTGCACAATATTATCCATGGATGAACACACACTAGTCTTAAGACGTGACTGATCAATTTTTTTTGAAGAATGTTTCATTTTATTATAATTTAAGCTTTTCTAGAGCCTACAGGCTATTGTTTTAAGCCATAAGAGTCATTATTAAAGAGGTTATTAGAGAGGCTTTGTAGAATGAATGTACACGTTACACTGTCCTTACAGTGGGTTGTACACCATTACAATAGAAGAAGTCGGGACCAAAGTACCAAAACATATCGGTAAAGCAACGGTAAGAACGTAGAAACGACTTATAATTATACTCAGTAATCAGTGCTTTCTCGGCAATTGCTTGTCTGCATCTTTAGAAAGGTTTCCTTTTTCCCTCGGTACTTTCTGGGCTGGTTTCGGTGGGAATCATCCAGATATATAGAAATTCTACAACAGAAAATGCATATTCTTCTATTCAATGTACGTGCTCTACAGCAATTGCATGTCTTTGTCGGCAACCGACTTTGGCTCCGTGTCATGGGCAACAAGTTATTTGTACTTTCATTCCAAGTAATCATTGTTTTTTTTCGAGTGTGAGATAGACAATTTCGAGATAAAGACCCCAAGAAGGAAAATTTTCCATGGCTTATGCAACTTCATTTACGAAAATTTGATATATAAATACTGTAGGGTGGAGTAGGTCGGGTTTGGATTAAGTCCAAGACGTATATTAAAAGAAACTGCTGTGATGTTTCTTTGCAGGGAAAAATGTATTATTTAGTAATGGTTGAGAGAAGTGATACACAGAAATGGGTACATTATTTTGTGAAGTGAAGAGACGTCAAGTGTGCATTTTGGAGGGAGTTGTTTTTATAGCTATGCTCTGCCTTGTACGCATAATAGGTATCTACCTATTGTTATAAAAAGAATTGCTTTGCGTGATATGAACGTTATTGTATATCTGACCTTTTTCCACTCTTTTCTATATTTCTTATCACTGAGAAAGTAGTACAAAGGCGACTCGACGATATAACACCATTTTTGTGTTTCACATTTGATGAGAATGTAAGCAAGGAAAATGGTACAGCATTCCATCAACTACCGAAAATAACAGCGAGTAAAAACAGAACATTAAAATGGAGACTTTTGATGCAGGCTTAGATGATTCGCATCAACATATATTTTTATTAGTACTGAAATTTGCATATTCATGTTGCTTTCCATTTGGTCGTGCGTTTATAATATATTTGTGTATTTAGTTGAGTCTATTTTTATGTTGTTATATATTTATTTTCACACATATGTTTATATATTTGATTTTATTCCATTTAAAAATTTGTATATATTTTGATATGTCTAATTATCATCGTGCTTATTATCATTGTTTACCATGTTCAAACACTCTTTCTTATTCATAAAAGTGATCTCAACATTTATTAAAAATGAATTCAGTTTCTTTGAGACATTAGATTTTTAAAGTCCATATTGATGAAAGAGCTATTATTTTTGGATTTAATTGTGTGGGTCAACGTTTTGGATAACTCTGTGATCCATCATCATTTCTCTCCTTGAACTCTTTTTTTTTCCATCCTAATGACGGATCATAGAGAGTGATCCAAAACATTGATACTAATAAATCCACACAATTAAATCCAAAAAATAGCTCATTCAATTTCTTGTCAAATTATGGTTGTTTCTTAATACAATGAGCTGACTTAGTAGTTGATTCATGTGATTTATTACTATCTACTGATATTTAAGGTCATGCAATATGCATTCATTAACAATTAGATCATATTTGAACTTTATCTAATTATCATTTGCATATGCTAATAAAAACATAAATTTGGAGTACTAAAAGGAATTTAATTTGTATAATTATTCTAGAGCATTTGAACAACTAAAGATTATTGTCCTCAACCATTTCCATAACCATCAAATTGGTATTTTTGAGGGGATTGACATTGGAGAAATTGATCCTAGTGATTTGGCAACCCCCCAAGGTATATTTAATATCACCAATCGTTAATGTCTAGTAAGAAGTAGAGAATCTAACAAACTAGAGAGCAAGGTATTTTGAAATCTTTTTTCTTAGTTTTCATTTAGCTAATATAGGTTGATCTTCAATTTTGATGTGTTTATTTTGTTTGATTAGCCTAGATCAATCATTAGAAAACATTATTTTTTCTTTAGATTTTTGGTGAACTTAACGTGAAACCACTCATGCTTTCACCCCCTAGGATTTGACCTTAGTGTTATAGTTGAACTAATTATAGGATATTTTAGATTTGACCTTGCTATACTATCATTTATTTTAATATTTGTAGGGTTTGATTTACATATTCTTATCAGACTTTTATTAGAATTTGGATATTGCATTTAACACCCTAGCATAATATACCTTATGAATCATTTAAATATCTTGCTCCTTGACTAATTTCCACATATGTATTTTATATTTAACCATGTTTTTATCTTTAATAACATGTGATAGGTGCATCCTTATTAGAATTGTGACTTTCTATACTTTGTATAGGAATATGATTTCCATAGAGGTGTTGTTTTGAACCATGAATTATTATTCTCCTTTATTGAATTGGCTAGTGCCTATCCTCTTCTACTAGGAATTCTTATCCACACATTTTGTGATGTTTTATGATAATGTTGAGCATTTATCAAATATATACATTATGTGAGACCTTCACTATGACTACTATTAATGGTATCATATATTCTTCATGTATACATGATATTATTAGACCATGTGATGATATCTCTCTTACATGTTATGTTAGTCCTGCGCACATGATGATGATTAGAGTGTTCATCATTTTTTAAATTTCACTTTTGAATATATATGGATTCTTATGACCTATCATTTCACGTAATTATATAACTAGATACATATATCACTCTAAAGTGAAACTAAGGAAATATTGATGCCAATAGTTTGAAACCCCCCATAATACTAATTGGGAGAGATGAAAAGTCCACTAAAACTATGTGTCATGATGTAGTGCAAGAAGGAGAAGAAATAACATATGAAACATGTAGAAGAAAATACCTACAACTGAAAAAAGGATGTGTAAAATAAGACACACATGTGTGAGATATAATCACTAGGGTCCATTGTTGTCATCAAGGGATGCTCACTTGACAAATATGTGAAGGAAAAATTAAGGCACTATACAAATCCCCATGATAATTTATAATATAGTGTGAGTACAAAATATGGCACCATAGGATATGTGAAATCCCCAAAAAGAAAACATAAGACTAGCACTTTATCTCAATGAGTCTACAAATAGAAAAGTGAATCCAAAAGATGCCTACAATATCCAAATAGAAAAAAGTGATAACCCAAATAAATTCATCCCATGTAAACAAAAAAAATCAAGTGTTAAAACATCCAAGTAATCAACCAAAATATGAATCTATAAAAAATAGAATAAAATGAACCTAGGAAAAAAAAATGGAAAAAGTGCATGGATAGCCTAGAAGAGATTTGAAAGACTTTTCCAACATCACCTAAATCGTAAAAAATAGAGGAACTGGTCAAAATTGATGAGCTTGGAAACCAAAAATGAACATATAACTTTGACACTTGAGACAAAATGAACTACAAGAAAATAAAAGAAAAGCATCAACACCACTTGAAGTTTCTCAAAACTAGTTTTCCAATAATATCTCATTTTCCAAAAATTGATATCATGAGCTCAAGTTATGCTAAAAATTTAAAAAATAGTTGCTTTAAGGGAAAGAGGAGTTAGGAGAGGGCAGATGTGGGTTATTTGTACAATTTATGTCAATAGATGAAATATGATGTTGAGATAAAATATTCCTAGTGATTGCCAAAAAAATGGTCATTTCACCTGAAAATGGTGATGGTGAAGGAATATTCTCTCCAATGGTCAAAAAATCTATCACCAAAAAAATTATCATAAACACAAAAAGATTCATCAAAAAATGCTAGAAAATTTGAGATCATCAATAAAGTTTCAATTGTGTGGGAAAAAAGAAAAGATCTCTAGAAAAGGCGACATAAACAAAAAAAAACTTGCCAAAAAATTATAGAAAAAATGGAATGAAATTGCTAGAATATTTAACAATGGTTGTTGATGATGAAGAAATTAATTGGCCATCAAGCAAAGATAAAAGCTTGAAAATAAAAATTGAGAGTCAAGAACAAATAGCACTGAAGAAAAATAACATTAACAAGAGTGAAAAATGTCTACCACTAGGAAATAATAAGCTTTTGTTGAGTGAGGAAAAAAATTGTGATAAAAATATCCAAAAGAACCCCAAAAAATTCCACCAAATTCTTAATGACCTAGCAAGTCAATAGAACATGTCAAAAATACAAAAACTCAACTCAAGATTGCTAAGAAAACATCAATTAAAGCCCAAATCACTCAAAGAAAATATAAACCACTATTGAAAAAATTAATCCGCCATACAAATAGACAAAAATCATAAAACAAAAAAAAATTCATTGTCAAGTCACTATTCGGATAAAAAAGCACATGCATGGATAGAAAAATAGGTGAAAATCAATGCCCAAAATCATGGATTAGAGGAAATCGATATGCATGCTCATTAAATAATGTAAAAAATAGGCCATTAGACAACACAAAATAACAACATCTAGAGAATGAAGAAGGCCACCAATATATAAATGTCAGTCAGGAGTTGAATGGAGGCTCGAGAATAGACAAAAAGCACCAACAAGCAAACAAAATGATTAAAAATAATAATCAACAAAACCCTAATAACAAAGGTGTCAAAAAAACTAGGCATGGTGAGAGGAAAAAATATTGAATAAATGCTAGCTCTACCAAGGACATACCCTCCAATCACCAAGCAAAAAAATCCACATTGTCAAAGCCAATCTAGGAAGAAAATGTCAAAAAGACAAAAAAAATCACTTGAAAAATTTCACACTAGAATTTGCAAACATAGGGGAGGATAATATTTTTCACCAAGAATTTGTATAGTGTCGTACAATGTAGAGATTTCAACACCTCAAAATCTATGCCCTAGGTAAAATTTCCTCAGAAGATTATGACCTCTAATTTTGATGAAATAATAGGCAATCTTGAGGTTTTTGGGCCTTTTGGATACAACAGTGAGGTCTATTTGGCTCCATGAGGCATCAAAATTTTCCCAAGTATAAATATCTCAAAAAATAGACAAAATTATAGATCTAGATTTGTGATACCATATTGAAGTTGATCCCTCAACCACACACCTCCCAAGGATCACCTGCAATCAAACACCTATCATACAAAGAGGGAAAATCCAAGATATGCAGGCCAAAGGAAAATTGACCCAGAAAGATGAATCATATCAAATGTGTAAACCTCACAATCTATGAGTAATAGTACAAAAAATCTTTATAAGGAAAAAAAAAAATCTATTAAGAAGGTGCCTATAGAGGTTGTGAAGGACCCATAGAAAAAACTTCCCAATGAGAAAATATTTGCAAACTATTGGTGTATTATAATAGCCTCATGGAAATATAGAAGTTATGTTGTAGGTTCGTTGACCTATTACAAGGGACCTATTAATATCTCCATGCATAATAATCTCAACATATATAACATGAACCATGGATAGCATGCATATTTTTGTAGCCAGCAAGAGATTTGTTAAGGGAAGTGCAATGAGAAGGAAACATGCTAGGAGATGTCACTGTGTTGCATAAAGAGCTTTGGCGGAACACCAATCGAATAACAACTATGAAGATTGCAAACATTCAAGAGCCTTATCGTGCGCCCTCAAGAAGACCCGATTTAGTTTAAACTCATCAAAATATGTCCTATATCCATGTTAGTAGAAACACTCAAGCATTAAAGAGCACTTGAGGAAAATAAGGGTTAATTTGTCTAGTTAAGAGGACAATTGAAACTTCACGAGCTCTCACCTGCCCATTCTCTGCCCATGTCGCAATCCATAACCCACTCAATCTTTTCCTATGACAGTGGATTATTATTTAGACACAGATTATTTTTTGTCACAGTGGTCCATAATTTGTTTCATTTCTCTTTCCATCCCTTTCGGAGGACTTCAAAAATCTGTAGTTTCCATCTACAATTGGCTAAAGCTGTAGTCCACTGTGTAAAATATCTCCAAAGAAGGTCAGCCAATAACTGCTCTCAACTGTCCATTCTCGGCCCATGTCGCAATCCATAACCCACGTGGTCCATAATAGCCTACCTTTCTCTTTCCGTCCGAATAGCCATATAAGGAGAGAGAAAGCAATGATTTTTTGTCACATAATTTGTTTCCTTTATTTTTCGATCTGGAGACTCAAGTGGATAAACAGGGTTTGCAAGGAAGGAATGGCAGTTAAGACCATTGATTTGAATGTGGACCAGTTGTCGCCCACCAAAAATGCTATGATATTACCATTATATTTGTTCAACATTCGTAGCCAATTTAATATGTCCCATTCAAAATCGCTAATGTACGCCATTATTAAATCGATATGTTGGAAACAAAATGAACCAATTATTATTATTACTTTTAAAACTACAATGTACAATTTGTTAAAATTTGCAGCTAACATAAACAATTCTTCATATAATTATTATGCAAGAAATTAGAAACATAGCAGCAAAAATAAAATGAAATAAAACAAAATATTTAACGTGGTTCGGCAATGTGCCTACATCCACACGAAAGCAGGAGAAAATCTTTTTATTAATCACAACACTCACATTTTGCAATACAATCAGTCCAATATATAATGGACTTTGCAACCATATGCTAAGTTTATTCTGGACATATTTCCAGCCTTACATAACAAACTTGCACAACAAAACATTACCATAAAATGTTTACGTTGGAACTGATTTTGTTTATATTTGATTGATAGGAGAAAACCAATATTAGATAGTTTATGTTGACGTATTTCTAGGAAAGTATCATGGAACAACACCTAATTTTAGTTACACTGGAACAAAAATCTGTTTTCCCAGGACTTCACATCCCAACAATCTCCCACTTGAAGTCCAAACAATACTGTGAACACTCATGCTTAAAGAAATCTCCCACTTTCCAAGGCCTATTGTCATAGGCTTACCAATCTAAGAGAAGCTCTACAGAACTCTAGCTTCTCTTTTGAAACAACTTTTGTAAATGCATCTGCAGGATTCAAATTCGTATGTATCTTTTCCAACTTGAGCTTACCCTCCTCAAGAACACTTCGAATATAGTGATATCAAAGCTCTATGTGCTTCGTTTGTGAATGAAATGCTGCATTTTTGGCCAAGTGAATGGCACTTTTACTATCACTATACAATATGAATTCCTTCTGTCTATTACCCAATTCAAATAGTAACCTTTGCAACCACAACATGTCCTTTGCTCCTTCTGTCATTGCAATATACTTTGCTTCAGTAGTTGAAAGAGCCACTACTTTTTGCAATCTGGAAATCCAGCTAACTGCTGCTCCTGCCAATGTGAACACATATCCTATTGTAGATCGTCTTCTATCTAAATCTCCAGCCATGTCTGAATCAACATATTCATGCAATTGTGCATCTTCACCTCCAAACTTCAAAACATTGTGTGAAGTGCCTTTAAGATATCTCAGAATCCATTTCACTACTTGCCAATGAACTTTTCCTAGATTACTCATGTTTCTACTGACCACTCCAACTACTTGGGCAATATCTGGTCTTGTAGAGACCATAGCATACATTAAACTCCCAACTGTAGATGAATATGGCACTGTTGCCATGTATTCTTTTTCTTCAAGTGTCTTGGGACACATCTCAGAAGATAATTTGAAATGCTCTGCTAGGGGTGTGCTTACTGCCTTGGCATCCTTCATGCTAAACCTTTCTAATACTTTTTCAATGTATTTCTCCTATGATAAGATAAGTTCCGTTTTCTTCCTGTCTCTGATAATTCTCATTCCAAGGATTTTCTTTGCAGCTCCCAAATCCTTCAGTGAAAATTTCTTAGCTAATTGTTGTTTCAACCTGTTAACAACAACCATGCTAGATCCTGCAACTAGCATATCATCAACATACACCAATAGCTATACAAATTCTCCATTATCAAAGAACTTAAAATAGACACAATGGTCAGATTCAAAATTTTTTTGCTGAGACATGAAAGAATCGAATTTTAGATACCATTGTCTAGGAGCTTGTTTCAACCCATATAAACTATGATTTAGTTTGCAAACAAGTGCTTCTTTACCTTTTTTCTCAAAACTTTCTGGTTGCTTCATGTACAACTCTTCTTCTAAGTCACCATGAAGAAAAGTTGTCTTGACATCAAGCTATTCCAACTCTAGATCCTGAACAACTACTAAACCCAACACCACTCTAATAGAGGTCATTTTCACAACTGGTGAAAATATCTCTGTAAAATCAATGCCCTTTTGTTGAGCATATCCCTTAACCACCAATTTGGCTTTAAATCTCTTCTTTCCATCTACTTCTTCCTTCACCCTATACACCCACTTGTTTTGTAATGCTTTCCGATTGGGTGGAAGTGTAACTAGATCTCATGTGTGATTTCCTTTAAGAGATTCCATCTCATCTCTCATGGCTTCCATCCATTTATTCCTATCTTTATCAACACATGCTTCTTTAAATGAAGTAGGTTCAGAGTCATCAGAAAGCAATAAATATTGAATAAAATCTTTATACCCGATTGAAGGCCTATGCTCTCTAGTGGACCTCCTAACTGGAGGAATCAACTCTTGTGCATTACCATCTAGATTAACATGTTCTTCATTATCTTGGAAATCTTGTGGTTGGTCATGTGTTTGAACTTGTACTGGTGGTTGTGGTTGGTTTACAATTACCTTTTGTTTAAACATATCATTACCATTTGTGATATCTTCTAATGGAATATACTCTTTAGGTGATTTAACTTCTTGTAAACCTGGCATTACTTTTTCATTAAATATCACATCTCTACTTCGTGTAACACACTTAGTAACTGGATCCCACAACCTATAACCATATGTTTTTTCTCCATATCCAATAAAGATACACCTTTTAGATTTCATGTCAAGCTTAGTTCGTTTCTTTTTTGGAATATGAACAAAAGCTTCACATCCAAACACACGCAAATGATCATAAGAAATTTTCTTACCTAACCATTTTTCTTCTGGAATTCCAAATTCAAGGCGAGTGGATGGTGCTCTGTTAATCAGGTACACTGATGTATTTATTGCTTCTACCCAAAACTCTTTTCCTAGTCCTGCATTTGAGAGCATGCTCTGTGCTCATTCCATAATGGTTCTATTTAACCTTTCTATAGCATCGTTCTCTTGTGGTGTAAGAGGAACAATCTTGATTCTCTGAATACCTTTCTCTGCACAGTATTGATCAAATTCTTTCGAACAATACTCACCTCCATTGTAAGTTTTAAAACTTTTAATCTTATAACCAGTTTGGTTTTCAACAAGTGCTTTGAAGGTTTTAAATATACCAAAAACTTCAGACTTCTTTTTCATCATATAAACCCAAACCTTCCTAGTGCAATCATCCAAAAAAGTAACAAAATAAATAGAACCTCCAATAGATGCTACCTCTGTGGGGCCGAAGACATCCGAATGCACTAGCTCCAATGGTCTTGTCTTCATCTTGTGTTCCTTTTTAGAGAATCTTGTCCTCTTCTACTTGTCGTAGATGCAATGTTCACATAGCTCCATATCCACTTCTTTCAAACCAAGAAGTTGGTTCTTCAAAATCTCAAGTCCCTTTTGGCTCATGTGTCCGAGCCATTTATGCCAAAGCTCTGTTACGCTATTTGCTACTGCCAATGTAGCTCCCACTTCAATCTAACCCTCTAGTACATACAATGTACCAGATTTGCTTCCTCTTGCTATGACCAATGATCCTTTTGTTACCTTCCATGCTCCTACTCCAAACGTAACATTATATCCAAGAGAATCTAATTGTCCAGCTGAAATTAGGTTCCTTCTGAGTTGAGGAACATGTCTAGCATCTTTCAGCAACCAACTGTTACCATACTTCATCTTCAATAGAACATCTCCTTTTCCAATGATACTGCAAAGTTCATCATCACCGAGATAAACCTTACCAAAATTACCAGCTTGGTAATTTCTAAAACAATCTCTTGAAAATGTTGCATGAAATGATGCTCCTGAGTCAAGTATCTAGACATCTGCAACAACATCACTTGAAGATAAAATAAGAGCATCAACATCTTCTTCAGAAGTTGTATTTACCTCATTATCTTTAGATTGATTTTCAGCCTTCTTTTTGTTTTGGAGGGTACAACAATTTTTCTTCACGTGGCCCTCTTTGCCACAATTCCAACAAACACCTTTTCTGCCTCTAGATTGGGATCTCTTAGTAGATTTTGATCTTTTCTTTTGGTTATCCTTGCCTCGTTGTTCTGTTCTTCCTCTGTTGCCAGTTATTAAAGCAGCACCTAATGAATTACTTTGATTTTTTCTTCTCATATCCTCACTGAGAAGAACTCCTACAACATCATCAAATTTTAGCACGCCTTTTGGGCTAGCTGTAGAGTTACTAACAGCCATAACAACTCCTTCCCAGCTATCAGGCAATGAACACAATAACAAGATGGCCTTTATCTCACCCTCTACTGTAATATTTACTGAAGACAACTGACTAACCAAAGTATTAAACTCATTTAAATGATTTGTGACAAAACCACCTTCTTGCATTTTTAAATTATACAATTTCTTCATTAAAAATACCCTGTTCGATGCAAAAGGTCTCTCATACAACTCTAATAGATGGTCCCAAATTCCTTGTGCTGTCATTTGTGTTGATACATTGAACAAAACATTACTGGATAATGAAAGAATGATTGTGTCCACAGCCTTCTGATCCAGTTTATCCCAATCTTCATCTTTCATGCTAGTTGGTTTTTTAGATTTTCCTTCCAATGTAATCGAAAAGTCCTTCTGAATGAGGAGAGCTTTGAGTTGCAATTTCCACATTCCGAAATTTTGGCTTGAGAATTTTTCAATTCTCCATTTGTCTGTCTCCTCCATTTCTTACGACCTTTGTGTTAATTTTCTTAATCAAATTTCAACCAATAAATCAAATTTAAAAAAAAAATCCAATGTTTGCAATAAGATACTTCAATTATATTTCAGATTACCACACAAATCTGACCATTCAGCAGCACCAAACAATGCTTAAATAGAACAAGAAAAAATGGCTCAACAATTTGGATGACTAGATGATCAACATAAATACTCTCACTACTCAGATTTTTTTTTTCTTGTCTGCACAACTGCAACACACACAACTACTTCATCAATATTTCAAGCAATTCAGATCTTGAATTTCAAGCAACTCAGCTTTATTTTAGATCTGCTAAGCCCTCCTTTGTCTGCAAGCTTCTCAATTGCCTCTGCTGAATGATGGTGCCTACAGCTGCCACATAGTATTCAACTTTCTTTCCTATGCTCTGATGCCAGTTGTTAAAATTTGCAGCTAACATAAAAAATTCTTCATATAATTATTATGCAAGAAATTAGAAACATAGCAGCAAAAATAAAATGAAATAAAACAAAGTATTTAACGTGGTTCGGCAATGTGCCTACATCCACACGAAAGCAGGAGAAAATCTTTTTATTAATCATAGCACTCACATTTTGCAATACAATCAGTCCAATATATAATGGACTTTGCAACCATATGCTAAGTTTATTCTGGACATATTTCCAACCTTGCATAACAAACTTGCACAATGAAACATTACCAGAAAATGTTTACATTGGAACTGATTTTGTTTACATTTGATTGATAGGAGAAAACCAATATTAGATAGTTTATGTTGACGTATTTCCAGGCAAGTATCATGGAACAACACCTAATTTTAGTTACACTGGAACAAAACTCTGTTTTCCTAGGACTTCACATCCCAACACAATTTATTAAAAAAATTATTTATTATCGATCATTTTTCTTTTTAAGTCTACAAATATTTTTAGTTATTTTGATTATTTCAGAGTTACTCTATTTTGTTCTTTAATTTTTTATTATATGTACGTAATTTTTTTAATTTTCAATTAAAAATTTATCTATATTAATATGTTAAATAAAATAATCATTTTTAATTAAATAAATTATTGATTTTTATTTCTAATTATATATCTCTTTATAGCCTACTTTTTTTTATTGGATGATAGTTGTTAACTGATACACTACCTTATTTCTCATTTGGTGCAATAATCGGCCATGAAAACACTAGGAAACGTTAGTTTTTAAAAATATAAAGTTTACTACCTTATTGTGTTTTTAATGAAATCAAATTTCATTAATCTATGAGAATTAGTCACTATTACTATTGAAGTTTTCAAGGTGCATGAGGATTGTTCTACTACCAAAACAACCCAAGAAGTTTTTCCCAAAAAATTGATACTCTTGTTGATGGTTTGAAAACTTTACCTTTATTAGTTATTTTTTTGGGAGGGTTCCCCTTGAAACTATGCTCAAGGAGCAAATGACCAAGTCTTGGTTCTACACAGGGTTTTCCTTGATGTTTTTCAAAACCTCAAAAAGAAGTGTTTCTATTTTTCTTTGTTGAAGTTGTGGATGGTAAAATCTGCAGATTGCTTCAAACAATGACCACCATTAGATTGTCAGCTAGTTTGAAACAAGCAAATCCAGCATTCATATGAAATATTCACTCATGCTACCTATGCAAATAAGGAAAATAGAAGCAAACAACTAATTGAAAGCATAAACAACAAGAGAAAATTCTTTCCATAGTAGATTGGTGCTATCCTTTGTGTAGAAGGCAACCCTTTCCCAATCCTGATAGGCAAGATGATGATGATAAACAAAATTAATTCTCGAATGAAGAGAATAACTTTGCATGAGAGTGTGTTGTCTGTTTGAAGGAGAGAATCCTTCAATTTATAGTTGAGTTTGAAGAGAGGAGAGTCCAAATTGATGAATGTGGGACTAATCCCCATCAAATAGGAGATAACCACTTGTCACAATGGGATTGGCCCATGATTGTGCAAGTTTTGGCCAATGTGCCCATTTCAAATTTGAAAATGGCAATAAATGAATATGGTTGAGGGTTTTGGGGGGGAATTTTGTTTGGCCAAAAAAGTCAAACAAGAAAGTTAATGAGGGCATATTCTTTGGGAATATGCCTTTCTGAGAAAAATAGGTGTTTTAATAAATCAATTTAAATGATTTATTGTGCAAGTGGATGAATCTAGAGGATTTAGGTGATTAGGATTAAATTAATCAAGATTTGATTAATCTAACAGGAGGTTAAGTGATATGACATTTGATTTGAATTTTTGTATTTGTTTTAAATCAAATGAGAGGAAAATGCATATGAGTGATTTAATTAGATATATGTGATTTAAATTATTCAAGAACTATAGGAGATAATTAAATAATTAGATTTACTTAATTAAAGAGATAAGCTTAGTGAATTAATTAAATTGGTTTATTTAATTAATAGATGAAATAACGCTGAATAAAGTATGATTAGATGCATGTGTATATTTTTCATGTCTACATTTTTCCCCTCTTTGAAGCAATGTACTCATTGCATTGGTTCAAAGAACGATGCCGCTGACATGAAAATTAAAAAAAAAATTGATTTTTTCAGATGCCCCAGCAAAAAGAAGTACGTTAGTACGTTGCCCCCTTGAGAGATTGAGCGAAAAGAATGAGGTCGATCTCGTGACAAAGAGGTTCAAAATGGATGTATGGATGGTTAGGCTATATGATCTATATGATAATGATGATGAAAATGAGATGTTTGGAAGATGCTTAGAATAAAAAATTTATACTATCCTAAACAACTTAAATGATTATGAAAATGGGATGTGAGATGAATGTGATGGATGATGTTGTCTTATGATGATATGACGTGATTATGCAAGATGCATGATGGATTCAGGAAAAATGCATTGTTAGCGCGAAAGAGGATAGAAGAATGAGAGGGATCAACCATTAAATCCAAGAAGATGTAGAAATCCAACAAGTCCACTAGTCGTCGAGACTTTATTGGATATGATGATGAATGATGATGATGTATTGCTTATCTAGGGATGGGAGAGATAAAGATCATAACTTTCCTTATGTTTCATAACACACATAGGTGCGATGCACCAAGGTATAAAGAACCAGGATGGCGTTGCGCCTAGTGTGACGGACTTTGACTCAACAATCAGAGAGGAGTGCTCTTGTTCACACTTAACATAAGGAAACCTTGTTAGGACGGACCCAACAAAGCAAGTATTCACCAAGTTATTTTACAAGAACATCCAACAAGCATAGTAGATAAAAAGATAATGATCATTGCCCCATTCCTTTCTCTCTAAACCTGTTTTGTTTAGGCATCATCGAGAGGTCCTTGGAATGAGTACAAAATAAGATAAGTCTAAACAAGACCAAGATAAAGTAAACAAACAAGCTAATTTTCTTCATACCACTAGCCAAAGACTAAACTAAGGTGATACCTGATGTTGATGTCCATCGTAGGAAGGTCATATTCCTAGTACATGTTGTGATCAGGGTTTTGATGAGATTGATTGGGTGATAAGCTATTGATACTCTGAGTTGATTAACTTGCTGACCTACTGATCTAGACTTGACACTTTGACGATTAGGTGTTCACTTTGGAACCTGCTAAACTTGCTTCTAATTGCTTCACCAAAGGATGAAGGCGACGATGATTTATTATGAGCGATGCTTACTGCGGGTGAAAATGAGATGGGATGGGTGCACCATTTTGGGTTTTTCAAATATTTTGATGTTTTGAAAATGTTTTGAGGTTGTTTTGATTTTTTGATTTTGAGATGTTTTACAAATGTTTTTGGTATTTTCAAGATTTATGATTTTTTTTGGATTTTGGTGTCTCGGGGGCTGATCAAGGATGGCCTTGCCTATGTGTAAGTTCAGAGATGACGTAGTTCAGACGACAATTGATTTAACTATTGATGAGATAAATGAGCAAACTAATTGCCATTACGATAAACACCTAAATAGATGGGCAAACAGAATGCCATTGTGATGGACACCTAAAGGACTAACCTAGGGTGTGAAACTAGATGGGCAAATGGATTGCCATTGCGATGGATGCCTAGAATCCTAAAATATAAACTAGATGGGCAAACAGATTGCCATTGCGACGAATGCCTAAAATCCTAAAATGTAAACTAGACGGGCAAACGAATTGCCAATGTGACAAACACCTAACCTAAAATGTAAACCAGATGGGCAAACGGATTGTTAATGCGACAGAGGCCTAAAGGACTGACCTAAATGTCTCAGGGGATGATCAAAGATCAACCTTGCCTACGTTCAAGCTCAGAGATGACTATATTTTTGATGTTTTGATGATTTTTGATGTTTTTGAAATTTTTGATGGATTTTTTGAATGTTTTTTGATTTTCTGAATGTTTTTTAATTTTTCGCATGATTTTGATGATTTGGATATGGACATGTGATGATATCAGTGCTCTATTTTGAGATTTTGTTGAAAAGCAAGCTTAATGTTGATCGATCAGATTGATGGATTGATAGTTTGACTAAGTGTGTTAAGTCAAACAAAAGTGATAATGCACTTGTAAATTCCAGGAAGTTGTGTTATTCTAGAATAAACTTTGGACATAAGAGGATGGTTTGACTAATTGTGTTAAGTCAAACGAGGTGGTTTTGGATTTGATAATTTGGCTAAGTGTGTTAAGCCAAACAAAGATGATAAAGAATTTGTAAAGCCAAGGAAGTTGTTTTATCCTAGAGTAAACTAGTGCACAAGATAGTTTGACTAAGTGTGTTAAGTCAAAGAAGGTGACAATTGATTAGATTCGATTGATCAATATTGATGAAGCTTGATTTGGAACAAAACTGTTTTGATGATTTGATGTGTCATTGATGTGCGCATTAGATACAACTAATGTGCATTGTTTGGATTGATGTTGGATGAAAGATCATGGTTGATAAGGAAAGTCTTCCTATCAAAATATGCCATGGGCTAGTGATTTGACTTGGTGCTCACAAATACTTTGACCATTTTGATTTCATGTTTTCCAATGTTCAGATTACCAGATAAGTTAGATGATATGTATCAAGATTTATTCCCAAAGCAAGATGCAAATATCTGCCCCCAATGTCTAGCAATGTTTGAATGACCATGGGTGGATTCTTGGATAGACGGATGGATGAATGGATATGGACCATCTTGCGATAAGATAAGGTGTTTGTACAAAGGATTCTCATTTGGATAATGCTTCAAGGCTCATACAACGTTGGGTAGGATGGGATCAATGAAAATGATCCATGTCAAGATGTTTACCATAAGAAAGTGAAAAGTGTGCACCAAAATTTTATCAAGATAAAGATACCTTGGAGTATGGATGCAGATGGATGAAAATGGATTCGATAAATGGTTCATGGATGAACATATGGTATGGCTAGAATACTCGCTTTATTATGGATGTGATAAGATGCTTTCTCCTAAACTGGCACACGTAGATGCTTGATTCTATACATGAAGTCTTTTTTCTAGGTTTTCATCATGGTACATGCCCAAAGCACCACCGAAGTGGTTTTCACTAGAGGACAATTTTTTTCTTTACTATTTTTAATCATTTTTTTGATTTTATTTTATTTTTGTATTTTTTTTATTTTTTGTGTTTTCTGAGAGATTTTAAACTGATGTTGAACCACCTGGTATTGTTGACATTGAGGCTTCTATCATAATGTGCAATCAATATCCTTCTTGAAGAAGTTTCTTTGCAAAGATGCATGCACTTAAAAGCAAATTTTGAGAAATTTATTCTACTTTGTTGATACTGAGGTTAACTCTATCTTTGTGCGCACATCGCAATAGAGTGCCTTCTGAATCCTTATAATGAAGGGTCATTGCCAACACGTGGTCAATGTGAGAATTGGATATTATGTGTGGAGGCATGGATGGTGGAGTGTGTTTAGGAATAAAAGATGGATTGGTTGATAGTTTAGAACCTTTGACTCTCCAAACTTGGGAAGATGAGGAATAATGGGTGGATACGGAAGTGTGTGTGGAATTACGACCAAAAAATTGATACACTTTGTATGTCGCTTGAGAAGCCTAATTTTTCTTTTGTGGACATCTTTGATGGATACTTGCCCCTTTTTTATTTTTCCCCATAGTTTCTTTGACTGATGGAGTTTGATAGGAATAATAATTCTTTGTATTCTTTGGTATCCACTTGTATTTGATTTGTCCTTCATGCTTTGCTACCTTTTCTTTGATAGCAGTCTTCGTGCTTTGATTCAAATATCCCTTATTTTGATGTTGGTCCCAATTCGTGGATGGGGTGATGGGTGGATGGAGATTCGTAATGTGGCGGGTTGTAGTATTGGCATTGGTTTCATCATAAGGATCCTTTGTGCTCCCTATGTTGACATTTGCTTGAGATGAAGTTGCCCCCAGTTCTGTAGAAGTATCACTGATACGTTGAGATCCCTTGATTGTTAAATAACCAAGGCCTTGATGCTTAGGATTGCTTACAATTTGCACTGGTTCCAGGATACCCTGTTCATGTAGGCCTAGTCCTCTGCCTTGATAATTCATCTCCTAGAAAACTTTATTTGCAATAGGATATGATTTACCTTGGAAACAAGGTGCTACTCCTCTGCTGTGTGGTGGATCTTCAAAGGTCATAGCTCTTTCATTGATGAGGTAGCTTGCCCTAAGAAAGGTGAGTGATCCAATTTTATAAGTGATAGGATCCTCTATATGTGGGATGAATGCCTAATTGATATCTTTAGCTTGATCTTTTGAGATATCAGATTGTAATGCTTCTTCAAGAAGTGTTGATGCTTCACTGTCCTTGTAAAAGTCTTCCTTATGATTCATTCTTGATATGCTTTCACATGATGTTTCTAATTCACAACTTTTGTAGAAGCCTTCTTCATGTTCTTTTTCTGATAGGTGTCCATAGGATGTTTCTGATTCACAACTTCTATGAAATCCTTCTTCATGATTTGTTTCTGCTATGTCTTCAAAATTTTCCATATTTTGGTTGTGTATACAAATGTTAAGAGTAGGAGAATCTTGTTCCTTGGTAATGATGTCAAGAGTATGAGACTCTTGTTTTGAATGAAGATCACCTATGTGTCTATCCAAAGAAAGCATCTTGTGGGTAGATGGAGGAATGTGTGCTATATGGATATGATCATCATTCACAACATCTTGTATAGATAGGAGAGTTTCCATCAAATCATTGTAGTATCTTGGAGATACGAATTCTTGATCTTGATTAATTTTGGAATTTCTTTCGACACACTTTGGACCAAGTTCTTAACATGGGTCAATTTCAAAGGGTGGATTGCTTACAAAGGGTTCTTGGACATCGTTATTAGCAAAGGGAAGTGGATCAATATCATGTTGATTGTTGAGGATTCCCTCACTATCCACAATCATGAGGCCGAGGGATGTCAGTATGTCTTGGGAAGGACCATTGCTAGACCTTGGTGGAAGATGTTGATCATGCTTTGGAATGAATTTTTGAGATATGTCCTCTAACTCATAAGGCGATGTAGAGACATTTTCAATATGATCATTGGTTGATGGATCATGGATTATGTCAATAGGATCAAATAACATCAACACTCCTTGAAATAGATCTTTGTAGGAGGGTTCTTGATCATGACTAAAAAATAGTTCTTGATGTATGTTGATTTGATCGCTAGATGGGGTAGACATATCTTCACAGTGCTCATTGATGGATTGATTTTGATCATTGTCTTCAACAGTTATGGTGGAGAGATTGTCAATGTTTTCAACCATAAGGTCAAATGGTGTTAACGTTTCTTGGATTGGATCATTGTTGGGCATCGTTGGTGAGTTTCGATCATGATTGAAAAGTGGTTCTTGGTGTATGTTGATTTGATCATTGGTTGAGGTGGAAACATCTTCAATGTGTTCATTGATAGATTGATCTTGATTTTTTATTTCAACAATTGTAGTGGGAATCTGTTGCAATATTTTTTAAGTGAGTAATTCCTATGTTTGTTGCTGAGCCAACAATGCTTGTTGTTGGTCATGTTGTTGTTGTGCCAATAGTGCTTTTTGTTGGGCTTGTTGTTGAGCTACTTGTTGAAGCACTTGTTGATGGATTGCTTGCAATAGTGCCCAAAATTGTACTTGCGCCTATCGAGTTTGGTGTTGGGCTTGAGCTTTAGCTTGTGCTTGTTGGGCTACTTGAGCCGCTTGTGCAACTTGTGCGGCTTGTTGGGATTGGAGTGCCTTTTGGCGGGCAGATTGTTGAGCGGCTTGCAACATGATGGAGAATGAATTGGTCGTGTTGTGTTTTGGTGGTGGTGGATTGGGAATGGTGTTGATTGTTGGGGTTGCTTGAATGGTTGCCATTGATTGTTGTGATATCAATGGAAAAATAGGATGATTTGATATGATGCTTTGATTTATGAAGGGGTTTTTGCTCGGATTCGATTGATTGACAGTTGGCAAAGGGAGAAGGCTCATGCCTTGATTGCTTGGTTGATAGATTTGTAAGTTTTGATTTTCATTTAAATCTACCAAAGGGAAAGGTGTTCCAAAATTTAGATTGGGCATGCTCACATTTGTGCCATTGATGTTTGTAGGAGATAATGATCCCATGTATGGATTGTACAAATGCATGTTTTGAAAATCAATTGGCATTGTAAGGCTTGGATAGTTTGGTTGAATCAAATTACTCATGATGGATGAATCAAGCTTATATTCCATGCTCCTCTTGTGTTTTGACCTTGTTGACCTCTAAGGGGTTTGGGACCAATGATGAGATGATGGATGGAAGGGGTGAATGATATGGGTGTTGAAACTGTTAGGAACTTTGGATCAATGCTAGACTTTAGAGTTGATTTGATTTGATTTGGATAGTTTGACTAAGTGTATTAAGCCAAACAAGATGATGGTGAACTTGTAAACCCTAGGAAGTTGTGTTATCCTAGGGAAAACTCGCATAAGAGAATGAATTGGCTAAGTGTGTTTAGCCAATCAAAGTGATCATGAACTAGTAGACCTTAGGAAGTTGTGTTATCCTAGAGGAAAATTTGTTCAAGAGGGTTGATAATTTGACTAAGTGTGTTAAGTCAAACAAGGTGATGTAGATTTTTCCCAAAATTCTAGCATAAGTGATGTTTTCCAAGGTTCCAAAAGTTGTTGGTGAGATGATGTTTGATTGATGTTTGGAATGGATGAGAGTGAGGATTTTGATCCTAGACAAACCTAAGAGGACTTGTTTACAGGACCAAGGTGATGAAGAACATGCTTTTCCCTAGGAGTAATTCAAACCAAAAAGACCAATGTTTGCATGGAAACCAAATGACTCAAAATGGACCAAGCACATGTGTGGTTCAATTTTCTGTTATCTTGACTTAGTGAATTCTTTTTACCAAAAGCACATTCTTGATTATGTTTCAAACTGCATATCTAATGTGCCACTTTCTTTTTCATGCCACAAGGTCCATTATGTGGAAATCAAGGAAATTAGGGAAAAAATTTCCTAGGTTGACCTTAGTGAAAATAAATGATGATAAAATCCAAGCACTTAGAAACCTCTAAGGATATGATCCCTAGGGAAAGCAAGAGTACTTGAATTTGTCAAGGATATGTGTTTCCTCCAAAGGGTTTGAAATTTGAAGCTCTCTGTGAATGTTTGTTTTTCAATTGTTTTGAGAACCAAGCAATGTATTTTTCATTTCCAAGCACATGTACAACCCTAGGATGAAGAGACAATATTTTGTTGGTTTCCCACTTGGATGAATCCAGCTGCGCATATTCTGTGCGCATGACTAGATGCTTGACCACACTGGCTCCCCTCCATGACACACACTTCTCAGGTCAGCCAAGCATCAGTTCCCATGAATCTCCCATGGCATACTTTTCATCTCTACAAAAAAACCACAAGTATAATGTGGGGCAGCTTCAAAGGACATGACCTTTTGCACCAACAATATAGATAAGGATTTGGCCTTCTAAACAAGGGTTTTCATTCAGATTTTTCATTCGTGGAGGCTAACCCATGCGGCGAGAGACCATTGCTGCCCTTCTCATCGGAGCCAACTGCGTGATACTGGCTTTTGTTCCAGTACCCACTTTTATATCCCGACTGGAAATACACTTGGCTTTAGTGTGTTACCGATTGGGTCGTTCCCTTGGGTGATTAATTTTTCCCACAAGGCAGACCCGCTAGATAAAAAAAAGTGAGTAATCATATTCATTGTTCGATCAACCTTTGTTTAGAAACAAAGGGAAAACACATGCAATAAGCCTACTCACACTCACAAGATGTTTTGTTCAATTTTAAGTTCCCAAATCGAAATGTGAAGGCAATATTTTTGAAAACTTAATATTGGAAAAGAATTTTGATTCTCAAGATCACTGTGAGGTGCGAGAGAAGTGCATACACCTTTTAAATGATATTAATTTGTGAAAAAGATTGTAAAACATGAAAAACACTTGTTCATTTTAGACCTCAAAAGTAGTGATTTTGATTCATTTTAAAGCACCAAAATGAGATGTGAAGTTTGCCTTGTTCAATTTTAAGTCCAAATCAAAATCTAGTATGTTTCTAAGTTTAATTTTAACCAAGTTGAAAAGATCAAATTATTGATTGATTTTAAACCCAAATCAAAAAGTGAGTTGGTTTAAAATAGAAAACAAGGGTAGAAAATGGAAGCTCTAGATTGTTAAAACAAGCATTAAAAAATGCTTTTTCCAAATCTTGATTTCAAAAATATCTTCAACTTCACTCCATTCGCCTTCGTTTTCATTTGATCACAATGTCAACACCTCCAATTTCAATCTTGATGTCAACCTATTAACAATACAAAGTTTCCACAAATGAGAAGTATGTTTTTGAAGGATCAAACACCATGAATCTATAAACTTGTCAAAACAAGAAAACAACCCTTTGGAGATAAGCATTAAAGAGATAAAAAAAGAAAAGGATTAGCTCAACAACTATTTCGAAAAGAACTTTTTAAAACATTTTCCTCATAAATCCCCTTTCAATCTACAAATAAAATTATTCAAAGTTAGACTTAATCTCGCTTTATGATTTTTCACTAAATTCCAAAATAAAAATTACTCTTCTCATGAATGCTACTTGTGCTTGTCACATAACAACATCTTTGCATATATATTTCAAAAACAAACAAAGAGAATTTAACCTATCGTTCCAATCGAGATCTCATCAATCTATTATTGGAGAAATAAATTCATATCTTAATAATGAACCGAATCATATCTCCCTGGTCAGATTCACGAGATATACATTCAAAGAACTTGAGTCAATGATGTATCTTCATTGCCTTGAATTTGTTCACTTATTAGGTGTCCTAAAACTGCATGTTATGCTTGGTTGTTCGTGCATTCCAATACAAAATTTTTCTAAATGAAGTACGAAACTAAAAGAGCTTGATGGTTGGGGGAACTAAAACTGCATGTTAGTAATAATGAGAGAGATCTGGTAGTAAAGATACAGACCCAGGGACAACTTTTTTTTGTCCACCTACGCTTTTGCAGCTGGTAATTAGTCTTTCATGGGATCATTGGCAATGAACAAGACATAAAACACTATCTTCTTACTTTATACTTGTTCCATATTCAGGTTGGCGCAATAAATACATAGCTCCTTTTTTACTTACCTGAGAAAAGCGGTTAGTACTACAAATTCTGCTATGGTTCATCTAAACAGATTTCGTGCCCCCTTATGCCTATGACAGATAGGTGGAAATGACTCAAAGAAGGATTTAAATGACAGCACTTGCACGAGTTAAGATGAGGACTATTTACTCCTTCTAAAGACAAGTATATAGTCAGACCAAAGGGGTTTGTAGATTTGAAAAGATGTCAAAATAAAACCACTACACTAGCCACATTGAAAATAGGATCAAATTGAACTTCTTTCTTCTATCTTTCCCTAAATTCACACAGAATCAATGCAGAAGCAAGACTTAAAAATAAACCATTAATCTAGCAACTCAAATGAAATTTGTTGAAGTAAAATCGGGCACCTCTTCTTCTGCTCACAAGAACAACATGAAAGTTGAATGGACTCTTAGACCTGGAAAATCCTTTTCAAAAGAAAGGATTCAAGAAAGAATAATCATTGAATGACACAAAACGTGGAGGAAGAAATTATACCTTCTATTGAAAAAAACTCAAATAATATTAATTTTGGGATCCATTAATCTTGTCCGTCGATTTTGAAATCATGTGGTTTCTTTGTCTCTTCCATAAAATCTTCACATGTGATGTCTCCTCACAGTTCTTCCCATATGCATGAAAGGTTCAACTAAGGAAGGAGAGCATAATAGGAGCGATCCCCATATGCATAAGGCAGAGAAATCACATACTGCACAAAGTGTCAATGCTGTGAAACATGTATTCCCTCTACTTGTTGGATATAATACAAAGCTCCCACTTGAAGGGTTATAAATACAGTCCACCTTCAGATTGGCTAACCTCATTCAACCAATTCCATCATCATTTCATCACTCTATGAATCAGTATGCAAAATGCAGAAGCAAGGCACACAAATTGCAATGAACATTCAACCTAGATGTTAGTTTGGTCAGTAAGACATTTTAGAATGATATTAAGCTAAATCATTTTCCACTATATTAAATGCATTCTTATAGAGCCGATAAATCCAAACAAATAGTCATTAATAGGTCATTGACAGAGACAAAATGAGACTAAGTACACCTTCCATTCACCGATTCAAACTTATTTGTCATAGAATTCCCTAGAAATATTGTAATATGCATAGTGCATGCTATATTAATTGTGCCTACTTTCAACACAACAAAAACAGTATAGGACGCTTCTCCCATCTGCTTTGGATTGCACATCTTGAAAACAATGAGTTTTGATTAGAGATTTATGACAGAGATATAGTATAAATCGCGCCTTCACAAGTGAATATATACCATTCAAAAGAAAATGCATCATTGGTTGGAGGAATAAATTCACATCGTACCGAACCATACCCACCACAAGAAGCCTGAGGCCTCTTCCCTTTAAAGACGATGACCAATAATACAATGTGAGGTACAGTGTCCTTGGATGGTAAATGATCCACATCATCAAAAGCGTGATTAGTTGGCTGTAAATATGACCCTGGATTTATTGAGAAATCGATATGATTCATTGTTGGATTTCAAATGTTGCCTCTGCTGGAGTAAAACCCTTCCTTCTTGGAATAAAACTGTAGATAAAAGTTAGAATTAATGTGGACCACCAAGCATTCCCTGACTATGTGTTCTATTTCCCTCAGCCCCCAACAAAGCTATCGACTAATATATTAGGAAATCTGCAACTATTGAATGCATTAATCGATATAAACTTAGCTCTAATAAACTCCTACATCCGCATAAGATTTGAAATTCTACTGAGCTTTTAGTTGTGAATTTAATTACCACTAAACCAGGTTTACTTTCTCTACAATAAAGTGAATAGGTTGTGGGACTTAGGTAGTAAATGCCACTGGTATTGTGTATAGACAATATCTATCATGGACGGCTTGTTGTTGAATAAGAAATAGGGGTATTATAGGCCATTATTCAAATCAAGGTATTTTTGGTGGGATTGAACCATATGCCTTATAAGTTAAATACATCTTAAGAAACATGAAAAAGACATTGAAATAAATACGAGATTATGAGGCAGCACCTCTGCTCACTTCTAAATTGTTGACTGCAATGGGTATATCCAAAAAAAAAAAAGAGAGATTTTTTCTGAAGCAAAGACTTTATAGCCCTATCTAGAGTGTTAATCCATACTTAATCAAAAGAAACAAGATTTTATAATCCCAAATGAATTGAAAGCATATCAATAGAAACAAGACATTTATAGTCCTTCATAATGCATAAAATGGAGGTGAACAGAAACAAAGATTTTTTATTTTTGCCCTCCTTCTAGCACCATTTTGTGGATAGTGAAATCTGCAGATTGCTTCAAACAATGACCACCATTAGATTGTCAGCCAGTTTGAAACAAGAAAATCCAGCATTCATATGAAATATTCACTCATACTACCTATGCAAATAAGGAAAATAGAAGCAAACAACTAATTGAAAGCATAAACAATAAGAGAAAATTCTATTCCATAGTGGATTGGTGCTATCCTTTGTGTAGAAGGCAGCCCTTTCCCAATCCTGATAAGCAAGATGATGATGATAGAAAAAATTAGTTCTCAAATGAAGAGAATAACTTTGCATGAGAGTGTGTTGTTTATTTGAAGGAGAGAAGCCTTCAATTTATTGTTGTGTTTGAAGAGAGGAGAGTCCAAATTGATGAATGTGAGACTAATCCCCATCAAATAGGAGAGAGCCACTTGTCACAATGGGATTGGCCCATGATTGTGCAAGTTTTGGCCAATGTGCCCATTTCAAATTTGAAAATGGCAATAAATGAATATGGTTGAGGGTTTTGGGGGGAATTTTGTTTGGCCCAAAAAGTCAAACAAGAGAGTTAATGAGGGCATATTCATTGGGAATATGCCTTTGTGAGGAAAATAGGTGTTTTAATAAATCAATTTAAATGATTTATTGTGCAAGTGGATGAATCTAGAGGATTTAGGTGATTAGGATTAAATTAATCAGGATTTGATTAATCTAACAGGAGGTTAGGTGATATGACATTTGATTTGAATTTTTGTATTTGTTTTAAATCAAATGAGAGGAAAATGCATATGAGTGATTTAATTAGATATATGTGATTTAATTAAATCAAGAACCATAGCGGATAATTAAATAATTGGATTTATTTAATTAAAGAGATAATCTTAGTGAATTAATTAAATTGGTTTATTTAATTAATAGATGAAATAATGTTGAATGAAGTATGATTAGATGCATGTGTATATTTTGCATGTCTACAAAATCCAACCATGTGGATGCCAACCATGTGGCCCCTATCTTGTCCATGTGTCCAAACTTCCTTTCACACCCTCAACTTGAGACTTGATAATTGTTGAGAAGATAACTCTTCATGTCTCTACTTGGGTGGAGTTTCTTAGATTGCATTTTCCATGCTAAAATTTCTTTCCTAGAATAGTAAGCTTTCTAGATAATATCATTTTTTTGTAGAATTGAATAAGTTTTATTTGGCTCATTTCTAAAAATCTAAATGAGAATATTGGCCTTTAGATTGGACAAATAAGACACATAATGTGTTCTTTATATAATCCTATCAACTTCTACTTTAGGTATTTACTTCTAGTCATAAAATTATAAATTGTTCCCTCATTACTCACGATAATTAGCCTACTTCTCATTATTTTAATGATATCCCTCCTAGTAAAGAAGAGAGATAGTAAATAGTTATGAGTCACAAAAATAATCAAAATTCTAGAAATGGTTGTGTGCCTCTCAAAACCCCGTATAGAAATGGTGGTTAGTCACTTAAAAATCAAGGTTCAAAATTATTTCAAAACCTCTAAGCACAAGGAAAAATATTGTTCCCTCACATGATAAGTTATCAAATGAGGAAAATAAAGATGAGTTTACTAAAATATCCCTTCTAATGATTGTGTTATCTTCTAAAATATAATTTATTTTTATTCTTCAATTTCTTTCTCCTCAATGGTCCAACATTATTTTTATAGTCCACTTAAGCTATGGATGAAGGTGAGTACATTCTAGATCAAATAAGGCATAATACACCAATAGTTCAACTCCATATTATGTATGCCTCTTTCTAGAATAAATTATTTTAAAATAATTATGCCACTCTTGATAATTTAGATGGTGAAGATGTGGCACTTGACTCTTGCCAATGGATTTTGTCTCCTAAAATGTTTGATATTTGATAGAATTAATAAGAAAATATTTTGTGCTAGAGGCTCAACCATTTTTTTTCTTAGACATTCTTTGTTTGCAATAAGTAAAAATTTGTAATTTTATTTCTATTATTTGTCATAGAATATGACCAATTATTCATTTTTCATAGCAATCATGGTATAGGTCATCTTCACATTATCACCTTTCTATTTCCTACATGCTAGTCACATACATCAGACTCAATGAAACATATGCACCTCAAACATGCAACACCAAAATAGGTTGGCACTAGTAAACATATCTACGGTGGAAAGAAGAGAATAAAAAACATGCCAAGGGTTAACTAGGACCCAAATCGACACTAATAGGATTCAACATGCTTCCAAAAATAATAAAAACACCTTTGCAATTAGCACTAGCATGCCAGATTGGCCAAACCTACACTAACTCTTGTTGCAAAGGTGGATGTTGTTGCACCAAAAGATTGACCTATTAATGCCTGATACAGTCATTGGACTTATACATGATCCAAAATCCATAGGAGGTAGTTAAACCATGCCACAAAGCTCGAGCACCATACTGGCCCGAATTAAGGAGATCAAGGGAAACACCTTGCAAAAATCCTCCCCAATGCAAGTGAGGGGTGAAAACCCATGACCTCGGCTCTAATACCAATTTTTGCATAAGCGGCTACCATTACACAAAAGGATTGACCTATTAATGCCCAATATAGTCATTGGATTTATACAAGATCCAAGATCCATACGAGGTGATTAAACCATGTCACGAAGCTCGAGCGCCGCGCTGAACTACGCCGAGGAGACCAAGGACGACACCTTGCAACAACACTAAAAAGTGACCACATACACACCTCTCCAAGTCTAGAAGTATTTGTAGATGGTGAAATCTGCAATTTTTTAGAAAACCTTCAACACACACACCCGCTTTAGTATGGTTAGTATTCTAAAAGAGACAAACAATCAACATCTCCATAGAATAATCCAACATGCTTGATAAATGACATAACAAACTAACTTAGTTAAAAGCAAGAAAACATATTAGATACCTATTCTATGGTGGATTTGTGCTCCTTGAGTATGTGAAGAAGCCCTTTCCCAATCCTTGCCATGCTAAACAATGAAAGATATGATACTATGATGAAGAGCAAAATTAGCTCTCAAATGTAGAGAGTAACTTTGCATGAAATTGTGTTGTGTTTTTGAAGGAGAGGAGCCTTGAATTTATAATCGATTTTAAAGAGAGGAGAGGCCAAATTGAAGAATGTGGGACTAATCCCCAAAAAATAGGAGAGAGCCACTTGTCACAATGTGATTGGCCCATGATTGTGCAAGTTTTGCCCAATGTGCACATTTGAATTTTGAAAATAACATTAAATGCATGTAGTTGAAGGATTTGGGGGGAAATTTTTTTGGACAAAAATGTCAAACAAGGGGAGTTAATGAGGGAATATTCCTTTGGAATATGCTTTGTGAGGAAAATAGGGGTTTTAAGAAATCAAAATAAATGATTTATTGTGCAAGTGGGAAAAGCTAGAGGATGGGACATGGTTTAAGCTTAGCATTAATTAGGGATTTGACTAATTAAGCTAGTGATTAGTTGGTGTGACATTTGATTTACATTTTTGGATTTGTTTTAAATCAAATGAGAGGAAAATGAATATTAGTCATTTAATTAAATACATGTGATTTAATTAAATCAAGAGACTTTAGGAGATAATTAAATAATTTGATTTATTTAATTAAAGAGATAACCTTAGTGAATTAATTAAATTGGTTTATTTAATTAATAGACAAAATAATGTTGAATGAAGCATGATTAGATGCATGAGTAAATTTTGCATGTCTACATTTTGCCCCTCTTTGAAGCAATGTACTCATTGCATTGGTTCAAAGAGTGATGCTGCTGACATCAAAATTAAAAAAAAAAATCTGATTTTCTCTGATGTCCTGGTGAAAAGAAGTACATTAGGACATTGCCCCATCGAGAGATTGAGCAAAAAATATTCGATTTGAGGTCGATCTCGCGACAAAGAGGTTCAAAATGGATGTATGGATGGCTATGACTAATTGATCTATATGACAATGATGATGTAAATGAGATGTTTGGAAGATGCTTAGAATAAAAAAATCTATATTATTTTAAACATCTTAAATGATTATGCAAATGAGATGTGAGATAGATGAGGTGGATGATGTTGTCCTATGATGATATGACGCGATTATGTAGGATGTAGGATGGATGCATGATGGATGCATTGTTAGTGTGAAAGAGGATAGAAGAATGAGAGGGATCTACCCTTAAATCCAAGAAGATGCAGAAATCCAACAAGTCCCGTAGCCTTCGAGACTTTATTGGATATGATAATTAATGATGATGATGTATTGCTTATCCAAGGATGGGAGAGATAAAGAGCATACCCTTCTTTATGTTTGATAACACACATAGGTGTGATGCATCAAGGTATTAAGAACCAAGATGGCACTGCGCATAGTGTGATGGAGTTTGACTCGTCAAACAGATAAGAGTACTCTTGTTCACACTTGACAAACAAAACCTTATTTAGAATGCAGTTCAAATATTCTAGACATCTCAGGCCAAAACATAAAAAGGAAAGCCTTCTTATGTGGTGAACAAGACACCTAAAACATCCTCCCTACAAACAAAACAACGCACGCATGACGAAGTTATTTTACAAGAATATCCAACAAACACCGTAGATAAAAAGATAATGATCATTGCCCCATTCCTTTCTCTCTAAACCTGTTTTGTTTAGGCATCATCGAGAGGTCCTCAGAATGAGCACAAAATGAGATAAGTCTAAACAAGACCAAGATAAAGTAAACAAACAAGCTAATGTTCGTCATACCACTAGCCAAAGACTAAACTACGATGACACCTGATGTTGATGTCCATCACAGGAAGGTCGCATTCCTAGGAGATGTTGTGATCAGGGTTTTGATGAGATTGATTGAATGATTTAAGCTATTGATACTCCGAGTTGACCAACTTGCTGACTCATTGATTTAGACTTAAGACTTTTGACGATTGAGTGTTCATTTTAGAACCTGCTAGACTTGCTTCTAATTGACTTACCAAAGGGTGAAGATGATGATTGATTTATTATGAGCGACGTTTACTGCGAGTGAAACCGAGATGAGATAGATGCACCATTTTGGGTTTTTCAAATGTTTTGAGGCTATTTTTGGTATGTTCAAGATTTTGACCAAGAGACTGACTTAAAGACCTATGCTAGGGGTCTCAGGAGCTAATCCATAGATTAGCCTTGCCTACGTTATGCACGCAAAGACCACCTAGTTCGATTGACGACAGACTTGACTCAATGATGAGATAGATGGGCAAACAAATTGCCATTTCCATTGCGATGGACGCCTAAAGGATTGACCTAAAATGTGTGAAATAGATGGACAACAGATTGCCAATGTGACGAACACCTAAGGACTGACCTAAAATGTCTCGGGGGATGATGAAAGATCAACCTTGCTTACATTCAAGCTCAGAGATGTAGTTCAACCGAAGACTCTATTTTTGATTTTTTTGGATTTTGAATGAATTGGATGTTTTTGATTTTTGATTTTTTGAATGTTTGTGGATTTTTGAATGTTTTTGGATTTTTGATAGATTTTTGAATGTTTTTTATTTTTGATGGATTTTTGAATGTTTTTGGATTTTTGATAGATTTTTAATGTTTTGATTTTGATAGATTTTGAATGTTTTGAATTTTTATGGATTTTGAATGTTTTTGGATTTTTTATGGATTTTGAATGTTTTGAATTTTTGATGGATTTTTGAATTTTTTTTTTGATGGATTTTTTTATTATTTTTGAAATTTTTGATGGATTTTTGAATGTTTTTATATTTTTTGATGTTTTGAGAAGATGAAAAGAATATACATGAATCTGATCTGATGCAGGTACATGAACATGCCCCTAGCGTGGTGTAATAGACTACTTCGATGAAGGCAGGACACACTGACCTTAGGAATATTCCAAGTAGTACTATGGTGGAATATGATACGAGCACAAGATCAGGCTATGGTACAAATGCGAACGAATGATGGAAGTATAAATGTAATGAATAAGTGAGTGCATAGAATAGGCCGTGAAGATCATGGTGGATGGAGAGTACTTTATTTATGTTTGGCGCATGTTTTTCAAGTTTTCACCAAGGTGCTTGTCCAAAGCACCACCGAAGTGGTTTTCACTAGAGGACGATTTTTTTTCTTTACTGTTTTCAATCCTTTTTCTGATTTTTTGGATTTTTGTATTTTTCGTATTTTTTTGTTCTCGCCAAGATGCCTATTTGCCAGGTTTTCATCAAGGTAACCATTTTTTCAGGATTTTTTTGTATTTTTTTGTATTTTTGGTTTTATACCTTGCAAGTTTTAGGCATAAATGTTTTTGAGATGACAATTGTTCATGGGCTCCTGCAGAGGCTCACCTTCTAGTGTTAACAACTGATATGCCCCTGATTTATAGCTTGTTGTGATGATGAAAGGTCCCAACCAGTTGGGCTCAAATTTTCCTTTGCTTTCTAGATTTGGCACATTCTTCTAGTTCTCTTTCAACACAAGCTCTCTGACCTCGAAGGTTCACCTCTTGATCTTCTTGTTGTAGTTGTACTTTAGCTGGTTCTGATAGACTTGCAGATGGTTCAGGGAATCCATGTGTCGTTCATCTAATAAATCTAGCTTGTTTAACCTTAAAACCCGATATTACTCATCTGTAATTAGGTTTTGCAATGATATTCTTAGTGATGGGAGCTCGATCTCGATTGGGAGGAAGGCTTATGATCTGTAGACCAAGGAGAATGGGGTGGCACCTATTGGCGTGCAGATACTAGTGCAGTAGGCCCATAAGGTGAGATTTAGCTGTAGATGCAAGTCATGACCAGAGTCATTGACTATTTTCTTGAGGATTTTCAAGATAGTTTTAATCGTAGCTTCTACTTGGCCATTGCCTTGGGGATAGTATGGAGTGGAAAAGCAATGTTGGATATTGAATTTGTGGCAAAAGTCACGTACATCCCGATTCTTGAAAGGTGTCCCATTATCAGAGATAATGGATTGGGGGATATCGTATCAACAAATGAGATAGTTCAGGATGAACGTGGATATCTGCTTTCTAGTGATGTAGGTCATGGGAATTGCTTTGACCCACTTTGTGAAATACTCTGTGGCAATGATGATGAATTTGTGGTTGTTGGATGAGGTGGGTGTGATTTTGCCTATGAGATCGAGCCCCCACTATGAAAAGGGGCATGGTGTAACAATAGGATGAAGTTCCTGAGCTAATGCATGGATAAGGTCTCCATGTTGCTAGCATTGTAGACACTTTTTGATAAATTCATGTGCCTCTCTTTCCATTGTTGGCCAGTAGTACCAAGTTCTCAGCAATTTCTTGGCCAAGGTCATACCACTCGAGTGTGAACCGAAAATGCCATTGTGTACCTCAGTTAGAGCAATTAGGGCTTCCTTAGGGTTTAAGCAACGCAATAGGGTTCCTTCAATGCTCCTATGATAGAGGGTTTCTCCTAGGATAACAAAACATGTTGACATATTGACAAAGGCTCGCTTGAGGTTTGGGGTTATGTCAGCTGGGAAGACTCCTATTCTCTGGTAGGTATAGGTGTCATGATACCAGGGATCACTGAGACCAACAATTTCACACATATATTCAGACTTTGGTACCTCGAAACTCGATACGAGAAGTTGCTCTACCAAGAATTCATGTTTTAGGACATTGCGAGGGATATCCAGTAAGGATCCAATTGTTGCCATGGCATTAGTTGCTTTTTTGTTAGCCTTGGTATTTGCTCAAAGGTGATATCAATGAATGATTCTTTGAGGCTCTCTACTAACTTCTTGTATAGTGTCAGCTTATCATCTTTAGTTTGGTACTCACCATTGACTTGGTTGATAATAAGTTGTGAATCACCATAAACCTTTAGTGCCATGATCCGCCACTCTGCTACAATCTTGAGACCTATGGTTAAAGCCTCATACTCTACTATGTTGTTAGTGTAGGGAAATACCAATTTGTAGGATCTAGGAATATAATCCCCCTATGGGGTGATGAATAAAACACCGGCTCCTGATCCATGTTGTGTGTATTTGCCATCTAAGTAGAGTTTCTAGTGATCGGCTATGTTGAGATTAAAGATGAACTCATTTGTAAATTTTGATATGAGTGGATTCTCTGAATAGATTGGAGCCTCTGCCAGTTGGTCTGCAATGACTTGTCCTTTGATTGCTTTTCACTCCACATATTCAATGACATGTTTTGAATGTATCATGACCCACTTAGCCATTCTTCCTATGAGCATTGCCTTTGATAGTAGATACTTTAAGGGATCGATCTTGGCTATCAGCTTGATCTGATGAGCCAACATGTAGTGTCTAAAATTTTGGGCTGCAAACACGACAACTAGGTAAGCTTTTTCTATTGGTGTGTAGTTGAGCCCATGCCCTACCATTGTTCTACTAATGTAATAGATGGCCTGCTCTGTCCCATTTTCATCGTGTTGAGCTAAAATATCACCAAGGGATGTTGTTGTTGCTGAGATATATAAAATCAGTTGTTTTTCAGAAATGGGTGGCATTAGTACTAGTTGCATGAGTAGATATTATTTGATTTTGATAAATGCTTGTTCGCACTTTTCATCCCACTTATATGTTACTCCCTTGTGGAGTAGATGTGAATATTCAATATGTTTGTCTGCTAGTTGTGCTATGAACCTTCAGATGGATTGGAGTCTACCCTGCAAGCCTCTAAGTTATTTTAGTGTCCTTGGTGCTTCCATGTCAAGGATTGTGTTGACCTTGGCGGGATCCACCTCTATTCCCCTTGTCGATACTATGTATCCCAAAAGTTTACCTGATTGAACCCCAAAGACACATTTCTTGGGGTTGAGCCTGACCTTGTACTTCTCCAGTCTGTCGAAAATGGCACTTAGGGCTGCTATGTGATTTTGTCTCTTCTTTGATTTGGCTAGTATATCATCCACATAATCTTTGATAATTTTGTGTATCATGTCATGAAAGATTAGTGTCATGGCCCTCTGATATGTAGCCCCTGCATGTTTTAGCCCAAATGACATCATATTCCAGCAATAGGTGCCCCATGGACATGTAAATATGGTCTTATATTGGTCCTCCTTTGTGATCATTATTTGGTTATACCCCAAGAATCCATCCATCAGTGATAGCATCTCATGTCTGGTTGTCATTTCCACTATCATATCAATGTTAGGTAGTGGAAAATCATCCTTGGGACATGCTTTGTTGAGGTCTTGAAGTCAGTGCAGATACGGATGCCCCCAATTGGTTTTGAAACTAGCACCAGATTGGATACCCATTTCAGATAATCAATTGGGTGTATGAAGCTGACATCTAGGAGTTTTTGTAATTCCACCTTGACTAGCGAGGCTATTTGAGGATGCATGTTTGTTAATTTTTGTTTAACTAGCTTTGCTCCAGGGTAAACAACAAAGTGATTAACTATGACATCCGGATCGAGACCCAAAATATCATCATAGGTCCATGCAAATTGCACCTTTCTTTCCTTTAGAAATGAAACCAATAGTTTGTGTTCTTCTGTCAGAAGTGACTCTTCATAGAAGGTGATTTGTGGTGTTGCCTTCGTTCCTAAGTTGACAAGATTACATTGTTTCACCAAAACTTTTTATTTCTCCTGATGCAGTGTAGTAGGGGGGAGATTCAATCCTTCATCCTTTGGCACCTCAAAGAGCTTTTCACCATTGGATGCATCCTTTATTTTTACTATTCTATAGTTAGAGAGTGCCACAATGTGGTTTTCACTCAATAACTCTGAGCTTATTCTCGTTCTTTTTCTTTTGCAACTAAAGGACTCAATCGTCTCCCCATAATATGCTTGAGTGTCCAATGTGATATCGAAACCAACCTTGTGATCCCCACATGGAACCGTATCCCTTAGTCCCATGAACTTTGAGAGTGCCTCATCATTTTTGAATGAGTCTAGAATCGACAATCCTCGTTGGTCATAGTTGATGAGTTGAGGGTACACCAAGTTGATTTTGAGGGTTTGTTGGTTTGACTCAGCGGGTGAGGCATTACTCATAAGTAAAGAGGAATTCTAAAAGAGTATGGGAAGGCCCGTTATGGTATCCTCATCATCACTACTGGTGCAAACATTAGTTACATCAAAAGTGAAATTATCTAGGGACAAACCTGTGCATACGGGTAGTTGAAGGGAGACTACTAATACTTGAGGAGGGGACCTGACTGCTTTACGAGGAGTACCTCTGACACATATGGTTATACTCAGAGGGGTACATCTGAGGCCAAGGTTTCTCATTCTCCTTTCCACAATGATGGGTTCTAGTCACCCATCGCTATTCCTTCCAAGGCTTTTGTTTCTGTTGTAACCCATACCAAGCATCATTTGCAACCCTCTGTTAGCTTCGTCCATGGGTAGGGTGGGTGTGGGTCTTTCATCATTATATAGAATGCTTTAAATGTCTCCCTCATCCACATTTTCTAGACTGAGATCCCCCCAATGGCGGAATCTAGAAGGGTCTACCCTAATAGTGCAGACAAGTGTTTCAACTAGCTAAGGTTGCCCATGCGACCTAGGAGATTGTGGTAACTCTACTACAACAAACACATTCTTCTTCATTATGTAGTCTTTGCACCTATTGTCCTGGATCATGATCTTGATTTCAGATATATCAACGATGGAGGGTGTCTCTGTCACAGAAGTGGAGGCAAGGTTAGATGGGTCTATGTATGAAGTGGATGGACCTTCATCATTTTTTGGTACTTGGGAGATTTTATAAAACTTGGCTTCGAAGTTTTTGCAATAGGAAAATGGTTCTGGATCACCATGTATTGTGACCTCCTCACTCTGGTATAGGAATTTGACACATTGATGGAATGTTGAGGCGATTGACTTCATTCCATGGATCCATGGGTGTCCTAGGAGGATGTTGTATGGTAGGTCGAGATCAAGTACTTGAAAATTGGTTTCCATTTTTGTTGGCCCCACTTTGATTTGGATTCTCATAGTGCCTTGAGACACTCTTTCTTGATCATTGTATGCTCTAATGGTGATGCCTTTGTTCTTGTCAATGGAATCCTTAGAGAATCCCAAGTTCTTTATGAGTTTGAGCGAGTAGATGTTGAGGCTTGCACCTCCATCCACTAGGACCCTTTTGACTTTCTTTTTTTGAATAAGCATTTGAAGGTGAAGTGCACAATTGTGAGATGGTTGGGCGAGGAAATCTTGATCGGAGAAGGTGAGGAGATTTAGGGTAACGATGTTACCAACCATAGCCTAGAATTGGTCTATATCAAGGGTGGTGGAGATGGTGGATGCAACTAATTCTTCATCAAGGATTTTCCTATGGGCGGTAGAAATTTTCAGTAATTCCATGATGGAGATTTGGGTGGGGGTTCTCTTTAGCTAGTTGATGACGCTATAATCATAGGGAATGGATTTTGTATTGGAAATGGGGGTCTTAGATGGTTATGATTCCCCTGCAATAGTAACCTTTCCACTGCGTATGGTGACTCCACAATCAGCGTCAACTCCTCTAATGCTAATGATAGTGACTATTTCGTCTACGCGTGTGACAATGTCTTCATATACAGGGTTTGCACTAGCATACTTTTGCTTCCCTTTGTTGCTCCCTTGGTTATTTCCTTGATTACTTCCCTGATTATGATTTGGCATCAGATTCGTGTATATCTTTAGATCTTGATTAGCGGCTGGTTGTTTGAAATTTATGATCTTGTCTTCAATCAGATCTTGGATAATGTTCTTTAACTTCATATAGTTGGTGGTTGTGTGTCCCTTGAGTTTATGATAATCACATAGGACATTTTTGCTGTACCAAGGTGCCTTCACCTGGGGTTCACTATAATTATCATGGGTGGGGACCTTGATGATGTTCTCATTGACCAAATTTTTTATGATGGACTCAATTGACCCCCCAAGGGCTATGAATTTCTGTTTGGGGGGAAACTTGTTCCGTGGAGGTGGTCCTCCTTGATTATTAAGATTTTTGATCTGGTTTTGGGATGGTTGTTGGTTTACCACATTTTTTTGTGTGTTATTCTAGTTGTTGTTTTGCGATTGGTGATGTTGTGTTTGATTATTCTGCTTGGGAGCACTGATGACAACCTTCACATCCACCATGCCATCATTTGTGATATTTTGGTTCTTCACCCATGTGCGAGATTTTTCATTGTAACTGGTTGATGGGAGATTGTCCTGATGTTTAGAATAAGTGTGCATGCCCCCTTTTGTAACAAGAGCTCATTCAATATTGAGTGCCTTGGGGATTAGTTGATCGTGCGTACTAATGCATTACATATTCAAATAGAATGCCAAGGGATTTTTTGTATTGGTGATGATGGTATAGACTTGTTGTTCTTCTGGCATGACCCACTTACTTCAATTGGCCTTGGCTAGCCATCATTGGAGAAAGGCGGTGAATGATTCCCCCTTACTCTGTTTGAGTGCCGAGAGTTCTTCCAAACTAACATCGACATAAATTTTGAAGGAAAGCATCTTTGATTCCCTAAAATGTTTTCATTCCCATAGGTAGACAAGAAATCCATTCCATAGAGTCACAAACCAAGCTTCAAAGGAATAGCCGCATTAGGTACGTTTCATTGTAGGTGAATTCCATGCAATGTACCTGGAACTCTCTGATGTGATCTTCAGGGTTTCCCATTCCGTGATATTTATCAAATTTGGGGATTTTGAATCCCTTTGAGAATGGTACCATTGCCAAGCTTATGTCAAATGGATAGGGACACAAGTTGCTCAGTGTCTGGACTTTCTTCCCTAATTGAAGATCTAGCACTTGTTGCGAGAGCAATTTGATCTGTGCTATCACATCACTTTGTGGTTCACGAGGTGGAGTGAATACGTTCTAGGGTGTGGGATTGATGGGTGGGACGTTGGTGTTATTTTGTTGCAATATTTGTTGAGAAAGTAATGCCTATGCTTGTTGTTGAGCTAACAAGGCCTATTCTTTGTCTTGTTGTTGTTTATGTGCCAACAACGCTTGTTTTTGGTCATATTGTTGTTGGTTGTATTGCTATTGTAATTGGTAGTCTTACAATGCTTTTTGATAAACTTCTTGTTGTGCTTGCAATTGTTCATGGTACTAAGCTTGTGCTTGTGCTTGCTGAGCTTGGAATTGTGCTCATGTTTGAGCATGTGCTTGTTGGATTGCTTGTGCAATCTGAGTGACATGTGCGGCTTGCACAGCTTGTGCAGATTGAGTGGCTTGAGCTCCCTGCACAGGTTGTTCAGTTTGTTGTTGTTGTAACAAAGCTTGGGCTTGTATGACCTATTATGCCTATTGTGCAGCTAATTACGCTTGTGCTTGTTGGGTGGCTAATTATGTAGCTCACTAATTTTGGAGTGCTTTTTGTTGGGCAACTTGCAACGTCATGGTAAATAAATTGGTTGTGTTGTGCCTTGGTAGTAATGGTGGTGTATTTGGAAGAATTCCAACCATTGTGATGAGTGGAACGGTCGTGTTAATGATCGAAGTTCAAGTTATGGATGGTGCGATTGAGGTGCTTGGTCCTTGAGAAACCATGCTTTGAGGAATGGAAGATGCATTGATTGTTGCGGTTGTTTGGGTAGTTTCCATCTGTTGTTGCGATATAGATGACAGGGCTGGTGGATTGGATAAAGTGCTATGATTTTGAATGGTTGATGGTGGGGAGAGGAGGAAGACTCATCCTGAGTGATGATGCAGATGTGAGCGATAAGGGTGGAAATGGTGGAAAGACGAGTGGTGCAATCCCTAAAAGTGATGATGAGGGATCCAAAACTCCTACTCCAAACAAGTCACCTTCTCCTTGTGAGATCGGGAGAGAAGTTCACATGTCAAGAGGATAATCTAGTATTGCATGAAATGAGGATGAATTGGTATGATTGTGAAACATGAGCGATACATAAGGGTGCAATGGATTTACCGGTGCGGATTGTTCCAATGTGACGCCTATGTTCAACCCTCAACTATTCACAAGGTGATGTTTTTGAAGTCTGTGACACATGGAACTTCCCTTGTTAATGACTGGCGGGGTTGAAGCGATAGAGGATATGATTTGGGGATGTCTTGAGTGACATTTTGAAGTGGAAGTGTGGATGTGGGTGAGGTAATTATATTGAGAGACCTCTCCACAATAGTGCTTATGTTAAATTCAGAAGGGAGTTTATCCCCTTCTTTTGCTAACTCTAACATGTACTGGGATGGGTACAATTTCAACATGGCACTAACAATTTGGTGGCTCTCAGGCTTTTGCACCATTTCTAGAATTTTTTATTGTGGCATCCCATTGTCCGTGATGTCATCAATATGACCTTCCTCTTGAGAACTTTCAAGGATTTGAGGAGGATTGATTGGGAGTTCAATTCTTATCGTCAGATTGAATGTTGTTTCGGTTTGACTTAGATCACTTGAAATAGATGTTTCTTTGTTTTGCTCCATATTCTTCTTGTGTTGAGATTGAGTTTGAACCATAAAATGAAGATCAATTTTCGGGAATGCAAGAGATGAACCTCTAACCCCTTAGATTGGTGTAAACCTTAGGTTGAAAAAAGTGAAGAACTAGGATAATTGAAGGATCAAAGCGATGAAGAGGATGAGATAAACAAAAGTTGAGTGATTCAGATGAATGGAACTCTTGAAGGAAATGCTAAACTTTTAGGGCTTGATTTGATTGATCGTGATGGATTGATAGTTTGACTACGTGTGTTAAGTCAAACAAGAGTGATAATGTACTTGTAAACTTTAGGAAGTTGTGTTATCCTAGAGTAAACTTGTACATAAGAGGATGGTTTGACTAAGTGTGTTAAGTCAAACGAGGTGATTATGGATTTGATAATTTGGCTAAGTGTGTTAAGACAAACAAAGTGATTATGGATTTGATAATTTGGCTAAGTGTGTTAAACGAAACAGAGTGATAATGAACTCGTAAACCCAAGGAAGTTGTGTTATCCTAAATAAAACTTGTACACAAGATGATAGTTTGACTAAGTGTGTTAAGTCAAACAAAGTGATTTGATTTCGCCTAGAAGCTTAGCAAAAAAGATGTTTTCAACATTTCCAAGAGTTGTTGGTGAGGTGTTTTTCGACGGATTTTGATGGTTGAGAAGTGGATGAAAGTGATTTATTTTGATCCTAGACTTGAACTAGATAGCACTTCTTCTTACAAGACCTCAATTTTGAAGAACACACTTGAATTCCTATGTGAGAATAGAAAACCTTTCAAAAAGCTCAGGATTTTGTTGATAATAGAACTCGTACAAGTCAGGGTTGTTTCTTGAAGATTTCTTGCAAAAGTTGTAAACCAATCTTTCTCTAACTTCAAGAAGTCTTTCAAGACGTTCCTCACAAGATTTTGGACTAAGACTCTTGAACTTGGGTTTCCAAATTTTGATCTTGTGGGAAATCATTTCAGAGAACACATGTGTGGAGTCAATTGTCTTTATCTTTGCTTAATGAGTTCTTTTTACCACAAACAGTTCTTCGATTAAAGTTTCGAACTAAATGTCTATGTCTTGATTCCTTTTCATTCCACAAGGTCCATTATGTGAAAATTAGGGTTTCAAGAGCACAGTTCCCTAAGTTGACTTTAGTGAAAATAAATGACAATTAAACCCAAGTACTTAGAAACCTCTAAGGACTGAATCCCTAGGGTAAGCAAGAGCACTTAGATTTGTCAAGGATATTTGTTTCCTCCAAAGGGTTTTGAAATTTTGAAGTTATCTGTGAATGTTTGTTTTCAAATGTTTTAGATCCAAGCAAAGTGTTTTGATTCCAATAACATACACAACCCTAGGCTGAAAAGACAATATTTGTTGGGTTCCCACTTGGATAAATCCAGTTGTGCATATTCAATGCAGATGATTAGATGCTTGACCACACAGGCTTCCCCTTACAATGCACTCACTTCTCAGGTCAGCTAAGCATCAATACCCATGAATCTCCCATGGCATACTTTTCATCTCTACAACAAAACCACATGTATACGTGGGGTGGCTTCAAAGGACATGACCTTTTATACCAACAAATAGATAGGATTTTGGCCTTTGCTAAACAAGGGGTTTTAGTTCAGACTTTCCATTCGTGGAGATTGACCCATGCGGCGAGAGACCATTGTTTCCGTTCTCGTCAGAGCCAACCGTGTGATATTCGCTTTTGTTCCAATACCCACTTTTATATCCCAGTTGGAAATACACTTGTCCTTAGTGTGTTACCAGTTGGGTCGTTCCCTTGGGTGAGTACTTTTTACCACAAGGTAGGCCATCTAAGATAAACAAAAGTGAGCAAACATATTCATAGTTTGATCAACCTTCGTTTAGAAACAAAGGGAGAACACACGCAATAGGTTTTCTCACACTCACGAGATGTTCTGTTCAATTTTAGATCCCAAATCAAAGTGTGAAGGAAATCTTTTAAACAATATAATATCACCAAAATACTTTTGATTCTCAAGATCGCCGTGAAGAGCGAGAGAAGTGCATATGTCTTTTAAATGATACTAAGTTGTGAAAAAGATTGCAAAGCATGACAAATGCTTGTTCATTTTAGACCATAAATCAGTGATTTCAATTCTTTTTAAAGCACCAAAATGAGATATGAAATTTTCCTTGTTCAATTGTTAAATCCAAACAAAATCTAGTGAGTTTCTAAGTTCAATTTTAACCAAGTTAAAAATATCAATTCAAATGGTTAACTTTAAACTCAAAAAGAAAGGTGAGTTGGTTTAAAATAGAAAACAAGGGTAGAAAGTGGAAGCTCTAGATTGTAACCACAAGCATTATAAAATTCTTTTTCCAAATCTTGATTTCAAAAATATTTCCAACTCCACTTCGTTCGCCTTTGTTTTTGCTTGATCCCAATGTCAACCTGTAAAAATTTCAAAGATAAAAAAAAACGTAGGAGTGAGACTTGTTTTAAAAAATTAACGAAGGGCTAAAAATAAAGTTACAACACTTTTAGATCAAATATTAAATTATTCACATCAAACAAAAAACCATAAGACTTGAAGAAAAAACCACACAAACCTAAGAGAAAAGTGAAATTTGAAGTAACTAAATGCCACATATTTGATTAATTTGGGTGTACAAATTTTTCTAATTTGTAATAAATAAAAGTTTCTTGGCAGCTTGAATGTAATTTCCTCTCTTTTTATTTTTTTTGAAGTTACCCATCTTACACATTTTACATGTCATCCGTTCTCATATCAATATTACAAAATCCCCATTTTACAAAATCTTATGTCTTCAAAACCAAAAAAAAAAGCCTCCATGGATCAAACTGTCAAGAATCATTCCAAGTTCAAAACCAAAAGTATATAATACCTACAAAAAATGATTTTAATTGATCGAACAATAACTTGCAAAAACTTGGCAGAAAATAAAATCCCTAAACAAATGAACAATGTACAAACCATTCTAAAACTTCATAAAATCCTCAAATTGTAACCAATTCAACAAACCCCTGTGAAAAGAAATCTTGAGAATATCCAAAGGAACGAGCTCACATGATAAATGCACTGGAGCTTCCAAAGTAAGATTAGGATGCAGGGACTAGCATGTTTAGTGTCAACAATAATAAAAAAAAGGTATTCACTCTTCTGATTTGGCGAGCTACTACCTTACATGCAATTTATTGTGATAAGTACCCATCCATTTATTAAGTAATCAACTTGCGTAGTAGAAACACAAATGATCAAACTTTTAGCTTCAATGTCACTAGCCAATTTTTTTGTCAATCACATCAAAGGAGAAAAAAAGAACATAATGCCTACTTTTAGTTCGTTACTATTTACTGCTATGATCTAGGGACATTTAAAACAAAGCAACATGCTATGATGTGATTTACTTGAAATATTTATGCATTGTAATTTATGGCACACAAAATAACCAAACATGATACCAAAAACACCGAACAATGAAACAATAATGATGATTACCACCAATCAGTAGTGATGGGTAATACACTATAGAAATTATAGCAAAAAAAAGGCACTAATGCATTGATACCCAGGGCGCAACTGTGCACTAGCGTACAACAATCTTAAAAGCGATATTAATGGTAAAGCTGGTTTTTTAGGAGATCTGGATACAATCTTATTTGACATTACCATTGTCCCACTCTTTTCTTTCAGGAAAGTTCGGTTTAGTGAGGGAATTTTCTCACTTTAATACCACAAATTTTATTTTCTTTTTTTAATTGTCACTGCCATAATGGTGAATATCTCTGTAGATCTTTACTTAATGCACCCCATTACTGCCATTGGTAGGCTATGAAAATAAAGGTTAATACTCCACCAACTTTGACGGTACTATAGGTATGGCCTATCGTTTTTCAAAGCAGAGACCATAATTACCTTTCCAGTTGATCTTATGACATCGGTGAAGCCTAGGCTTCACTGGCGTCTAAAGAAATACATCTTTTAAATCAGATTAGACATTACTCTTCATGTTTCAAAATATATGCAGAAGAGTAGGTTGGATTAGTAACATCAAACAAGATTCCATAATGCTAAACCTCAATGCATTCATTATTAGGATCTTGACTTTAATTTTCATTTTAATAAACATACTCTAAAACCCTGTCAAAACCTTATTTTTAGTCAGCGACTCACCCAAACAAAAGACAAATAAAGTAATACCAGAAAAGAATATTTTGGGGAATTGGCTACCATCAGTGGTGAGGAAAAAAAATGAAAGGTAGCGGTTAAGGAAGATAGCCAGAAAGGTGATAAACAATAGTGAGCAACTATGATTCGTTTAATTGCCTTGCATTGATATGGGCACGAGATACTCGATTATACACTTTTACAGTTCACCTCATTCATAGAAGGAACGCCTTAGCCTAAGGGTGACCTTGAGGGAGGACTAGCGAACAGACTAAAGGGTGACAATGCTTATTTAAAAAGAACTCTTAATGAAATGCAATAGGTACCTATGAAACCAGTGACCACGCCATAAATGTCAAAGAAGAAAGTTTTCCCAGCCAATGCAATTGGCAACTCTGAATGGACATCATACACCTTTGACCAACATCTAGACTTATAAATGTGCTTTCAGAAGAAAAAAAATGCCATTAATATGTGGAAAGCCAAAGTTTCAAACCTTTTCCAATAGTCTCTGATAGTGTTAGATTTATTTTGATATTCTTATGCAACCACACTTTACTGATAGAAATAAAAATAACTAAGAAGATAGTGGTTGTGACTAAAGTAAACCCCAATGCATTGTAATAAGATGATATTTATGAAATAAAACTTCTCCAACTTGGTACATAGCTATGTCTTCAAACAAGAATATAGAGTAATTTCAAATAAAATACAGAAGCATAGAGATTCCAGATAAAAGAAAAAATGTAGATTAGCCAAACACAGATCCAATAAAGAGTATTTATGTTTCCCTAAATGTTTCAACATATATCCATGTTCAAATATATACGGAGATCCGGCCCTCCTTCTAGTGACATTTTGTAGATGGTGAAATGTGCAATTTTTTAGAAAACCTTCAACACACACACCCGCTTTAGTATGATTAGTATTCTAAACAGAACAAACAATCAACATCTCTATAGAATAATCCAACATGCTTGAAAAATGATATAACAAACTATCTTAGTTAAAAGCAGGAAAACACATTAGATACCTATTCTATGGTGGATTGGTGCTCCTTGAGTATGTGAAGGAGCCCTTTCCCAATCCTTGCCAAGCTAAATAATGAAAGATATGATACTATGATGAAGAGAAAAATTAGTTCTCAAATGTAACATATCTTCCACTACCACATGATCCAGACCTTGAAACTCTATATATCACACCTTTGAACACCTCTAATCATCACATCCAAACCACACAATCATATCTTCAACCGTGAAGAAATGTGGAGCACAACACTGAACACACCTCTATCACACTATACATTACTTTATTCAAATTTTTTCAAAAATGTATTTGGAAACCAAGTGAACCAACTGCATCAACAACACTAAAAGGGTGATCTCACAATACTAGTTTACAATTTTTGGCCAAACTGGACACCTATATTGGCTAAACTGTGAGGAATTTGAAGATGATGCAAAATAGTGATTTGTGAAATTTTTTCTCGAGATTCTAAGTATATATTTTTTAAAAATTTTGGAATCAAATTGCACTTATTTTTCGATCTCCTTCGAAAACTAAATTTTTTCAGTAAACACCATTTTTAAGGAGTGACGCCCACCGTATAACACATAACGTTTTTTCCATGAAGGATAAAATTCTATTTTTTTTGAATTTAGATTTGTAACTACGATATCTAGTTCTTCCAATTGGTTTCATATTTTTTTATTGAATTTTTTTTCCTTAATCAAGTTTTGAAGTCAAATAAATTACAATTCAGAGATAGGCAGGCCATATAACACATAACTTTTTTTGTATGTATTGAAATTCAATTTTTTCTTTTTTGTAGGATCAAGGATTTCAATATCTGGTGCACTCACATTTTTCAAATTTTTTTGACAATCTTCTATTTTTCCCCATGTGTAGAACAGATAGCTTGATTTTCAGTGAAAATCCTACATTCACAAGAAATAAAAAATATATATATACAATTAAATTAAATTTATTTAAAATTATACCTTTTGAGAAGCTTATAATTTAAGGACTACTTACAAAAAATAAATTTTAAATGAATTCATTTGATCCCTAGAAAGGTAAATCAAAAGTGATTTTTTATCAACATTTTGATAGTTGTAAAGGAGACTCCGTTATAGGTATGGTTTAAAACTAATGGGGTTCTATCCAAGGGGGTTTGATCTAAGGTGGTTTGATCAAACCCTCTTTAATTGGAGTCCTTAAAATGGAACTTTTTAAGGCTTAAATCATTATATTTTGTAAAAATATGTGATTTCAGAAGAAAAAAAATAGAATCTCCCAGAAATTATAAACCAACATTATGGGATCACTCGTAAAAAACTCTTCAACACACTTACAACATATACAACTCTTCTCATCATGAGTTCACTAAGGATTGACATCAAGACAAAATATTCCAATACTCTTCAACAAAACCAAAACTACTAGTAATCTCCAATGCTAACAATTTTCCCCAAATATATAGATAATCTTCTAACAACTCCAAACTTCCAACAATATGTTGGCATCAATGACACCATTAAATTCCAAGCTTCCAATAATCTCCCCTTTCTCATTGATGTAAACACCAGTTCTAAAAGACCATCATCAAAAAAATAAAGAAATAACAACTTTGCAATAAGCAATACACCATGTGATTAGCTTCTCTTAATCTTCACACTCTCTCTTTAACCTCTAATTAATATAATTTTTCTCCCCTACCCAAGGAGTTCCTCATTCTCTCATTCTCTCTTGAAAACTCTCTCCTCATATGTATTTTAGACCATATATTTTCTTGCACAATACTCTCCTCCTCTATGATTTTTCAACCAACTCTCTCTCCCTTTGACATCAATGGAAAAGGACCATAAAAATCAACCAACTCTCTCTTTCCTACATACTTTACATTTTTCAACACCTATGCTTCACCACTTATTATTGCACTCTCCATTTGTATTTTGGATTCTACAAAGGGACAACACATGCATAAAACTCTTTTTCTTTTCTACTCTCCCCCTTTAATAACACTTGCACACTTTTCATTAGACAACACTAACAAGAAAATTTTCTCTCTCCACTCCTCTCAATTTTCTACACTCTCCCCTTGGGGACACAAGATCTTCTCCAACTAACTATACCAACCAACATTACCACTATCTACACCCCCTGAGAGGTATCCTTCAACATATATCTAGTACCAAAAATGTATCTTGAATGTTCACCTAGACAAATGCACACACTCATGCATCTAATTTAAAGGAGGGGAAATAACCCCTAATTTCTATTGGAAATAATAAAAAGTATCTTTAGGAAGATACTTTATAAAAATATTTGTAACTTGGTCCTTAGCAGGCACATACTCCAATTTTACTTTATTCTCTACAAATTTCTCTCTCAAGAAGTGATAAATTGGATTGACATATTCTTTGTTCTTGAATGCATTATAGGGTTCTTTGAGATATTACTGGCACTTCTATTTTCACATAAGATAGAAATAGGTTAATTATATGATACTCTAATATCCTTCAATGTTTTTTTCATCCACCACACCTGTATGCAACATGATGTTGTTGCAATATACTCTGCCTTAACAATAGATAATGAAACTGAATCCTACTTCTTACTCAACCATGAATCTAATCTAATTCTAAGAAAGAAAGTACCACCACTTTTACTTTTCTATAATCTATATATCCTACCCAATCTACATCTGTATATACACTCAAGGAGAAATCATTACCCTTTGGATACCATAAACAATAGTTTGGAGTTCGCTTCAAGTATCTTAATATCCTCTTCACTACTTCCACATGTGATTCTCTAGGATCTTCTTGAAATCTCGCCACAAGACAAACTGAATTGATAAGGGCTACACCACTTGAAACCCACACAAAAAATAACAATAGATACCAACATAGAAGATCTAAGACAGAAATAACCCACTTTCAATTATTTTTAGGAAATGAAATCACAAATAAAAACTTACAATGCTATAGCCTCATGGGCTTGATTCATTACAACAAAATCAAATCTGAAAGAAAATATATTATTCAGAGCCACAGTCTGCACTAATGGAGCCACCTTCTATTGGGAAAATGTGTCTCAACCTTGCAATTATATAAATGTTATTGTTGATAGGATATATATATGAATATATATATCCTAGTTTCATCAATAGGTTTAATATACAATGGGAGCATGGGGTGGCATTGAGGAGCAAAATGTGAGCATGTTAACTTTTTTAATAAAATCTTAAAATGATCGACATACATTAAATAATCATATATTGTAAATATGGACTATTCGTTATTAGGTTTTAGATCTAATGGAAGATATTTTGTTGGCCTATCTTTCCCTAGAATGCAACCCTATTTTATGAGGTTGTTATATTATGACTATGGTAGATTATGATGGATTTTGAGAGTCTAATAGTGGTTGTGTTGTCTCTTGATCTTTGGGTAGTATACTCCTGAGAGAAGCATTCTCTGCAAGTATATTGTAATCTTTTTGATTTATGAACAATATACTAGGTGAATTTTTGAGTGTGGGGTTCTTCTCTCGAAAAGGTTTTCCCCATGTAAATCACTATGTCATGGTATGCATGATTTTTAACTTTATTCTTTTTAATTTTCTGTAATTGTTAAAGATCTATAAATTTTTGCATTATTCTCCTCTCAAGATTAGTGTAGGAAGTTGTACCTTAGCTTCCTTAGAAGTGGTATCAGCGCCTTATCACCTTTGGTTTCAGTTATGTGTTGTTGGGGTTTTTGAACTAATCCAAATTTGAGTGGGAGCTTGTGTGGAAGACACTTTGTGATCTTGTTGCAATAATTTTTAGATGGCAAGTTCAATTGGGAGAATAAAGCTAGAGAAATTTTCTGGAAATAATTTTGAAATGTAGAAGCTAAAGATGGAGGATGTGTTGATGAGAATGTTTCAAGGCCTACAAATCCTACTCAGGTTGCTCAATATTATGTTATGGGCCATAAATCCAAGGGTGTAATCAGACTATTCTTGGTAGACTATTTTAATCAATGTCCATGAAGAGACCTCTGCACATAAACTATGGAAGAAGCTTGGTGACATGTATCAGGCCAAATATTTAGTGAACAAGATTTTCTTGAGGAAGAAATTATATTCCTTAAGAATGAAAAAGGGTAGATGAATCATAGACCACCTGGAAGAATTCAATATGTTTTTGGCTCAATTCAAATCAGTTGGTGTCAAAATAGATGAGGAAGATAAATTTTAGATTCTACTTTGTTCTTTGTATGATTCATGGGATTCCCTTGTTATGCCTATTGTGATTACTTTTGTTATATTGAAGAATAAATATATGGTGGGATCTTTTCTTTCTAAAGAGATGAGGAGGAAGTATCCATCACTTCCAAGGACACCCTAAATTTTTTTGGAAGACCTAAGGAGAAAGGAAAGAAGAATGAAAAGTGTGACAAATCCAAGTCCAAGGGGAGATCTAAATCTCCTGGAAAGTACAAAGTTATTTATTGGAACTGTGGTAAGCCTAGACATGTTCATAAGGATTGCAAAGAAGAAAATAAGAAATTTTATGATGATTTTGAGTCTGAGAAGGAAGATGTTGGTGCATTCATTGTAGCTTTGGAAACTCATGCACATAATGATGCATGGTTAATTGACTAAAGTGCATCTTTTTATATGACCTTTAATAGAGATTAGTTTTGTGAATATGAAGAATTTGATGGAGGTAAGGTGTACTCGGGTGATGATTCTCATTTATATATTGTTGGCCATGGTAAATTTAAAATAAGGTTTCATGATGGTAGAATAAAAAGGATTAATGGTGTGTTGGATATCCTTGGATTAGCATGAAATTTTTTATCTATGAGAAAACTAATAGATGCGGGTGTGTAGGTAGTATTTTTTGATGCAGGATGAAAGATGGTTAGAGGTGCTATGGTAATTACTAGAGGTGTCAGATATGGCACATTGTATAAGCTAGATTCATCCACTACTAAGTGTAATAGTACTTCTATGAAAATAAATTTTGTGGAAGAAGTGAGGGTTTCACCTTCAGTAGATAGTCATGGTTTTTGGGTACCTAAGGGTTCTCTTTCTTCTGAATCAAAGTTACCTATAGAGAAAATATGTTATCACACTAGAGACTTGGCCACATTGGAGAAAAGTGTATGACATCCTTGAAAAATAAAAATCATTCATCAAGCATCATGTCAAAGTTATCTTCATTCATTCATGTTTTTGGAGCTAACATTGTGATGTAGGTTTCATGAATTCAAGTCAAGATTCAAGCATCAAGATCAACATCTAATCATTTCATTTCATGCAAGATCTAGACCTTGGGGAGATGCATTAGATTTGAGTCTTTAAAGGTTTTCATTCAAGGGTTTGGTGAGTTGCAACAAGAAAGTGTCCATTCATCATTTCTTTCATTCATGTTTCATTTCATTTCAAGATTTAATTACCAAAATTAGGTTTGAGCAAGGAAAACATCCATTTCCTAAAAATAAAATAAAATTCCCTCTTGTGTGTGTTGCAGATCTTAGGTTAAAGAATGATTAAATATTTATCAAAAGTGAAATTTTGCAAAGTTGTCAAAGTTGTGAACATTGTTGCCAAGCAACAAAAACTCGCAAAATTTCTTTTTTAATTTTTAATTGTGAAATCTAGAGGAATTAGGATTGTAGACCTAGGAGAAGAGGTTTGTGAAAGTAGATTTTGGATCCTTATAGCACGACCCATTCACCCTGGGGAAAATCCATCATAGGACACTCAACAAGATATTTTTATGATAGGTGCATAAATTCATATCCTTCTCAAATCTATTGGAAGTTTGTTGATTTTTTAAATTAAGGTTTTAAATTGAATTTTCACTTGTGTTACATTGTATAATTGGGTTTATTTACTATTTTTTAGTTTTTCTCCCAAAAATTGCATTCTAGGTTGATTTACCCCATCCTTGGTCATAAGGAAAATAGCAAGATGTCCATTAAGATTGACTCACCTAAGGGTTGAAAGTCAATATTTCCCTAGGGGATCTCTTTTTCCTAATAAAATAAGGAAAATAGGTGCATAACCCCATTCATAACACTTGCATTTTACTTCATTTCACAAACTAACCATATCAAAATAATTAAATCTTTTTAGTTGATGGAAGATTAGAAACAACCACGGATTCTCCCACATCAAACACCTGGTGTAGAATTTTTTTTATGAATATGGATTCAAAAAATGGAGTTGAGTTTTAGTACCACCATTTTCAATTGCAAGCAATCCTCAAAAAAATCCATCACTAAAATTGGTACTTGCAATTGAGTCTTTGTTCTCCTCTTCCAACAATTAGCTATAATAAGCAAACTCCTCCTTTGACAACTTTTCTCTTTACTCCTCTTCCTCGGTGTAGAGTAACCTCCACCATAACCAGACCACCTCCTCCAATTTGGTGGGATTCAACTCACCATTTTTTTTCCACCTCCACCAACATGCACCTGCACTTAACTCTGCAACACCATACAAACCCTTATTTACATACCAATCATCTCTGTCAATTTCTAACTAAACCATCTCATCTGCATTCACCAAATCATCCATCTCAACATGAAAATCATCTTTCTTAAATTCAATAAGAAAATATTTTACCTTCTTATCAGCTATCACAACTTCAATTCTATTCTCTTCTTTCATGCCTTTAAGAAGACATGCAACTATATCACTTCCTTGTCCTATAACCAATGCATAACACTTTTCTTCCACTGCTACAATATTTTCATCTACACAAAATACACTTTCATCTTCATCATAAAAATAAAAATAATTATGCATTGCCTCTTTCTCTATAACATTTTGCTCACAACTTTCTACTACCATATCTTCTTCACCATTACTCTCAGCTGCAATTTCATTCTTCAATACTTTTAAGTCCTCCAAAGGACACTCATCTACTGCTCCAACATCATTTTCTCTTTAATTTTTTCACCTTCTTTTTATCTCTCAAAATTTGTTTCACTTTTCTCTTCTTTCCTACTTTCTTTCTCTATGCCTTCCTCAAAGCATACATCTGCAAGATTTTCTCCTTCTTGCTCACCTACATAAATAACCGTGACAAAAAAAATTCCTTTCTTCTTTGACATTTTTTCAAGCACTTTCCACACACTCTCAATATTCAACCTCTTAGATATATATTGCCTCACACTCAATGATTTGTCTACACTCTCTAATCCTCTAACTTCATTCTCCACTCACAAGTCTTGTGAAAATTGCCTCACATTGGTGATTCTAATTGCACGCTCAAGAAATCTCACTCTCATACCACCAATGAATTAGCATTCTTGTAACTCTCAACACATTTCCAAACATTCAACCATACAATGAAAATTTAAAGATTTTAAATAAACCAATATCAAAATAAGGAACAAACATTTGATAATTTCATTACTCGAAGTCTCCTCCAACACATGAAATTGCAACCAAATTGAAATGATTACATATGCCATCCTCTGGGATAATGAAAATATCACAAATCAGACTCATAGGTATACTACAAGCAATAAAATAATTCACAAGTAAACTCTCATTCATTTCCCTTCATCTTGCACTTTCCTTCTGCTTCACTTGCAACCTCCTTCTAGAAAATCAATGACACATTGCCCAATATTTTTGAAAATTCATTTTTTGTTGTTCAACACCTCCAACCTACCATGTTCATCTCTACAATCCTTCTCCAAGAAAGCTATGCCCCCACTCCAACAACTCCAAATTTTGGTAATTATGATTCCAACAACATTTTCAAAATTCCCCCTTTTTGCCACCACTATCTTCAAGCAACTTGAAATTCTCCCTTTCCATGTCCCCAACCTACAAATCAATTAAATTTCATCAAATTACAAATTTGTACTCTCCAATGGATGTTTATTCCATTCCCAACTAGATAGATCACCACTAACCAGCTTAATTATTCCTACATGTCTCCAATTTGACTTGCAAATTCAAATTGGCAGTCAAACTCTTCTCGGGCATCCAAATCATTCATGTAGCATCATATCACATTAATTGTAAATTCAAATTTCCCAAATCCCAATAATCACATGCCCCAAGTTTCCTTATTGTCATTTCAAACATTATAATGCATTCCAACACTACCTCCAACACTAAAATTGACAAAATAAATTAAGCCAATTATTTAAAAATGTGATTTTGGTTCCATTTCATCTGTCTATTTCTTCAAAAATTATTCAAACTAACCACATCAAAATAATGCAAACAACCACGAGTGTGCTTGAATCATTAGAAATGAAACAATAAAGAGCATAAATATTTCCTTATCCAAATGATGATCAAGAGTCTATCATGAAGAGTACATAGTTTATAGGATATTCCATGCTAGGAAGAAATCGTTCTATATAAATTTCCATATATGATTGATCCTACCTACATGGGTAATATTGTATGACTAAGGTTTTGGTTTAGGAAAATAAAGATACAACAAGAAGAAATTCAATAATTATAACCCTAGCATAATGAAGACAATCTACAAATTAGCAAGTATGAGTGGATAGTTTTTAAAGGGTAGTCAATAGTTTAATAGGGAAATCAATAAATTAGAAGACTTTTCAAGAGTGTATGACTTCTTCTAGTTTGAAAAATATGCATTGTGATGCAGTTACTATCCAAATTTTGAAACAATAAATTTTACATTGTTGAAGGAGGCACTATAATAGTTTGTTATGACAATATTCATCAATATGATAGAGAAGGACATGAAAATTCTAACAATGGCATAAAATAGTGGCATAAACCTCTATATATTCGCTTTTTAATCTATTGTGAGAGTAATATTTTATGACTAAGACATGATGATAATCTTAATAGTGGCATAAACTTCTACATGTTCACTTTTTAATATATCATGGTTGTAAGAGTTTATGACTAAGACATGATGATAATCCTAACATTAGAATCAAGTTCTATATCAAGTAAATTAAAGTCCATTAAGAGGGTGCCTATAGAGTTTGTGAATGACCCATAGAAAAACTTCACAATGAGTAGAGCTTACAAAATATTATTGTGTTATAATAGTCTCATGGAAATATAGAATTGTGGTCATATGTTGTAGGTATGTTGACCTATTACAAGGGACCTATTAATAGTTCCATACATAATAATCTCAACATAGACAACATGAACCATGGATAGCATGTATATTTTTATAATCATTTAAAAGGGGTAGACCTAAAGAAGAGAGTGGAATAATGAAAATATATAGGAATCCATGAGGGGAAAATACATAGTTATAGTGATAAGAGATTTGATAATGGAAGTGTAATGAGACAGAAACATTCTAGGAGATGTTAGAGTGTTGCATAAAGACCTTGTGGTAGAACACCAATTGAATAACAACTATGAAGATTTCAAACATTCAAGAGCCTTATCGTGCACCCTCAAGAAGAACGGATTTAGTTCAAACTCATCAAATATGTCTTATATCCATGCTAGTGGAAATACTCAGGAATTAAAAAGCACTTGAGGAGAATAGGGGTTAGTTTGTCTAGTTGAGACACTTGTAATAGTAGTTTCCAACACCTTGCAGGAAACTACGAGAGTGGAGGTAAATGATTAAATCCTTTGTAGGAGAATCTAAATATATGAAGATGAAAAAGTCAGGGATCAATAGTCATTGATCAAGGATATTTATAAACACCCAATAGATTTTATAGATGAAAGTCATGATGAAAGTAATTTACTTAAGTTATTAATCCATAATGCATGTAATCATATAAAATATTATTATTTTTCATTAACATTTTATCTTCTACTTATTAGCCCATGGATCTATAATTATACATTTAAGAATACCCTACTTATTATTTCTTTTAAATACCTCTCCCATCATTCCCAACACATCCATTAGCTGTAACTTTTTTCTTCTCCATCCATTTTCAATTAATTAGAAAAAAAACATGGAAGGAATGTGTAGGTAGTGAATATATCAAAGTGTTGTAGTGGAGATTACACATGAAAAAAGAATCAATGGGACTATTTCTTAATTCTTTAAGATTACTAAGTAAAGTGTGAGTTACTTGAACTGGGGTAGATTATAGATTTAAGTGCAAGTTATCCAACAACACTTTTTCATTTTTCCATGAGCAATGTGGTTGGCAAGGATGCTATAGTGATTTGGTGCTAAAGTGGAGTCTATCTCTACACAAAGGTGATGAGAAATAGTGAACTAAGGTATTGGTGTATGCATGGCATCAATGCCAGGGGTGCATTGTAGGAGTTGGATACCCACTTCCAAGATAGAGATCTTAGAAAATAAACTATCTAACCATAACAACTCCCACTAGAGCTAGCAATACACAACCAATAAAACTTTGAGATGGACTATAGATTTATCTATTTTATTAGTAGCACAAGTTATTAGCAAGTGCAAGCCTTTGAAGACTTTTCTAAGTTTATGGTACAAACATCTCAATATCTTTTTTGATGAAATTTAGAGTGGTAAGGTGTCATGCTACCCTTATGTTAGTACTTACAATACTTTATAATAGTTAATTTTAAATGTTACAAATATTTATTAACTATAAATAATAATTAGTTTTGAAATAATAAAAAATATGATTAAATAAAAAATTTAGTATAAATAAATAATAAACATATTGAAATATTATTATTATTCTAAAATACAATAAAATGAAATAAAGGATAAAGATTCTCTTAATTTTTAAATTGAAGATTTTATTTTTTTCTTTTAGTTTATCCTCATCCAGCAAAATATTGGACTAATGTTTAATCTGGAATTCGGATGTTGAAGTCTTAGAGGAACAGTCCATATTAAATGAACTTCCTTCTGACTTTTCCCAATCTGAATACAACAGAAATTGAAATTTTGCGGCGAATATTTCTGCAATTGGTTTAATTTTGTAGTCTTAAAGTGAAAGCATATCAGCTATTGATTGTGGTTGGCTAGGAAGTCATGCTTGCTTAAACATAAATTTCAATCATATTATTAAAGTCACGGCTTGCTTTAAGTCTAGAAAGGGATGTTATAACACAGTTAGTGTATGAAGGATGCTACACAATATTTTGTCGTTATGGTAGGTTCACAGGCTATTAACGATCGGGAGGAAGGTAAGTGTTGCTATAGTACCTTTCTCTCAAGGTCATTCAATTAAATTACTATTGAAGTTTTATAATTTAATTAGTCATGATGATGGTATATTTTTTTATTTAAAATGTAATTGGATCATATTTAATTTCTAGATAAATTCAATTGATCATTTTTTTTATTCATGATAATTTAACTAAAGAACATTTTTTTATAATAGATTATTGATGAACATTATTTGATGCAAGAAATACAAACACAATCTAATCCAAAAACACTCAATAATAATTTTTTTTTTTTTGATATATATTCTTCCTATAATATTATAATCTACTATATTAAACTTTACAAAACAATATGGATTAAGTTGAGTAAAACAATAAGTTTTGTTAGAGTTTAGGTCTTGATTTTTCTATGATTTTCACATGTCATATTGTTTCTTAGTCAAAGCTTGGAATTTTTTACATTGATTTTAGTGTCTTTTTTTATGGATTCAGCGTGTAGAGGTTATTATTGCATTTTGAATGGCGCCAAATTTCATTAATCTATGAATCATTAGTCACTATTAATATTAAACTTTTCAAGGTGTTGTAGGATTGTTTTGCTACCGAAACAACCCACAGAGTTTGTTTCAAAAATTTGATAGTCTTGTTGATGGTTTGGAAACTTTACCTTTATTAGCTATTTTGTTGGGAGGTTTCCCCTTGAAAGTATGCTCAAGGAAAAAATGATCAGGCTTGGTTCTATATCGGATTTGCCTTGATGTTTTTACAACCTCAAAAAGAGGTTTTTCTATTTTTTCTTTGTTGAAGCCAACCATGTGGAGGCCATCCTTAAACGTAGCCCATATTTTGTCCATGTGTCCAAACTTCTTTTCACACCCTAAACTTGAGACTTGATAATTATTGAGGATATAACTCAGCATGTCTCTACTTGGGTGGAGTTTCTTATATTGCCTTTCCCATGCTAAATATTTTTCCTATAGATAATATCATTTGTGTTGAATTGGATAAGTTTAATTTGGCCCATTTCTAAAAGTGTATTTTTGATGAAATTGATCTTTCTAAAAACCTAAATGATAATATTGACCTTTAGATTATACAAATAAGACACATAATGTGTTCTTTATATAATCTCGTCTAATATCTACTTTAGGTATTTATATTCTAATAATAAAATAAGAAATTGTTCCCTCATTACTCCTGATAATTAGCCCTCTTCTCATTATTTTAATGATGTTTCTCCTAGTGTAGAAGAGGGATAGTAGATAGTTGTGAGATAAAAATAATTAAAATTCTAGAAATGGTTGTGTGCCTCTCAAAACTCCAACTAGAAATGGTGGTTAGTCACTTAAAAATCAAGGTTCAATATTGTTTCAAAACCTATAAACACAAGGAAAATTATTGTTCCCTCATATGATAAGTTATCAAATAAGAAAAATAATGCTAAGGTCATTAGAATATTCCTTCTAATGATTGTGTTATCTTCTAAAATATAATTTATTGTTATTCTTCAATTTCTTTCTCCTTAATGCTCCAACATTGTTTTTATAGTCCATTTAGGCTATGGATGGAGGTGAGCACATTCTAGATAAAATAAGGCATAATACACCAATAGTTCAACTTCATAGTTTGTATGCCTCTTTAGAGAATAAATTATTTTAAAATAGTTATGCCTCTTGCTAATTTAGATGGTGAGGATGTGACATTTGGCTCGTGCCAATGGAATTTGTCCCCTAAAATGTTTACTATTTGATAGAATTTATAATATTTTTTTTTTTTGTGATAGAGACAACTAATTTTTTTATGCTTATAAATTCTTTGTTTGCAATAAGTGAAAATTTCTAATTTTATTTCTATTATTTGTCATGGAATATGACCAATTGTTCAATTTTTGTAGCAATCATGGTATAGGTCATCTTCACATTGTCACCTTTCTATTTCCTAAATGGTAGTTGCATTTTGGCTGAAAAGGGATATGACTCCACCATCAAATCTTTATGGGACCTTATTAACATTAATAATCAGGGTAAGTGCACCAATCTGTGACACAATTTTGGCTCTTAAGATGCCACTTTTTTTCTGAAATCCTGAAAATCTGATTTGCACAAGAAAATGAAGATAGTTACGCTCAAAATTTCAAGATGCAGCAAGAAAAAAAGTTGAAGTGCTCTGAGTCTAGTTTCTAAGCTACTATTGTTTTTTGAAATTAATGAAGATTAAGTGTCTCAAAAAGGGGGGGCCAAAATAGGTCTTGTTTTTATAAAAAAAAAATAGCATAGCGCCTGAGGGCTCCCCCCTTTTTGGTTAACGTTTTTTTAGAATTTCAAAAATCCCAATGGTGAGAAATTAGCTAAGACCATTTAGTTTATCCTCCTTCTTTTGGATAATTATTTTAATGAATATATAATATTTTATGAATTTTCAAAGTGGACACATCCTAAAAAGCTGAAATTCGAGCATGCTCCCCCCCAAATTTTTTGCAAACTAATCGAAAATTGATTTATTTTTTTCATCATGTGTAGAATGCAGTCTAGTTTCAAAAAATGTAATTTGTTTCACTTCTGATGAACGTGTAAAAATCTATCCTAAACCTATCACATGTTGGCTTTTGACCAAAAATGAAGGCATTTACAATAGAAGCCATAGATCAAAACCTTAACTAAATCAAAATGAATTTTTTTTTATATATTTAGATAGCTGAGATAGAGGTAACACTATCACGGTTTTTTTAATAAAATTGCATTGAAAGACGTGCAAATGAGATGGGGAGCATGGTCAAAAATATGAGAAAATTTAGCAAATCTTGTTAATTAACACGTCTAAAGCAGGCCTTTTGGCGAGCGCCAAATGTGATGAGTCATTTGTCGTGCGCCAAATGGCCTGCTTTGCACATAACTAGATTTTCACTTTCTCTGTCAGGGAAACTATATACATAAAATAAACATTTAAGTATAAGTTGACATTTACATATGTACATTTACTTTCTTATACTTTAAGTTATATTTCATGTATATATAGGCAGGATGTTTGAGAGTGGTTTCAGATCTCTAAGAGTTATAATGCAAATTCTAGTTTTTGGAAGATCTTACAAATTTCAGATTTAGTAAAATTTCAGTAATCAGCATATCAAATTTCAGCAATCAGGAGGTCAAATTTTAGTACTCAAGAGGTCAAATTTCATCTTTCTCTCTTTCATCTCTTATTCTCTAGACCTCTCTCTCTCACTATCTCCATCCCTTTATCTAACAATATTTTCCTTGAGCTCGAGAACTATGTCTCTACATGTCCATCTCTCTCTCCTTTCCTCTCCAATATCTATCTCCCTCCCTCCTTCCCTCTCTACATTTTTCTATCTCTCATCCCTCTCCTTTAATCTCTATATATCTCTCTTTACTCTCTATACCTACCTATTCCTCCCTCCCTCCCTCCCTCTCCTCTCTTTCTCTCTCTCTTTGCTTTCCTTGCTCTCTCCTCCCCTCTCTACTCTCTATCTTGTCATTCTCTCTCTCCTTCCCTCTCTATTTCTCTCTATCACACTTCTCTCTCCTTCTCTCCCTCCCTCTCTAATTTTCTCTATCTCCCTCTCTCTCTCCTTCCCTTTCTACTTCTCTTTATCTCACCTCTCTTTCTCCCCCTCTCTCTCTCCCTCTCTCTTCCTTTCACCCACCTTTTCTCTCTACTTCTCTCTATCTAACCTATCCCTCTATACATATCTCTCTCCCCCCTCCTTCCATATCAATCTCTCCACCTTCCTCCTTATCTCTCTAATTTTAAGCTCCATCACACATCTCTATCACATATCTCACTTCTCTCTTTCCCCTTCCCTCTCTTCTCTCTTTCTCTCTATCTCACCCCTCTCTCCCTACCTATTCATCCCTCATCTCTCGTATCTCTCTCACCTCTCTCTCTCCATCCCTACCTCTTCCTCCCTCTCTCCTTCCCTCTATTTTTCTCTTTATCTCCTCCTCCCTCTATCTACCTAGACCTCTCTCTATTTTTGTCTCACCTCTCTCTCCATCCCTACCTCTCCCTATATCTCTCCTTTCATATCCACTTCTCTCTACCTAGTTGTCCCTCTATATCTATTTCTCTCTCCCTCCTTGCCTCCTCTCTCTCAATATCTCCACCTTCTTTCCCTCTCTAATTCTCTCTCTATCTCTCTCCCTCTCTACTCTCTCTATCTCTCCCTCCCTACCACTCTTTATATCTCTCCTCTCTCACTACTGCTCTTTCTATATCTCTTTGCCCTCTCTCTACCTATATCTCTCTCCTTCTATCTATCTCAACTATCCATCTTTACCTACCCCTCCCTCCTCTCTCTCTTCCACCAAAATTCACTCTACATCTCTTTGTCTAGCCTACCCCTATATACCTCATTTTTTCTCCCTCTCTCTTTCCCTCTCTCAATCTATCTACCTTTCTCATTATGCCTCTACTTCTCTCTATCACCTCTCTCTCTCCCCCTTCCCTCTTTACTTTATTTCTCTCTATCTCACCCCTCTCTCCTTAAATATCCCTCCCTCCCTCCTCTCTCTCTATCTCGCCTATCTCTCCCTCCCTACCTCTTCTTCCATCTCTCCTCCATTCTCTACTTCCCTTTATCTCCCCTTCCTCTCCTTACCTACCTCTCTCTCTCTCTCTATTTCACTCTCTCACCTCTCTCTAAATCCTTATCTCTCCCTTGATCCCTACCTCTCCATCTATCTCTCCTTCCCTCTCCACTTCTCTATATCTCCCTTTACTCTCTCTACCTACCTCTCTCTCTCCATCCCTACCTCTCCCTCCAACTCTCCTTACCTCTCTACTTATCTCTACCTACCTATCCCTTTATACCTCATTCTCTCTCTCTCTCCCTCTCCATCCTTCCCTCTCTCAATCTATCCACCTTCCTTCTTCTCTCTCTAACTTCTCTCTCCCTTCCCCTCTCTCCTTACCTCTCTGCTCTATCTCTATCTCAACTCATATATATCATTCCCTCATCTCTCTCTCTCTCTCAAGTCTCTCTATCTCTCTCCCCTCTACCCTCTACCATAAACCTTCTACCCTCTATCTCTCTCCCACTCCCTCTCTCTTTCTCTCTCTCTATCTCACTTCTCTCCCTCCTACCTGCTCTCCCTATCTTAAGTCTTCTCTCTCTCAATCACTCACTCACTCACTCACTCACTCCTATATCTCTCTGCTCTACCCTTATCCCTCTACCCTTTATCTCTCTCCTACTTGCTCCCTCTCTCTCTCAAGACTCTCCCTCCTATCCTCTCCTCTATCAGGTCTCTCCTCTCTCACTCGCTCACTCCTCCTCCTCCTATGTCTGTCCTCTGCCCTTGGCCCTCTGCCCTTTACCCTTTATCTCTCTCCTACTTGCTCCCTCTCTCTCTCAAGACTCTCCCTCCTATCCCCTCTCCCTCTCTCAAGTCTCTCTCTCTCTCTCACTCCATCTATCTCTCTCCCCTCTACCCTTTATCTCTCTCTCACTCCCTCCCTCCCT
>CM021108.1:96893942-97038392 GCA_007115665.2 Sequoiadendron giganteum
CTCTCTCTCAAGGCTCTCCCTCCTATCCCCTCTCTGTCTCTCAGGTCTCTCTCTCTTTCTCATTCACTCCATCTATCTCTCTCCCCTCTACCCTTAACCCTAAATCTTAAACCCTTAACCCTTAAACCCTCTACCCTCTCTCTCTCTCAACCATCTCCCTCCTACACCCTCTCCCTCTCTCAAGTCTCTCTCTCTCACTCACTCACTCCTATGTCTCTTCCATCTACCCTTAGCCCTATACCCTTAAACCATCTACGCTCTACCCTCTATCTCTCTCCCACTCCCTCCCTCCCTCTCTCTCTCAAGACTCTCCTATCTCCCCTTCATCCTTAACCCTTAACCGTTAAACCCTCTACCCTCTACCCTTTACCATCTATCTATCTCCAATTCCCTCCCTCCCTTTCTCTCTCTCTCTCAAGTCTCTCCCTCCTACTTCCTCTCTCTCTTTTAGGTTTCTCTCTCACTCATTCAGTCCTTCTATCCCTCTACCCTCTACCCTCTACCCTCTACCCTCTACCATTAACTCTTAACCCTCTACCCTCTACCATTAACTCTTAACCCTCTACCCTCTGTCGCTTTCCCACTCCCTCCCTCTCTCTCTCTCTCAGTACCTCCTTATATCTCTCTCTCCTTTACCCTTAACTCTAAACCCTAAACCCTTAGCCCTTACACCCTTAAGCACTCTACCCTCTACCCTCTACTTCTCTTTATCTCCTCCCACCTCTATCTACCTAGACCTCCCTTTGTTTTTTCTCACCTCTCTCCATCCCTACCTCTCCCTATATCTCTACTTTCATATCTACTTCTCTCTACCTATTTCTCTCTCCCTCCTTCCCTCCTCTCTCTCAATATCTCTAGCTTCTTTCCCTCTCTGCTTCTCTCTCTCTCTCATCTCTACCCTTAACCCTAAACCCTTAAACCCTCTACCCTATTAGAACCCAAAAATTCATTAAAGAAACCTGAATGATTTTCCCTTTTGAACCTAAATTTTCCATCAATACCCTAAAGGAGTTTATTCATTTATATCCATTAACTTCCTATATTTTCATAATATTTCATTTACTGCCTTACCCCCATTTAATTTCTCATTATTTTCCTTTTCCTTTAAAATTCATCTCTCCCCTTTCCAAAAATGCTCATACATTTTATACCTCTACTACTCCCTTAGTGATCACTTCATATCTTATTCATCGCCCAACTGTGGCTTCCCACAAACCAGCCCGTGGTATAGTGGTAAAGAGCAGTAAAGGAAACCCTTACCGCATTGCATCGCGGAGGGTAATCTTGATGGCCATGGTAGAGCGGTAGCAGTTAGAAGGCAGCGGTAACGGTCAACAAAAACAATTGGTGGCTAAACTATTAGGCACAAAATGTTTACTACACCACCACACATGGTCTAAACATAGACCACAGTATCACAGTGGGCGGTAAGTCACCGGCACGACAACAGTGCAGACAATCACCACACTACCGCACACGGTGAGAATGGTGACTACGGTAAACTATCAATTGAAGGTCAAGGTAGGCAACAAGATGGCTACCATGGTAATAGTCGAGAGAAGACCTTGCCGGTTAAGACTGCCATACCGCCGGGTAGAAAGATAATGACCATGGTATAGTGGTAAACACAATAAAGGCCGCATGGAAATACAATATAAGGAGCAGATAAAGTGAAATAAAGGCGAGAAAGGATATAAAAGGAAAAATTAAAGCGAAGTTATAGTTAAAAATATTTAATTTGCCGATAAGGCAATATAATCAAATATTTTATTTTCTATCAAGGAATGTAAGAGGTTGCAATTGAAATTGAAGGGTCACAACCCTTGGTCTATAATGTATAAATCATTAGAAAATTCAGAACAATAAGGGGATAGTAGGGAGTGGTTAGAGTAGGAGTTTTTATTTTCCCGAGAAGGGACTGGAATGTAAATAATGACAGAGCCTTTTTGAAGCGGATCAATGGACAAATCATTTTGAATTGGTGAAACTTTTTCTGTTTTCAGTTGTTGTGATACAATAATTTATATTTCTTAAATGTGGGTTGTCTCCAACTTGAAGTCTTAAATCATTTAAATCAATGTATCAAGAATATGTTTGATTTATCATAGTGTAAATTTCACTCTGTGTGATTTGGTTCATTGGTGTCGGGAGGTCAAAGTTAAATTATTTTAAACAAGTCATAGTGATTTAGTATTTCTTTTGGATTGTTGAAGTAGAACCCGATAAGAAAATATTCCAGCAATATTTATGCAATCCATAAATTAATGAAGTCATGTGCCAGTCATTAGGTTTCATTTTTCAAAGTTCCTAACAACTAGAATTATGACAGAGAGGGAAAAACATACAATTCTTGATAATTTGACTCCATTGCCCATGTGGATAGAAGGCACTAATCTGCCTCAACCCAGAGATAAGATTTCATACAAATAATATTTTCAAATCCTTTCATTTGTGCAGTAGGAGTAGGAGTAGTTTTAGTGATTTTTCTATCCACTTCCATTTTCCATTGTGGGTAGATTGTTGCATCAGGAAATATATTTAAATCTACATCACTCATTAGGTTTGCCTACCTAGGTCTAACAAAACCTAAAATGAAGAAGGTTTAATTGCATCAATTGGCCTTGCACGTTGGCCAAAAGCGTTGTGAGATCTTGGAAACCTCTTGTGGTTCAAACCTTTGTTTTTGAGAACCAACATACCCTCTACCCTTTATCTCTCTCCCACTCCCTCCCTCTCTCTCTCAAGACTCTCTCTCCTACCCCATCTTCCCATCTCCCTCTCTCAGGTCTCTCTTTCTCACACACTCACTCAATCCCTCTATCTCTCTCCCCTCTACCCTAAACCCTAAATCATTAAACCCTCCACTCTACCCTTAACCCTCCCTCCCTCTCTCTCTCTCCCACTCCCTCCCTCTCTCTCTCTTTCAAGTCTCTCCATCCTACCCCCTCTCCCTCTCTCAGGTCTCTCTCTCACTCACTCAATCCATCTATCTCTCTCCCATCTCCCTTAAACCCTATACCCTCAACCCAATACCCTAAATAATCAACCCTATAGGTCCTCAACCCTATATACCTTCAATTCTCAACCATATAACCTATACATTGGATCCTCAACCCTCATATATCTTTGTCCCTCCCTCCTCTTCTCTCCTTATCTCTATCTCACTTCTCCCTCCATCTCTCCCTCCATACATCCCACCTTCTCTTCCCTAATACCTCAACCCTATACCCTCAACCCTTAAAACCTTAAACACTCAACCCTATACCCTAAACCCTCAACCCTTAAATCCTAAACCCTTAAACCCTCTACCCTTTACCCAATAACCTCAGCCCTAATCCCTCATCACTTAAACCCTTAAACCCAATTAAACTCTCTACCCTAATCCCTCTATTAGGTATGTCACTCACTCACTCCCTCTATCTCTCTCCCATTCCCTCTCTCACTCACTCTATCTCTCTCCCTCTCTCTCACTATCTCTTGGGTATCTCCACCCACCCTCTCTCTCTCTCTCACACACACACACAAACACTCCCTCTCTCTCTCCCACTCCCTATCTCTCTCACTCTCTCCCACTCTGTCTCTCTTTGTCCTCTCTCTCTCACTCCATCTATCTCTCTCCCCTCTACCCATAACCCTAAACCCTTAACCCTTAAAATATAAACCCTTAAATCCTCTACCCTTTATCTCTCTCTCACTCCCTCCCTCCCTCCCTCCCTATCTCTCTCACAATTCTCTCCCTCCTGCCCCCTCTCCCTCTCTCAGGTATCTCACTCACTCACTCACTCACTCACTCCTATCTCTCTCCCCTCTACCTTTAACCCTCTACCCTCTACCCTTAACCCTATACCGTCTCTCTCTAACTCCCTCCCTCTCTCTCTCTCTCTCACTAAATCCCTCTATCTCTCCCCCGTATACCCTTAGCCCTAAACCCTTAACCCTTAAACTCTAAACCCTTAAATCCTCTACACTTTATCTCTCTCCCACTCCCTCCCTCCCTCCCCCCTATCTCTCAAGTCTCTCCCTCCTACCCCCTCTCCCTCTCTCAGGTATCTCACTCACTCACTCACTCACTCACTTACTCTCACTCACTCACTCACTCACTCCCTATATCTCTCACTCCTTGTATCTCTCCCATCCCTCTATCTCTCACTCCCTCTCTCTCCTACTCTCTTAGGTATCTCCTTCCCACCCCCTATCTCCCACTTTTTCTCCCTCTCCTTCTCTCTTGGGTGTCTCCCTCCCAACCTCTCTCCCTCTCCCTCTATCTTAGGTTTCTCCCTCCCACCCCCTCTCCCTCCCTCTCTCTCTCTCTCACTCCCTCTATCTCTCTCCCACTTTTTCTCTCTCCCTCTCTCTAATGTCTCTCCTTCCCACCCTATCTCCCTCTTTCTCTCTCTCAAGTATCTTTGTCCTACCCCATCTTCCTCTCTCTCTTTGTCAAGTCTCTCCCTCTCACAGTGACTCCCTCCCTCTCACACTCTCTCTCCCTCTCCCTCTCCCTATGCCTCTCTCTCAAGCATAATAATAAAACAATAATTTAATAATTTAATACTGCAATTAATCATATTTTATTAATAATATAATATTAAGGATAAATATAATTTACTAAGTATAATATTTCAAAAATCATATAATAAGAATAATAATATTATAATAATAAGAATAATAGAATATGATAATAGTAGAATAATATAATAGTAATATCAAAGTAATAATACAATATTATGAATAATATAATAATTTAAATATTAATAATATATTATTAATAGTAATAGTAATGTATTAATACAAATATAACACTATAATAGTAAATATATAACAAAAAAATCATAATATAAAAATATTATTATATTATAAAAATAAATAACAATAATAATATAATACTAACAATATATAATACCTAATCCAATAATTTATTAATATAATAATAATGTAACATCATGCAAACTTGATATATTAATAAAATAATAATAATATAATAGTAAATGTATAAGAAAAAAATATATATATATAATAAAAACTAAATTAATAGTAATAATATAATATTATAAAAATAGTAATAAATATATTAATAATAATATATCAACAAAATAATTTCTTAAATGGCCAACCAATTTGATCTTATGTATTGCACAAATGCATGCAAAAAAATTTAAAACATTTTCCCCCTAATTAACTTTTCATACCTCTTCTGCGTACCCATTGCACACCAAGATGCGATTGCTAGTTTAACTATAGTCGTGCTTTTGATTTTTCTGTTTTATATCCTTTCCCACCTTTATTTCACTTTATTTGCTCCTTATATTTTATTTCCATACGGCCTTTATTGTATTTACCACTATACCGCGGTCGTTATATTTCTACCCAGCGATATGGCGGTCTTAACCGTTAAGGTCTTCTGCCGACTGTTACCGCTCTACTGCTTCACCATTAACTTACCGCCTCTGTCTCCGCCATTCAAGTCTCCATCACCGGTTGCATCTGTTCCTACCGCGCTACCGCGAGCTCCTCGGTGACCATCCGCGGTTGTGCGGTGACTATCCATTGACCACTGCCCGTTCACTCCTTGACTGTTACCGCAGTCACCGCAGTCACTATTTTAATGGCCACGATACCACAGTGGCTCTTCTGACTGCTACCTCCACTGTCACTTACTGCCCACCGCGATACCACAGTCAATGTTTTGACTGCGTGTGGTGTGGCAGTAAGCACTTTATGCCTTCTCCCGAACCACTACCGCCATACCGTGAGCCCCCTGATGGGAGGCCGCAGTAAAGTGGTGAGACATAAAAAGTAAATATTAAAGCAGCGCAGTAAGGTATTTTAGCTTTATAAAAAGCGGTGATTTTTTTTTTTTTGAAAGGTAATGAAATATAATGGAATTAAATGGGGGGAATATGTGAGGGTGGATAATGAATTTTATGGGAAATATAGTGAAAATATAAGCATGAACAAATAAAATACCTTAGGGTTTTGATGGAAATTTATAGAAACTAATAGGAAAACCCTAGGAATTTTTACGAAAATTTTGGGTTCTAACAGTGGCTCCTGCTGGGGATGAGTGATTTTGCAAACCACTGCAAGAATCCAGAGTATCTTTGGTAGAGAGGACCAAGCAAAGCCATGAAAAATGAAGGCGATGACAGATGGAGGGAATGAATAGATGAATAATATGAAAATGGAGCAAATAGAGAAGTGGAAAACCCTAAACTACTATGCATGGAAGATAATTTTTTAAAGAGGCATTGCTAAGAATTGTCCATGCAATGAAAATCCTTAATCCTCTATACCTGCTTTGGTTTAAAAAATTAAACCATTAGGGATGGCCCCAGGCCACCTCAAAAAGAAAAACCTGCACTTTCCTCTGTCATAAACTTTGTTATGAATAGAGCTCATCAGATTTCTTTTGAAACTATCCATTCCACCTACCCTGCAATATGCACTGTCATTGAAAACCATCAGGAAATCATTGTATTCAATCTTATTTATATTCATCTCATCAGTCTGCATTTCATTATGCTTACTATCATATGAAAAATCTTTGTCATCTTCAGCATACAAAGTGTACCCAAATTCAACAAAACATTCATAGGCATGCTCACTGTCATATGTTGCTGAATGTGCCTGCAACTGCACTAGGACCTGAAAATCTGAATACTCCTTATGGCAACCTGCAAATCTAAGGGATTAAGAGGGTATAGGGGTCGAGGGATTAAGGTAGAAGGGTTGAGGGTTGAGGGATTAAGAGGGTATGAGGATTGAGGGATTAGGGTTTAAGGGTCTACCTATTTGTCCCTCTATACCTATTTCTATCTCCCTCCTTGCCTCCTCTCTCTCAATATCTCTACCTTCTTTCCCTCTCTACCTCTCTCTCTCTCTACCCTTAACCCTAAACCCTAAACACTTAAAACCCTCTACTCTCCCTCTCTCTCCCACTCCCTCTTCCTCTTTCTCTCTCAGTTCTATCCCTACTACCCCCTCTCCCTCTCTCAATCCTCTCTCACTCACTCACTCACTCACTCCTTCTATGTCTCTCCCCTCTACCCTTATCCCTCTACCCTTAACCCTTAAAATCTTAAACCCTCTACCCTCAACCCTTAACCATATACCCTTTATCTCTCTCCCACTCCCTCCCTCTCTCTCTCTCAAGACACTCCCTCCTACCCCCTCTCTCTCTCTCAAGACTCTCCCTCCTACCCCCTCTCCCTCTCTCAGGTCTCTCTCTCTCACACTCTCACCTCTCTCTCCATCCCTACCTCTCCCTATATCTCTCCTTTCATATCCACTTCTCTCTACCTAGATGTCCCTCTATACCTATTTCTCTCTCCCTCCTTGCCTCCTCTATCTCAATATCTCCACCTTCTTTCCCTCTCTAATTCTCTCTCTATCACCTCTCTCTATCTCTCTCCTCCATCTCTACTCTCTCTATCTCTCCCTCCCCCTCTTTCTATATCTATTTGCCCTCTCTCTACCTATATCTCTCTCCTTCTATCTATCTCAACTATCCATCTTTACCTATCCCTCCCTCCTCTCTCTCTTCCACCAAAATTCACTCTACATCTCTCTGTCTAACCTACCCCTATATACCTCATTTTCTCTCCCTCTCTCTTTCCCTCTCTCAATCTATCTACCTTTCTCATTACGCATCTACTTCTCTCTATCACCTCTATCTCTCCCCCTTCCCTCTTTACTTTATTTCTCTCTATCTCACCTCTCTCTCCTTAAATATGCCTCCCTCCCTCCTCTCTCTCTATCTCACCTATCTCTCCCTCCCTACCTCTTCTTCCCTCTCTCCTCCATTCTCTACTTCCCTTTATCTCCCCTCCCTCTCCTTACCTACCTCTCTCTCTCTCTCTATTTCACTCTCTCACCTCTCTCCATTCTCTACTTCCCTTTGAGGGATTAGGGTTTAAGGGTTGAGGGTATGGGGGTTGAGGGATTAAGAGGGTATAGGGGTCGAGGGATTAGGGTTGAAGGGTTGAGGGATTAGGGTTGAAGGGTTGAGGGTTGAGGGATTAAAAGGGTATGGATGTTTTGTACCCTTAAACCATCTACTCTCTACCCTCTATCTCTCTCCCACTCCCTCCCTCCCTCTCTCTCTCTCAAGGCTCTCCCTCCTATCCCCTCTCTGTCTCTCAGGTCTCTCTCTCTTTCTCATTCACTCCATCTATCTCTCTCCCCTCTACCCTTAACCCTAAATCTTAAACCCTTAACCCTTAAACCCTCTACCCTCTCTCTCTCTCAACCATCTCCCTCCTAGACCCTCTCCCTCTCTCAAGTCTCTCTCTCACTCACTCACTCCTATGTCTCTTCCATCTACCCTTAGCCCTATACCCTTAAAACATCTACGCTCTACCCTCTATCTCTCTCCCACTCCCTCCCTCCCTCTCTCTCTCAAGACTCTCCCTCCTACCCCCTCTCCCTCTCTCAGGTCTCTCTCTCACTCACTCCATCTCTCTCTCCCCTCTACCCTTAACCCTAAACCCTAAACCCTTAAACCTTCTACCCTCCCTCCCTCTATCTATCTCCCACTCCCTCCATCTCTCTCTCTCTCAACCCTCTCCCTCTCTCAAGTATCTCTCTCTTAGTCACTTCCTTTGTCTCTCCCCTCTACCCTCTACCTGAAAGAGGGAGAGGGGTTAGGAGGGAGATACTTGAGAGAGAGAGGGAGGTAGTGGGAGAGAGATAGAGGGAGGCATGGTTAAGGGTAGAGGGTAAAAGGGTTTAAGGTTTAAGGGTTTAGGGCTTAGGCTTAAGGTTAGAGGAGAGAGAGATAGAGGGAGTGATTGAGAAAGAGACCTAAGAGAGGGATAGGGGGAGACAGGGTAGGAGAGAGAGAGAGGAATGTAGGGTGTTGGAGAGAGATAGAGGGAGGGAGGGTTAAGAGTATAGGGTAAAGCGTTTAGGGTTTAAGGGTTAAGGGTTTAGTGTTGAGGGTTGAGGGTTAAGGGTAGAGGGTAAAAGGGTTTAATGTTTTAGGTTTTAAGGGTTAAGGATAAAGGATTAAGGGTTAAGGGTAGAGGGAAGAAAAATAGAGGGAGGGGGTGAGTGAGTGAGAGAGACCTAAGAGAGGGAGAGGTAGTAGGAGAGATAAACTTGGGAGAAAGAAAGAGGGTGGGATGGTTAAGGGTAGAGGGTAGAGGGTAGAGGGTGGAGGGTTCAATGTTTAAGGGTTAAGGGTTTAGGGTTAAGGATAGAGGGGATGGAGATAGAGGGAGTGACTAAGAGAGAGAGAGAATTGAGAGAGGGAGAGGGGGTAGGAGGGAGAGACTTGAGAGAGAGAGGGAGGGGAGATATATAGACTCTCCCTTATCCCCCTCTCTCTCAAGACTCTCCCTGGACTACCCCCTCTCTCTCTCTTAGGTCTCTCACTCACTCACTCACTCACTCACTCAATCTCTCTCCCGTCTACCCTTAACCCTAAACCCTAAAAACTTATCCCTTGTTGGGTAAAACGGAGTCAAATGTAAGCCTTTAATGAATGGTTTCTATCTAGCAGGTTCTCTAATTGTTTGACATATAATTATGAGTTTACAACTGGTATAAACATGTAAGAATGTACTTGATAAACCCTTTTTGAGGCAGAATACCAAATCTAACTATCTGATTCTTCTTACTGGTCCAAATGACATTCCCAAATTACTGTAATTGATTGAAGGGAGTTTTAATTCTTCTTTAAAGAATCCAATGAACCAAATCACACAGAAACAACAAATGTGTACTGATAAATCGAATATATACTTGATACTTCAATTTAAATAATCAAGAAACAACAGATTGGAGAGAATCAGATAATCACAAGAATTCAACAAACAATTGATGCCAGGATGAAATCACCAAATTAACTATTTTTCATTATCTTCCTTGAAATTCATAAATGCAACATAGCCTCCTTGAATGTCATCATTCTGAAAATATAGTACTTACAACAATCTATCCTATCCTAAGTTTTTGTTTTTTTTTTACAATAGATTTTCAAATCATTTATACATTATAATCGAAGAGTCATGCCCCTTCATTTTTTGGTTATGACGGTTTGTATTTTATGGCAAAAATATTTGATTATATTTCCTTTATCAGCAAATCAATTATTTAGACTATAGTTCAACTTTTAATTTTTTACTTTATTACTTATACCGCCCTTAATATTTATTTTCCTGAGGCTTCCCTTGTGTTTATCGCTCTACCACGGGCTTTGACTTTTCTACCTATGGTATGGTGGTACCCGGCCCCATGCTGACCATCACGGTCTCCATCATTGCTTACCATGGTCTTTGCATTTGCTATCGGGGGTACCGCGGTAACCGTTAGCCGCTTCTCCCAACAGTTTACCACAGGCACCGGTCTTCGTTTTCATAGTTATGGTACTGTGGTGTGATCGCTAGCCATTTACTACTGTTTACCGTGGTCGCCATAGTCTTTAAGATAACCCCCTGTAGTACTGTGATAAGATGTCCTGACTGCCGCATCATTGAAGACTTACCATCCACCGTGCTACCGCAGTCTATGGTTTGACCACCAGTCGTACCGTAGTGGGACCTTGACTGCCTTCTTTAATTGCTCGCCACTGCCTTCATTGGTTGCTAACGGTTTACCACTCTACCGCGGTCAATAAATTGACCACACGCGGTAGCGCGGTAAACACTTCATGCCCGTTTCAAACTGCTACCGCTATACCACAAGCCCCTTAGTGGGAGGCTGCGGTAAAGCGGTAAAGACTTATAGAGTGAAAATGAAAGTAGCGGTAAGGGTTACAAGTTATTTTTTGGCCCTTTTGAATTGCGATAAAGTTAAAAAATTTAAGAGAAGGTGATGAAATATAAGAAAATAAATGGGGGAAAAGTGTAGAAGGCGGTTAATGACTTTTATGGGAAAGATAGCGAAAATGTAAGGCATGAATAAATAGAATATCTTAAGGTTTTGATGGATTTTCATGGAAAATAATAGGAAAATCCTAGAAATTCTTGTGGAAAATTTCAGTTCTAACACCCTTAACCCTTAACCGTAAACCCTTAACCCTTAAACCCTAAACCCTCTACCCTCTACCCTCTACCCTCTACCCTATAAATTAAACCCTCAACCCTCAATTATCAACCCTAGGTAGGTAGGTGAACATAGGTGAGATACAGAGTGATGAAGGGAGAGGTAGGTAAAAAAAGGGATAGGGGAGATAAATATAGGTAGAGAGGGTAGGAGATGTAGAGAGAGGAGAGATAGAGATAATTAGAGAGGGGAGGGAGGGACAAGTAGGGAGGATATAGAGGTGTGTGTGTGTGTGTGAGAGAGAGAGAGAGAGAGAGAGAGGAGACACGGCTGAGATATAGTGGAGGGAGAAGTGGGTAAAGAGAGGGGGAGGGGAGATAAAGATAAATATAGAGGGAAGGAGATGTAGAGAGAGATGATAGATAGAGAGAAGTGGAGAGTGGAGGGATGGTGGGAGAGGAAAGGAGGAGATTGAGGTGAGTGTGTGTGAGAGGGAGAGAGAGTGAGAGGAGAGAAAATGAGGGGACAGAGGAAGAGGGATAGAGAGAAATAGATTAGAGAGGGAAGGGGGGAGAGATATAGAGTAGAGAGGGAAGGAGAGAGTAAGAGAGAAAGATGGGTGAGGGAGAGAGTGGTAGGTAGTGGAGTGAGAGGTAGGTAGAGAGGGAAGGAGAAAGGGATGGATAGGAGGGAGAGAGGGAAGGAGGGAGAGTGAGATGGAGAGAGTGGTGAGATAGAGAGTAGAGAGGTAAGGAGAGAGAAATAGGTATAGAGGGATAACTAGATAGAGAGAACTAGAGAGGGAATCTTAGGTCTCTCTTTCTCACACTCACTCACTCCTTCTATCTCTCTCCCCTCTACCCTAAACCCTAAACCCTTAACCCTTAAACCCTAAACCATTAAACCCTCTACCCTCTACCCTTAACCCTCCCTCCCTCTATCTCTCTCCCACTCCCTCCCTCTCTCTCTCTCTTTCAAGTCTCTCCATACCACCCCCTCTCCCTCTCTCAGGTCTCTCTCTCACTTACTCAATCAATCTATCTCTCTCCCATCTCCCTCCCACTCTCTCTCTCCCTCTATCTCATGTATCTCCCCGCACCACCTCCATCTCTCTCAAATCCCTCTATCTTGAGTACTCCCTCTCGAAAGAAGGTGGAGATATTGAGAGAGAGGAGGCAAGGAGGGAGAGAGAAATAGGTATAGAGGGACAACTAGGTAGAGAGAAGTAGATATGAAAGGAGAGATATAGGGAGAGGTAGGGATGGAGAGAGAGGTGAGACAAAAATAGAGAGAGGTCTAGGTGGAGAGATGTGTGATGGAGCTAAAAATTAGAGAGATAAGGAGGAACGTGGAGAGATTGAGAGGGAAGGAGGGGAGAGAGAGAAAGATGTATAGAGAGATAGGTTAGATAGTGAGAAGTAGAGAGAAAAGGTGGGTGAAAGGAAGAGAGAGGGAGAGAGAGAGGGGGAGAAAGAGAGGTGAGATAGAGAGAAGTATAAAGGGAAGGAGAGAGGGGGATATAGAGAAAATTAGAGAGAGAGGGAGGGAAGGAGAGAGAAGTGAGATAGAGAGAACTAGAGAGGGAATCTTAGGTCTCTCACTCACTCACTCACTCACTCACTCACTCCCTCTCTCTCTCTCTCCCTCTATCTCTCTCCACTATACCCTTAACCTAAACCCTTAACCCTTAACCCTTAAACCCTAAACCCTTAAAAACTCTACCCTCTACCCTCTATCTCTCTCAACTCCCTTCCCCTCTCTCTCTCAAGTCTCTCCCTCCTACCCCCTCTCTCTCTCTCTCTCTCTCTCTCTCTCTCTCTCTCTCTCTCTCTCTCTCTCTCTCTCTCTCTCTCAAGTCTCTCTCAAGTCTCTCCCTCCTACCCCCTCTCCCTCTCTCAAGTCTCTAATTTCTCTCCTTCCCACCCTATCTCCCTCTTTCTCTCTCTCAAGTATCTTCGTCCTACCCCATCTTCCTCTCTCTCTTTGTAAAGTCTCCCCCTCCTATACCCTCTCCCTCTCATAGTGACTCCCTCCCTCTCTCACTCTCTCTCCCTCTCCCTATGCTTCTCTCTCAAGCATGTCCCTCCCACCAGCTCTCCCTCTCTCTCTCAAGTAGAGGGCTTAGGGATTAAGGGTTGAGGGTTGAGGGTTGAGGGATTAAGAGGGTATGGGGGTTGAGGGATTAGGGTATAAGGGTTAAGGGTTGAAGGTTGAGGGTTGAGGGATTAAGAGGGTATAGGGGTTGAGGGATTAGGGGTTGAGGGTTGAGGGTTGAGGGATTAAGGGTTGAGGGTTGACATGGTATAGGGGTTGAGGAATTAGGGTTTAAGGTTTTAGGGGTAAGGGTTAAGGGTTAAGGGATTAATGTCATAGAGGGGTTGATTGATTAGTGTTTAAGGGTTAATGTTTGAGGGGTTGAGGGATTACGAGGATATGGGGGTTGAGGGATTAGGGTTTAAGGGTTGAGGGTTGAGGGATTAGGAGGGTATGGGGGTTGAGGGATTAGGGTTTAAGGGTTAAGGGTTGAGGGTTGAGGGATTAAGAGGGTATGGGGGTTGATGGATTAGGGTTTAAGGGTTGAGGTTGAGGGTAGAGGGATTAGGAGGGTATGGGGGTTGAGGGTTAGGGTTTAAGGGTTAAGGGTTGAGGGTTGAGGGATTAAGAGGGTATGGGGGTTGATGGATTAGGGTTTAAGGGTTGAGGGTTGAGGGTTGAGGGAGGGTTTAGCGTTCAAGGATTAAGAGGGTATAGAGGTTGAGGGATTAGGCCTCACTTATCTCACAATCCCTCTTTGTCAGGCCTCACTTACCTCCCACCCTACTTTCTTAGGTCTCTCCTTCCCACCCCCTCTCACTCACTCCCTCTCTCTCTCTTAGGTCTCTCTTTCTCACACACTCACTCATCCCTCTATCTCTCTCCCCTCTACCCTAAACCCTAAACCCTCTACCCTCTACCCTTAACCCTCCCTCCCTCTATCTCTCTCCCACTCCCTCCCTCTCTCTCTCTTTCAAGTCTCTTCATCCCACCCCTCTCCCTCTCTTAGGTCTCTCTCTCACTCACTCAATCCATCTATCTCTCTCCCATCTCCCTTAAACCCCATACCCTCAAACCAATACCCTAATCCATCAACCCTATAGGTCCTCAACCCTATACCTTCAATTCTCAACCATCTACTCTATACATTGGATCCTCAACCCTCATCTTCCTTTGTCCCTCCATCCTCTTCTCTCCTTATCTCTATCTCACTTCTCCATCCATCTCTCCCTCCATACATCCCACCTTATCTTCCCTAATACCTAAACCCTATACCCTCAACCCTTAAAACCTTAAACACTCAACCCTATACCCTAAACCCTCAACCCTCAACCCTTAAATCCTAAACCCTTAAACCCTCTACCCTCTACCCTCTACCCTCTACCCTCAACCCAATAACCTCAACCCTAATCCCTCAACACTTAAACCCTTAAACCAAATTAAACTCTCTACCCTAATCCCTCTATTAGGTATGTCACTCACTCACTCCCTTTATCTCTCTCACATTCCCTCTCCCACTCCCTCTCTCTCTCTCTCCCACTCTGTCTTTCTCCCTCTCTCTCTCTCCCTCTCTCTGATATCTCCCTCCCACTCTCTCTCTCTCTCCCTCTATCTCATGTATCTCCCCCCACCCCCTCCATCTCTCTTGAATCCCTCTAACTTGAGTACTCCCTCTCCCCCGAGTACTCCCTCTCCCTCCCACCCCCACTCTATCTCTCAAGTCTCTCTCTCTCTCACTCTGTGTATCTCTCCCATCCCTCTATCTCTCACTCCCTCTCTCTCCTACTCTCTTAGGTATCTCCTTCCCACCACCTCTCTCCAACTTTGTTTCCCTCTCCTTCTCTCTCGTGTATCTCCCTCCCACCCCCTCTCGCTCCCTCTCTCTCACTCTCTCTCTTTGTCTCTGTGGATTAGGGTTTAAGGGTTAAGGGTTGAGGGTTGAGGGATTAAGAGGATATAGGGGAGGGTTAGGGTTGGGTTTGAAGTTGAGGGTTGAGGGATTAGGGTATGAGGGATTGAGGGATTAAGAGGGTATGGGGGTTGAGGGATTAGGGTTTAAGGGTCTACTACTATTTTTCCCTCTATACCTATTTCTCTCTCCCTCCTTGCCTCCTCTCTCTCAATATCTCTACCTTCTTTCCCTCTCTCCCTCTCTCTCTACCCTTAACCCTAAACCCTAAACACTTAAAACCCTCTACCCTCTACCCTCTATCTCTCTCCCACTCCCTCTCTCTCTCTCTCTCTCTCTCAATTCTCTCCCTACTACCCCCTCTCCCTCTCTCAAGTATCTCTCACTCACTCACTCACTCCTATGTCTCTCCCCTCTACCCTTATCCCTCTACCCTTAACCCTTAAACCCTTAAACCCTCTACCCTCAACCCTTAACCATCTACCCTTAACCCTCTACCCTCTATCTCTCTCCCACTCCCTCCCTCACTCTCTCTCTCAAGACTCTCCCTCCTACCCCCTCCCTCTCTTAGGTCTCTCTCTCTCACTCACTCACTCACTCCCTCTATCTCTCTCCCCTCTCCCCTAAACCCTAAAACCTTAACCCTTAAACCCTAAACCCTTAAACCCTCTACCCTCTACCCTTAACCGTCTAACCTCTATCTCTCTCCTACTTCATCCCTCACTCTCTCAAGACTCTCCCTCCATCCCACCTTCTCTTCCCTAATCTCTCAACCCTTAAAACCTTGAACACTCAACCCTATACCCTAAACCTTCAACCCTCAACCCTTAAATCCTAAAACTCTAAACCCTCTACCCTCTACCCTCAACACTTAAACCCTTAAACCCAATTAAACTCTCTACCCTAATCCCTAAACCCTTAACCCTTAAACCCTCATCCCTCAACCCTCTACCTTCAATCCTAAACCCTTAACCCTAAAACCTCAACCCCTATACCTTGTACCCTATATGTTGGACCTTGAACCCTAATCCATAAACCCTATACCCTCAACCATCTACCCTCATCCTTAAAATCTTGACCCTCAACCCTTAAACCCTAAACCATTAAACCTTTAACCATCAATCCTCAACCCTGAACCCTTAATCCCTTAATCCTCAACCCTTACACTCTAAACCCTGAACCCTTATACCCTCTACCTTATACATTAGACCCTCAATGCTAATCCTTCAACCATATACCCTTAAACCTATACCTTAAACCATCTACCCTCAACCCTAAACCCTTAAACCTTCTACCCTCTACCCTCAACCCTCTACCCTCTACTCTACCCTCTACCCTCAACCCAATACCCTAAACCATCAATCCTATACCTTCAATTCTCAACCCTCTATCTTATACATTAGATCCTCAACCCTCATATATCTCTATCCCTTTCTCCTATTCTCTCCTCTCTATCTCACTTCTCCCTCCATCTCTCCCTCCATCTCTCCCTCCCTCTCTACCATAATCCCTCAACCCTATACCCTCAACTCTTAAACCCTTAAACACTCAACCCTCACCCTGATACCCTCTTCCTTAAACTCAATACCCTCTACCATCAACCCTATACCCTCAACCCTTAAACCCTTAAACCCAAGTAAACTCTATACCCTAATCCCTCAATCCTTAACCCTTATTCACTTGACCCTTAAACCCTCTACCCTCTACCCTCTACCCTCTACCCTCAACCCTCTACCCTCAACCCTCAACCCTCAACCCTTAAACCTTCTACCCTCTACCCTATACCATCTAACCTATAAATTAAACCCTCAACCTTCAATTATCAACCCTTGACCCTTAATATCTCAACCCTAGGTAGGTAGGGGAACATAGGTGAGATACAAAGTGATGAAGGGAGAGGTAGGTAAAAAATGGGATAGGGAAGATAAATATGGGTAGAGAGGGTAGGAGATGTAGAGAGAGGAGAGATAGAGAGAATTGGAGAGGGGAGGGAGTGGCAAGTAGGGAGGAGATAGAGGTGTGTGTGTGTTTGTGTGAGAGAGAGAGAGAGAGGAGACATGATTGAGATATAGAGTGATGGAGGGAGAAGTGGGTAAAGAGAGAAAGAGGGGGGATAAAGATAAATATAGAGGGAAGGGGATGTAGAGAGAGATTATAGATAGAGAGAAGTGGAGAGTGGAGGGATGGTGTGAGAGGAAAAGAGGAGATAGAGGTGAGTGTGTGTGAGAGGGAGAGAGCGTTAGAGGAGAGAAAAAGAGGGGACAGAGGAAGGGGGAGAGAGAGAAATAGATTAGAGAGGGAAAGGAGGAGGGATATAGAGTAGAGAGGGAAGGAGAGAGTAAGAGAGAAAGATGGGTGAGGGAGAGAGTGGTAGGTAGTGGAGTGAGAGGTAGGTAGAGAGGGAAGGAAAGAGGGATGGATAGGAGGGAGAGAGGGAAGGAGGGAGAGTAAGATGGAGAGAGTGGTGAGATAGAGAGTAGAGACGTAAGGAGAGAATGAGAAATAGAGATAAAGAGAGAGAGGGAGGTTGGAGGGAGGGAGAGGTAGAAAGGGATAAGTGAGACATAGAGAGGGAATGAGGGAAAGTGGGATAGAGAGAGAATGGTGATTTAGAGAGGAGGGAGTGAGAGGGAAGGAGGGAAACTGGGAGAGGGAATGGTGATTTAGAGAGGAGGGGGTGATAGGTAGAGATAGAGAGGAGAGAGAGAGAGAGAAAGAGAGGGATGGAGAGACAAAGAGAGAGGTAGGTAGAGGAGGGGAGAGGAGAGATAGAGAGTAGAGAGGGAAAGAGGTAGGAAAGGAGGCATAAGTGAGATAGAGAGAGATGGAGAGAGAGAGTGATGGAGGGAGAGGTATGTATAGAGAGGGAAAGCGAGAGGAGAGATAAAGAGTATAGAGGGGAGGGATAGGTAGCACGATAGAGGTGTGTGTGTGGTGAGTGAGAGAGAGAATGGTGAGATAGAGAAAAAGATTGATTGAGAGAGAAAGAGGGGGAGGGAGGGAGGGACAATAGTGAGAGAGATTGGGAGGAGAGACAAAAAGAAGTGGAGGGAGGGTGAGGTCGAGAGAGGGAGGGAGAGGAGAGATAGAGAGAAGTAGAGAGGGAAGGATGGAGGGAGGGAGTGTTAGCGAGGGAGATAGAGGTTTGTGTGTGTGAGAGAGAGAGATAGAGAGAGTGGTGAGATAGAGAGGGGAGAGTGAGAGGGAGGGAGAGAGAATTATGAGATAGAGAGGAGAGAGTTAGAGAGAAAGTGGGGGAAGAGAGGGATAAAGAGTGAGAGAGAGATGTAGGTAGAGGGAGGGAGAGGAGAGATAGAGAGTAGAGAGGGAAAGAGGTAGGGAGGGAGACATAAGTGAGATACAAAGTGATGGAGGGAGAGGTAGGTAAAGAGAGAGAGAGAGGGGAGGGGGGAGGCAGATGTAGGGAGGAGATAGAGGGGTGTGTGAGAGAGAGAGAGGAGAGAGATAGAGCAAGGGAGAGAGAGAGAGAGGGGGAGTGGGGAGATAGAGAGTAGAGAGAAGGAGAGAGAAAGTTGATACAATTTGCTGACTACTAAAATTTGACCTCCTGATTACTGAAATTTGAATTGCTGATTACTGAAATTTGAATTGCTAATTACTAAAATTTGACTAAGTCTGAAATTTTTAAGATCTTCCAAAAACTAGAATTTGCATTATAATTCCTAGAGATCTGAAACCACTCTCAAACATCTTGCCTATATACATGTAATATAACTTAAAGTATAAGAAAGTAAATGTCCATATGTAAATGTAAACTTATACTTAAAGGTTTATTTCATGTATATAGTTTCCTTGGAAGAGAAAGTGAAAATAAAAGAGTTTAGAAAAATGCATTCCAAAATTCGTCGCAAAAAGAAAGAGAGCTCACACTTGTTCACCGATTGCAAAATTCAAGCCATTTGGTGCTCGCCAAATGGTAAAACCATTTGGTGCTCACCAAATTGTAAAGCCATTTGGTGCTTGCCAAATGGTAAAGCCATTTGGAGAGCGCCAAATTTGGCGCTCACCAAATGTTAAAGCCATTTGGAGAGTGCCAAATTTGGCGTTCCCCAAATGTGGCATTTTTCAAATTTGGCGAGTGCAATATGGCCTATTACGAGTTTTTTTTCAATTTGGTGTCAAAATTGTGTCACAGATTGGTGCACTTACCCATCATTCAGTTCAACTTATCAATGTAACTTTATCTAATGGAGTGAGTGCAATAAATTGTGGGTCAAAAAAATAATCAAGTTAGAAAAATAAAAGTAATGTGACGATGTTAAATTTTATACACATGCTATGGCTTAGTAAACACCAATCCATAATGTACACATATTATACAGTATAGGAATTTGATATGACATAAATTTACTATAAAATATGATATCATGCTCATACTATGTGTTCAATTAAGCACATACATGCTCTATGTTAATAGTGAAATCCTAAAACAAGTTTTATTATATTGTGGCCTATTGTTGTAGAGGAGGAAAAATGTGATCATTTTTTCAATATGTCAATGGACTACCATGATTTTGAAGCTTTTTATTTCAATGTCATGTCATAAGAGAGGTAAGCGGTCAAGATTTTTCTATTTCAATCTTGAATCTTGTTTATATTTATTTTTATTTTTTTTAGAATGTATTTCTATTTTATACTAAGTCCTCTAAACCCTAATCCAAAAAATATGTTTAAAAAATGAATACCTAAAGAGAACCTTCCATCACTTAAATATCCTCTAATGACTTAAACAAGCCCTAAAGAAGCCACTTGATGAGTTATTAGGGTAATATTTGAAAATAATTAAATTTAAATGATAAATTCAGTTTCAATGGTATATGATTTGCTATCAAGTCCTCAATATGCATCACTTGCTTCATCACTAGATTAGGATAATATTTGAAAAATTAAATTCAAATGATAAATTTAGTTTCAATAGTAAATGATTTTCTATCAAGTCCTCAATATGCATCACTTGCTTCATCATTAGAAGTGTGTCATAAAAAAGTGTAGTCTTTGGCACATTTTCACTTAGTTTGGCCTTTTTCCTTGGATTTTGGCATTGTTTTACCTTCATTTAGTCTTGAAATCTTGCAATTCAACAATAATCTAATGGTGTTTTACTAAGGTTTTGTGAAGTGTTGTAACACATCTTCCCACTTTTGTAAGACCCTTTCAAAATAATTCACCTAAACAACACACTTTTACCCCTTCCCAAGCATTGTGTCAATGTGTTGTAAAGTGTTGTAAGGCATTTTCACACTTTCCTAGGCTTATCATCAACCAATTAACCCTTTTTATTATGTTAATTTGTCTCCTTAATGTACTTTTAGGCCTGACTTAAGTGTGTTTCAAGAGGCAAGCCTAACACACATCATTAATCACCATTTTATCCCTGACCACCACTTGAATTTTCCCAAGTGGACTAGGTCACCGCCTTGGGTGACCTAGTCCCTTTTGGCTTAAAATTCAAAATTAAGACAAAAACCTAATGGGAATTTGCCTCCAAAACCCTAATGTCGGCCTATCATGTGACATTTTTTGAGAAATTAGGGCATATGTTGTATAAATAAGAGTTTTCACCTTCATTCCCCCCCCAAACTCATCTTGCATCTTCATAATCACTCTTGCACTCAAGCTTCCAAAACAAGCAATCAAGCACAAGGGCACCTCAAGCAACCTCCATTGGATTTGTTTCTTGCATGTTGCATATTTCAACAACAAAGGATTTTGTGAGCATCTACATTGTGTTATCATTCAATCATCCCTTCCTTTTATTATTTCTCATTTGGGTTTAGCTACCATCAAAGAGGTTGGACTAAGGCAAACCCCTATTCTATAACCCTAACCCTTTCTTCCTCTTTGCATGTGTGATTTGTAGGTTTGTCAAAGAGAAAGGTGATAGAAAGGTGTTGCTAGCTCATCAAATTCATTCAAGTCAACAAAGCCCTAGTTGAAGCTCGAAGACCTTGTTCAACTCATTTTCTATAGAATCTGAACCAGACACCTGCCAGGATCCGGAGTGCAGAGCGAAGGCTCCAATCTCCACTTCTAAATTCTCAAAAATTCAGAAGAGGACTAGGTCACCAACAATGGCGACCTAGTCCCTCTTAACCCATTTTTCAGGGGTTTTTACATTTTTGGATACCCTTTTGGCAGAAACCCACTCCGAAAAATTTTCTCGATAGAAGGACTAGGTTGTCTATTCTAGCATAAGTGTCCCTTTGCATATTTCAGATAGATTCAAGAACATTCCAGGGAGGACTCATATGCAACTTTCAATACCCAAGTGCACCACTTCTGTTATTTCCAATTTATTGAACTAGTTGACATGCATTTAGGTCATTTATTTTATATTGCATATAGTTTAGATTTACATTAATTTACATTTCATAGTTAGGTTAGTTTCATTAATTTACAACATTTAGACACATTTCATCATTCTTCCATCAAGAGTTCCTAGGTGAGAAACCCTAGGGTCCTAATTGGGGGAATCCTCTTTCCCTTGTTTGCATATGTTTTGGTGGTTCAGGAAGTAATGATGAATAAAGTTGACTTTGTGATGGGTCAAATTTGTCAATGAAAAAACCATAGAGATGATAATCATAATTTTTATATGAAAAAATATAACATACTAAGGTAAAATAAAAAGAGATAAGAAAAGGATAAAATTGTGATTTTCTTATTGATCTAAAACTAATACACACATTATCATGACATTGAATAAATTCCATATTCATTGAATAATGACATTTTTTTTTTTTTGGGATAGGCGGTGGATGGTTTTAGACCAACCTCCTTGCAACAACTATGAAATGCCTCTCTATTTTTTTAAATAATATTAATTATATTTTGTTGTTATGAAATATCCAAGTATTTTGATAGAAGAGAGGTTTATGTTAGAGGTAAAGGCTTTACCTAGGATAAAGTGGGAAATTGTTAGTAAGCCAATCCATAATGAAAAGACTAGCATATAAAATATTTATTATGTAGATTTCCTTCAATTATTAACGAAACTATGGAACCATATATTCTCTATGTAATTCCTATCCTCACATGTACCCTTATATAACAAGGAATGTAGAAACCTAGTCCCGAGGTTCAATAAATGATCATGTAATAAGACAACACAGTTTTATTAATGTGGCATTCCACATGTTTATAGTTTCTACTAATTATTCTTTGGAAGAGATTGCAATCCACAAGCTAGAGAGGGTAAGAGTTCTCATTAGTGTAGTTGTTGGCATTGTGTGTGTACTAGTAGCTTATGCTTGACGATAAAGTATTTAGGGTAGTAAATCACATAATATTGTGAGCATTAACTATCTAGCATGTGAATTTTTCGTTTATAATCGAGAGGTATTTTAATTTATATTTTATAGTATTTTTTTAATTTTACCATGTGAACTATTTTTTATTTAAATAATTGAATTACAATAATATTATATAGTTTAGGGTCTTGACTCATAGGATGGTATGGCATCTACTATTCTATCTATGTATATTTCATGGCCTCATCTATGTCAAAAATAATTTTTTAATGTATCATAATTATTAAATAAAAACTAATAATAAATATTTTTTAAATAATTAAACAAGTGGGCATCATACCATCATCCGATATGCCTATTGATAAAGCTAACTATGAAACTAAATTTATTAAGGTACATTATATCATATGTTAAATTTCTATTTGATAAATTTATTATAATGATTTATCCCTAATTGATTTTCTAGTTTAATCTATTATTGTTTGTTTAGTTTATTTTCTTAGCCATCACATCTTATAATATATATAAAATAGATATTAGTTTTGGTCCTATTATCCCATCATCAACATGTCTAACACAAGTATGCATCCAAAAATATAAATTTAGTCATGATTATTTTCTCTAAATATTGACATCATTACATATTTACAAATAATTGACATATATATCTTATATTAATATGATATAAACTTATGCAAGCACCACAATTTAAGGCAATTTATTTCTTGTATATATTGACTATCAAAAGAGAGAATAACTAGACTACTAATTTTTTGAAAGTATATATTATTTTTAACTCATTTTAAAATTACGTCTTATTTATATAGAGATTGGGATAATATCTAATTTTGTATGTTGCATATTTAGGCTAAGTTATAATATAGAGAGGAGATTAGGAGATTAGAATGAAATAAGAATCCAACTAATTAAAACATTTGAGGTTCAAATTTTAGTTAGGAAAAGAGACGTCAATTTTTTTATTCATAGAAATTTCTATATAGAGGAAGATAATTTGTATTCCTATATAAGGTACACTGGAAACATTTTTTATGCATTGATGATAATTTTTAGTTTGAGAGATAATGTTGGCTTCATGATATTCTATTACATTATTTATTCCTTCATAGCCTTATTGAGATGAATAAATAAGTATTTTCTATATATTCTTATCTTATATTTGATTTGATGCTTTGAATAATACTCAATGTTGAGAATGTTCATTGAATGGTTTAATTTTTTTAATGTATTTGAATACATTCATAATGAAAGAAAACAAATTTTTTTAATTGTTTAAATATTATTTATTTTCCTTGAGCATGATCATATCTCTCCATCTCCTCCTCCTTGTCTATCAATATTTCATTGAATAGTTGCGCCATGAATGGTTTAATATCCTTTAATAAAAAGGAGGCCTCCAATATAAGTCACTATCCCACCTTGACATGTTTGCACCCTCAATTTAATATCCCAAGGTGTAGAAATAAAATGGAACTTGGTATGCTTGAATTGAATAGCATTGATGGATTTTTCAAAAATAAGGTAATTCTCAATAAGGTAAAATAGTATGAATTTGGGGGACATTGAGATAATTAAGTGTAGTATGACCTAAAATTTTCTTGTTGGTAAAATAAAAATGCTCCAACGTGCTATGAATTCAATGAAATATGCCATAAAAAATTTATATTTTATTCTCATGGTTCTATTAATAGATTTTACCATATTTTGTAGACTAGAAGAACTAGGATTCTTTTGTCATAAAATGAGGCCTCCATTATATTTTTTTACCCCACCCTGATTTTTTTTCTCTTAGATCAATTCCTTGAGGCATGTAAATAAAAAAATGCTACCTATCAGCATTACATTAGAGGTCATTGAGGTATTTTTCAACAACACATTCATTGTTGGGAAGGTCAAATAGTACAAAATTATAGGAAATAAAGATATGTTATAGTAGTGAATCTTGAAATATATATAAGTGAAAATTGGCATTCCAAAGTGCTATAGATTTTACGAAATGTTTCATTAAAGTTTACCATTTTTTGTTAGATCTCTTAAGAGACTACTAGATTGCTCTAAACTAAAAATAATATGACCTTTTAGTGATAAAAAAGACCTTCACTACAATTCACTAGCCCTACCCACATTACAACACAATTAGTTTGGTCCCATGAGGTGTAAAAATTAATAATGAAATGTGACACCCTTATACTAAACACCATTGATATATTTTCCAAGAATATGGTCATTGTTGATAAGGACAAAATATATGGAGTTGAGGTAATTAAGATATGTTGATGTAAATGGGAATAAAATATTCCTACATGATCTATATTATAAGAAATTCTATTTCAAATTTTTACATATTTTCTCTTTGGTCTCTTAAGAGACTTTGCTAAATTGTTCAAGATAAAAAGAAGTATTAATGTTGTTTGTTGATAAAATGATCCATCCATTAGAATGCATTACCCTAACATAACAAGTTTATGAACTTAGTTTATTATCATAAGGTGTAGACATGACAAAGACACATGAAACCCTTCAATTGAATGTCATTGAGGCATATGAGAAGAATGTATTAATCAACAATAAGGTCAAATAGTATGGATTCAAGGAAACTTGAGATGTGAATGGCTACTTTTTTCTAGTGTAGTGAGTATTTTGAGCTTTTATGTTTGGATATGTCTATAGGTTGTTTGGTTAGTGGTTTTTTGTTGGTACTATTTTGTAGGGTATATTTTTTTGTGTTTGTGGTTCTTATTGATCATAAATTATCTTTAGAAATCATATACATTTTGGGAAGTGAATTCCTATTCTACTTGCATCCATTCATCTAAAACTTTTTAACTACCAGTACTGTCATTATCAAGTTATCAAGTTCAATTCCTCCGATGATATTGGAATCCTCTTATTCTTTTGGGGCAGGTATCCATGAGACAAAATAGAGCATCCATGAATCTTCTCCCTCTCTTTCATATTCAATTTATTCTATATAAGTTAGCAAGAACTATCTTCCTTTTATCTTAATATAATATAGACTATCCTATTGCCATCAACCAAAGATATATCTTCTTTTCTTCAGTCTACTATCCCATTAGATTTGACAAACTATCCCAATCCTAATAGTGCTCTAAAAGGGCTAAATGGTTCCTTCATCTCAACAACCTCAAAAATAACAATTTCCTTGTCCTTTGATGGTTAAGTTTCCACATTTTTCCATGTTGCTAGAGTCTTGATGCTAGAGCCATCTACCAAACTGATGTTTATTGGTTTTGTGACTAACTTGGGTTTGCCTAACCTGTCCAAAGTGATTGCCAAAATAATGTTCATGTCTAAACCTAGATATACCATTACATATTTGACTTGAGTATTAATAAGGTGTGAGATAATTAAAAGAGGGCCATTCTTCAAGTTTTGTTCTTTTGTGAGTTGATTGATTTATTGTTCTTTTTATTTGTTCTAATATTTTCCTGACTTTTTTAGTTTGACTAGGAGGTCTTTTTTTGGGCCAAAGGGGCTCAATTCCTCAACATCATTACTTCTTCTTTTGAGAAACATTTTATGTCATTATTTTTCTTGTTGTATAATTTTTTTTTTCTCTTTCTACTAACTTATCATGTTGTTATTTTCTTGGCCAGAAGTAATCATATTCCTCTTTTTTTGAAATCAAATCTTCGCTAATTTCTCCAACTTATCTTTCTTTATTTTTCTTAGTATCAATTCATTGCCTAGTGAGTATTGTAACCTTATTCTTCTTTGTTCTATATTTCATCTTTTTCTAGATTTACATCTATTATTCTTCATAAAAAAAATCTTTTTTTGATCTATCGAATGATGATTGATCCATTATTTGACAAATTTTAACTCCTTGCCTTGCTATTCGCTTGATTTCCCTAGCTCCTTTATGGTCTTGTAAGTCATCACTTTTGGAGTGTGTTTTATTTGATAATATTTTCATGCTTTATCATATTTTAATATTTTATGAGAATCACCTCCATAGAAAGGGAACTTCCTTTTATTTGCTATCCAACACTTTGTAGCATAGTGGTCTATCCTTTCATGATTATATTATGTAGCATCACTTTTATGGTGGTTGTTTCTATTGCATACTCTTCCTCCCCTATAGTTTTATTTCCTATTATCTACCATGTAATATTACAATGGGTTATTTTATAATGCATAAAAAATTTCTATTATCTCTCCAAGGTGGACATCTATAACCTACATCATATAAAGGGCATTTTGGAAGTCCCTTAACATATGCCATTTTTTCATCCTTGTCTATGTCAAAATTGTAGTTCATAGGAAATCTTGGATTAGGATGAAGTTTTATATTCTAGAGTTGAAATTGGTTTTCAAGGTAATCATCAATGACATGACTATCCCATTCTTGGCACGTATCATTGTATAATGCATTTATTTTGGTTGGTACTATTTTTAATTCTACATGTACTATTTTTGCAGTTATTTCTCGTTGGGCTTTAGGGAAATCATTTTGGAGATAAACTTCTCTTGAATAATATGTACATAAAATACCTTTACATATCTTTTCTTTTTTCCTTTATAAAATTACATTTTATATCGTTTCTCTATCGTTAATTGTAATTTCTCAAGATTCTCTTTGATGTCATGTTTCTAGGAGTTGTGCCATGTTTGAGCTCATATGTGATATGTAATTGTGTCCAAGGTTGTATAAGTATTAAATATTCTTCCATCTAAGGCTGATCTTATATGTTTAGATATAGTCTAGAGATGAACCATTTACTCGTTTGTCTTTCTATTAGAGATTCCTCCATTTTTCAATAGACTTCCATAAATCTTTTATCGTAGGCCTTCATTGATTCTTCTTCTCCTTGCACTACTTGTCCCTCATTTTGCTAATGCTCTACATAGGGATATCTGAAGTGTTGAAGTTTTCCAAAAAAAATTGTTTTACTTTCAATTCCATATTTTCCCATGCTTCAAGTAAGTCTTTTCGTACCAATCCAATACTTATTTCCTTAGTGAAGATACAAAGTCTAATAGCTTTGGTTTTTCCTCATCAATGTCTTTTATTTTTGATAGATATTCTAACATTAATATATGTTCCATAGCCTCTATTATATATCTTTCAAATACCAGGGTTTTCATTGATGGTCCCATTTTGTTCTTTTTTCTTTCTATTTTGAGCTCTCAAATTTGTGAACTATTATTTTCCTCCTTTTATTTCTTTACTTTCCTATTGATATGGATATTCTACTCCCTACCATCATCTCTTGTTAATTTTATGTTAAATTACTCTATACCAAGTATCCCTTCCCAATCCACTTCTTTTCTTCATTTCTCTTCTTTATCTTTACTTTGTAATACCTCTTCTTTTAAAATTCATCTAATGCTATATGGCTTACAGTATGGGTCTTGGTTCAAGGGTTGTGACTCTTCAAGATACCATTTCACTTTCTTACTTTTTGTTGCATCATAAATTATCACCCTTGACAATTTCACACTATGTTTTGCTCCCCCTTAAGTAATTGGGCCTAATTGAACCCATAATTTCTTAAATTATGAATTTTTTGGCCCATTTTACTATTTTTTAAACATTTACAAGTAAAAACAAATTCATTCATTTAATACATTGCCCCTAACTGTTTAGTTTCAAAAAAATATGTTTGGGACACTAACACCTAGGGCATCTATGTCCCCCCTATTTTGGCTTGAAATTAAAATATGGTAGAGGTGGCCTTTTATTATTTGAATTTAAAATATTTATTGTTGTATATTGGTATTTAATTTGCAATAAATTAGAATAATTGTATATAAATTCCTAGTTATTGCATCATTTTAGATCTATCTAGCATTGTGAGGCAATTTTATAGATCAAGAGCATTATCAAGCATGTCTAGAGAAAAATTTCAATAATTTACTATAGTAATTCAAGATCCAAGTGTCATGTCAAAGTGTGTATGATTTTTTTCATGTTTATATTATAATATTGCTTGTGAGGGATAACCCTTGTAGGTCTCCAAGAAATTCAAGAAAGCAAGATTCAAACCTTGAGGAGATTTGTATGACTTTAATCCTTCAATGAAGCCATTAAAGGGTGGTGAGTTGCAATCCATTATTGGTGCATCATCCATTTTTATCATTTTACCCTATCCCTCAAAAGGATAGGTCTTTCATCATTTACATTACCATTGTGGAAACTGTGAAAACTCTAACATAGGTTTTTTCTAAGGCAAGCCCCTAAATGGTACAATTCTTCCTCTCTCTTTGAATGTGTAGGTTTAAGGTCTAAAGAAGATTGGAAGACATTTGGAGATAAATTATTCATTATTGCAATTAGACCCTACATCATGACAACTCATAGAAACAGTTATTTTAATATCTATTAGTGATCTGATAGTGGAATTGAACCACCAAAAATATAACACTAGACCTAGGGCAAGAGGATTCCCTCTACTAGGTCCTTAGGGTTTTTCACCCTAGGAGCACTTGGTGTGTCAGAATGACACTCTTACCTATTGGTGGTTATGGTATTTTTAGCAGTTCATTCAAAGGGGAGGGCTGATTGATGAAGGTTGTGATATGTGTGTGTGTCGTGTGGCTAAAAATTGAAAGTAAAATGATACTAATCTAATGTATTAGATGTAAACAAATTAAATCTAAGCTAATACACATTAATCTAAAATGATCTAAATGAATGCAATACATAAACTAAACGGAAATTTGAGAACTTGTGCACCTGGAAATGTGATGTTACAGATGAAGAGTCCCAAAATATTTTGGAAAATGTCTGAAATCAGCAGGACACTTCTACCAAGTTTGGCGACCTAGTCCTCCAACCAGAAAATTTTGTTGGACTAGGTTTTGGGGAAAAGGGTACTCAAAAATGCACAAACCCTTTTCCAGACTTAGCATAGGGACGAGGTCGCCAATACGGGCAACCTAGTCCTCTTAATGCTTTCTAAAGATTTAGGGTTTGATTTTGTGGGTCCCGGCTGGTAAATTCTTCTTCTGTAGCAATCCATGTCTAAAACTCTCAAAAGTGACCTGCAACTTGTCTTATTGCTCCTTCTAGGGTTTTATGCTTTGATATGACTTGAGGGTAATGTTTGTACTTTCTCCAACACTTTTTACTTCACCAAATCTGCATACAAACATGCAAACACATACAAAGACCAAGAGAATGTTGGGGTTAGGGAATAGGGATTTGCCTAAGTCAAACCCCTTTGATGGTAACTAAACCCAAATGAGAAAAAAAACAGAGAGTAATATTGAATGATGAACTTGATGGAAACACTCACCAAACCTTTATTGTTGATGGTTTGCAACATGAAAGAGAAGATCCAATGGAGGTGGCTTGTGAAACCCTTGTGCTTGATTGCTTGATTTTTAAGTCTTGAGTGCAAGAGTACTTGTGAATAGATGTAAAATAAGCTTGGGAGAGAGAAAAATGAAGGTGAAAACCCTTATTTGTACATGTAAAACCCTAATTCTACCGAAATACAACATGATAGGCTAACACTAGGGTTTAGGAGGCAAGATTCCCATTAGTTTTTATTTTAAATTTGAATTTTATGCCAAAAGGGACTAGGTCGCCCAAGGTGGTGACCTAGTCTACTTGGGAAATTTCAAGTAGGTGTCGGGAATTAAATTATGTTTAATGAATTTTATTAGCTTTGCCTCCCGAAACACTCCTAAGTTGAGACTAAAAATACATTAAGGGGACAAATTAGCATAAGAAAAGGGTTAAATTAGGGGTGATAAGCCTAGATAAGTGTGAAAATGCATTACAACACTTTGTCTCAATCCTTCGAAAGATGTAGAAGGGCGTTGTTTAGGTGAATTATGATGAAAGGGTCTTAGAAAAGTGAGGAAATGTGTTACAACACTCCACAACACCTTAGTAAAACATCGTTAGGTTAGTGTTAAATTGCAAGCTTACAAGGCTGAATCAAGGTAAAACAAGGTCAAAATCCAATGGAAAAGGCCAAAATGAGAGAAAAAGTGCCAAGGACTACACTTTTTAGCGATACAAGAACAAGTGGGAAAAATAATCTCTACTTTGGTAGTTGAGGACTACGAAATCAGATCTGAAATACCTCTACAAAGACACATGCACCTTAGGTGACTTAGACTAGAATTTTTAGCTCCAATTTTTTATCATAGGTGCATAGTGTCATGCTTAGTCCATTTATATAGTCTATTTTCCGTTGTGACATTCGAGATGATTTATTTTACACCAAAACAATACTTTGCATCATTAAGCTAGTTAAATTATTTCATTTGATCCTTAAGGACATTTCAAATTTCGCCAAGGGTAGGTTGACTCACCTTCCATGTTGGAACTCAATCATAGATTAATCCAAGAGCATCCAGTGGTGTAAGAGCAATCTTGCATCATCCAAAAATATTTTTCCTTTCTTTTAGATTTTTGTAGATTTTTTGCATTTCTCGATATCCTTTTCATCGAATAAGAATTTCCAACTTTCAAAAAAAAAAATTGTTTTTCTGGTCAAACTACTATTTTTAGCAAGAACGAATTTGAAGGCATGAGGAGGCCAAAATTTATGGGAAGCTTCAAGATAGAAAAATAGGCACTTTATTATTCTTAGTTTGAAAGTTATTCAAGTTTCAGTTTCCTAAAATTGCCATGAAAACTCTTATGAGCCCAGTTTGAGGCACTAAATGATCACGTACGATCCCAAAACTTGTTGAAACTAGTGAAGCGTGTTCTACACTCCGAGACTTTTCCAATGGTTCAAACGGTTCATCAAACGAAGTCCTTGATCAAAAGTTATGGCTTTCGAAAGTTGGTCATTTTTTGGAAAATTGCTAATTTTTGAATTAGGACTCAATTTTTGAATTTCAAATTTCAAATTTTGGTGCCCAACTACCTATAGTAAAATTTCAAATTGTATTTTTGGCTCCAAGATAGAAAAAGGCTATTTAGGACTCATTTTGGAAATTAAGGAGTATTGGGGAAAAAAGAGAAAATTGTATTGGGGAAAACGGGATTTTCTTTTAAGGAGTAAAGTTGCATGTATTACAGCCTATGAGGATTTAGTCCTCTAGATTGTATTTTCTCTATAACGAGAGCATATTGTAAATAAATAATTAGTAATTCTATTTGTGTCTCTATTGTGAGGTTTTTTGAGTCTCGGGTCATGACCCTCATCAAGTGGTACTAGAGTGGGTTGTTCTTGAGCATGTGGACAGATCACCGACCATGAGGCAATTCACACCATGACTGTGGTTCTGGGTTCAAGGACAAGACTCCTCCAAGAGTGATGAACGGTAGGCATGTTGGTGCCAGAAATGCTGGTGGGAGAAATCCTTTGGCAGATGAGGGTTTCAGAGCCCTCTAGAGACAGATCGATGCATTGCAAGAAGAGTTGAGAAGAGGGTTTAGCCTAGGAAAAAGGGAAGAGAGTGAGGATGAAGAAGAGGTTGAAGATACAGATGAGGATGAAATAGGATAAGTAGAAGATTGACATTGAGATAGGCTATTAAGGGCCATTTCTAAGATAAGAAAGAGCCCCAAAATTAAAGTGCCCAATTATTCTGAAAATATAAACTTGGAAGATTTAATCAATTGGATTAAAAAGATGGAGGAATATTTTGAGTATGAAGAGATAGAGGATCTAGATCGGGTCATGTTTACAAAAAAATAATTGAAGGGCCATGCCAATATCTGGTGGAAAGAGGTTCAGCTAGAAAGAAATAGGAAAGGAAAGGGAAAGATCTCCAGATGGGATCATATGATTGACAAACTAAAGAAGCAATTCATTCCAATGGACTACGAGTTGGATTTGTTGAAGAAGTTGCAAGGGTTGAACCAAGGAAGCAAATATTTGAAGGAGTACAAAGAATATTTTTACAAAATGATTATTAGAACAAGCCATGTAGAGGCCAACAAGGAGAAAGTAGCCTGTTACCTTAATGGGTTAAGGCCAAGTATTTAGGAGGAGCTAAGCCTGGTCAGAATGACCACCATTGAAAATGAGTGTCGATTCTCTTTGAAGGTTGAAGAAAAGTTGAATAAGAGGTATGACGACAAGCAAAAGGACTGGGAGGTCAATGTGGAAGGGGTGGTGGAAGATTCTTTGGGAATCAAAATGAGGATCAAAAGATAAATGAAGATGTGGGTACCAGTTGAAATCAAAAGAATGATAATTCCTATCGCCCTTGTGATCAAAAATATGGTGAACAGAGAGGAAGAGGAAGAGGAAGATCTAGAAAAGGATCCAGGAGAGGTGGTTTCATAGGAACATGTTTCTAGTCTGGCGAACAAGGGCATCAGGCCTATGAATGTCCGTAACACCAAGGAAGGGCAAACATAAGACCAAAAAGTCATGCAAGAGTTGCACATGTAGATGAGGAAGCTCAGTTTGACCATTTTGATGATGTTGAAAGGGGAGAAACCCTAGTTGTTAGGAGAACCCTACTGAATGAGGAGAAGGGACTAGACGAGAGGAAGAGTCTATTTTACACGAGGTGGAAATGTGAGGATAAATGTTGTAATGTCATTATTGACAGTGGAAGCACTAATAATTTGGTGTCAAAAGAGATGGTCACAAAGTTGAATTTGAAGAGGGAGAGGCATCCACATCTATATCAGATTGTCTAGTTATAGAAGGACCACAAAGTTTTAGTCAATGAGCAATGCCTAGTGAAATTCAACAGTGGCAGTTACCATGATGAGGTATTGTGTGATATCATCCCCATGGATGCATTCCATATATATTTGGGGAGGTCGTGGAAGTTTACAATGATGACCATGCTAACATGTATTCCCTGACAAAGGATGAATTCTTCCATAAATTGAAACCCCTAAAGGAGGTGGAAGAAAAGGTATGTAGTAATTTGTTTTGTTGATGGAATTTTTTTGGAAGGCATGAAACATGAACACATGTGTTATGCTTTAATTCCTAGACCAGATAGAGAGGACAGTAAAAAGGTGCTAATAGAAAATTCAAGTTTGTTGGATGAGTTTCAGGAAATTGTGTCTAATAATGTACCTAAAGGTTTACCACCAGTAAGGAAGATTAGTCATCAGATTGACTTGATATCTGGATCTAGTTTTCCAAATAAGGAAGCTCATAGAATGACCCCTACAAAGAATGAAGAAGTGAACATAAAATTTTAGGTGTTGTTAAAAAAATGATTGATTCAGGAGAGCCTGAGTCCATGTGTAGTACTTGCAGTACTAACACCAAATAAGGATGGGGAAACGAGGATGTGTACAGACTCTAGGGCCATAAACAAAATAAAAATCAAGTACACATTTCCCTTGTCAAGGATGGATGACCTTGTGGATTGTTTGAGTGGAGCTCAGTACTTCAAGAATATTAGAGAGGGTGATGAATGGAATACCACCTCCAAAACCAAAGAAGGATTGTATGAGTGATTAGTCATGCCTTTTGGGCTAACCAATGCATCAAGCACATTCATGCAGCTCATGAACGTGGGGTACTGAAAGAATTTATGGGAAAATTTGTTATTATGTATTTAGATGATATTTTGATTTTTAGTAAGACATTCGAGGAGAATTTGATGCATATTCGTAGAGCCTTTGAGAAGTTAAGGAAGGAGAAATTGTTAGATAATTTGAAGAAGTGTAGTTTTGTGAAGAGGGATTTAGTTTACTTGGGGTTGGTTTGGCAGAAGGTCTTAAAATGGACCCAGAGAAGGTGAAGTCTATTATGGAATGACCTACCCCAAGAATGGCTACTGAGGTGAGATCTTTCCATGGTCTAGCCAACTTTTACAAAAATTTCATTAGAAACTTCAGTAGTATTTGTACACCCCTGACTGAGACCATGAGAGGGGATAGAAAAGAGTTTAAGTGGAGCACAAGAGTAGTAAAAAATTTTGACTTGTTGAAGAAGAAGGTGATATAACAACCTATTTTAGCCCTTCCAAATTTCAATAAGGTGTTTCATGTGGATTGTGATGCTAGTGGTAATTTCATTGTTGTTTTTTTGAGCCAATAAGGTAAGCCCATTGCATATTTTAGTGAAAAGTTAAATGATGCAAGAAAAAGGTATGTTGTGTATGATTAGGAATTCTATGGAATAGTTCAGGCATTGAAGAAATGGAGGTATTATCTATTGCTAAAATATTTTTTTTCTATACTAATCATCAAGCATTATAGTACAATTGAATAGTTAGGGAAAATTGAATCAGAGACATTTGAAATGGGTAGAATTTTTGTAGAGTTATACTTTTGCTTTGAAGCATAGGAGTAGGAGGTCTAACAGAGTTGTAGATTCCTTGAGTAGGAGGAAGACATTGTTGACATAAATACAAATTGAGGTGGTTGGGTTCAATGAACTCAAGACCTTGTATACTAAAGATCGTGATTTTGTAAAAGCTTGGAAAGCCTGCAAGGAGCCTGCTACATTAGATAGGAAAAAACATTTGGTTAGATTTTATAATTTCCAAAATGGCATGTTGTTCAAGGGAAGCCAATTGTGTATTCTAAGGAGTTCCATGAGGGAGAACTTGATCAAGGAGAAGAATAATGGAGGGATGGCATGACACTTTGGTCGAGATAAGACTAACACCATTATTAGTGAACATTATTATTGGCCTCAGTTATCATAGGATGTGAAGAGATTTGTGCAAAGTTGCAAAGTGTGTTGCCAAAAAGTGTAGTCTTTGGCACTTTTTCACTCATTTTGGCCTTTTCCCCAAGATTTTGGCCTTATTTTTCCTTGATTTAGACTTGAAATCATTCAATTCAACAACAATATAATGGTGTTTCACTAAGGTGTTGTGAAGTGTTGTAACATATCTTCCCACTTTTCTAAGACCCTTTCAACACAATTCACCTAAATAGCACCCTTTTACCCATTTTCAAGCCTTGTATCAAGGTGTTGAAAAGTGTTGTAAGGAATTTTCACATCTTCCTAGGCTTATCATCAACCAATTAACCCTTTTCTTATGTTAATTTGTCCCCTTAATGTAATTTTAGGCCCAACTTAGGTGTGTTTTAGGAGGCAAGCCTAATACACATCATTAATCACCATTTTATTCTCGATCACCAGTTGAATTTGCCCAAGTGTACTAGGTTTCCACCTTGGGTGACCTAGTCATTTTTGGCTTAAAATTCAAAATTAAAACAATTTTCTAATAGGAATTCGCCTCCAAAACCATTGTGTCAACTTATCATGTGATATTTTTAGGAAATTAGAGCATATTATATAAATAAGAGTTTTCACCTTCATTTTCCTCTCTCCCAAGCTCATTTTTGCATCTCTTCACAATCACTCTTGCATTCAAGCTTCCAAAGCAAGTGATCAAGAACAAGGACATCACAAGCAACCTCCATTGGAGCTAGTTCTTGCATGTTCCAAAGTTCAACAACAAAGGATTTGGTGAGAATTTACATTGTTTATCATTCATGCATCTCTCCTTTGATTTCTATCTCATTTGGGTTTAAGTTACCATCAAAGGGGTTTGACTTAGGCAAACCCCTATTCCCTAACCCCAACATTCTCTTTATATTTGCATGTTTTTTGCAGGTTGGACTCAGATTTAGCAATATTCAAAGTGTTGGAGAAAGTACAATCATTCCATTCAAGCCACATCAAGATATAAAACCCTAGAAGGAGCAAAAGGCCAAGTTGTATATCATTTTCTGGAGATTCAAACATAGGTTGCTGCAGAAAAGGAAAGAACTAGCTGAGACCCACAAAATCAGACCTTCAGGCTTTTGAAAGTACTAGGAGGACTAGGTCACCATTATTGGTGACCTTGTCCCTGTATCATGCCTAAAACAAGGTTTTCGTATTTATGTGTACCCTTTTCCCTGAAACCCAATCCGACAAAAGGACTAGGTTGCCCAGCTTGGTGTAAGTGTCCTTCTGTTGATTTCAAGATGATTCCAGAACATTCTAGGGCTTCTCATCTACAACTATCAATTTCTAGGTGCACCATCTTTGTACTTTTCCAGTTTACTTTCAAAATTGCATACATTTAGGGCATATAGTTTAGGTGTATTTAGTTACACTTGCTTTCATTTACAGTTTATAGATAGCACTAGTTTCATTTATCCAAACTCAACACACACATCACAACCTAATCAATCCATCCTCCTTTTGAATGCAACCACCAAAAACGACAATATCAACAAGGAGAAAGAGTGTCATTCCTAAACAAAGTGCTTCTTAGGTGAAAAACCCTAGGGCCTAGTAAAGGGAATCATCTTTCCCTTGTTAGCATATATAGTTTCAATGGTTCACAAAGTCTACCAGATGGCTAAACGAGTGAGCCAAAACATAGGGTTGTATCAACCATTACCTATACCAGAGAGGTCGTGGGAAGATATAAGTATGGACTTTGTTCTTGGTTTACCAAGGAAACAAAGAGGAAATGACTCAGTATTTGTGTTGGTTGACAGGTTCTCAAAGATGTCACATTTCATCCCATGAAAAAAGACCCATGATGTTGTCCACATTGTAGATTTATTCTTTAGAGAGTTGGTAAGACTACATGGTCTACAAAAAAGTATAGTTTCAAATTATGACACCAAATTTGTTGGGTACTTTTGGAGGACCCTATGGAAGGAATTGAAGGCAGTGTTGAAGTTCAGTTCTACACACCATCCACAGACTAATAGGCATATTGAGGTAGTGAATATGAGTCTGGGTAACCTACTGAGATGCTTGGTAGGAGATAAACCCAAGGGATGGGACCCGATCTTACCCCAGGCATAATTTTCTTAAAACAATTTTGTCAACATGAGTACTAGTAGATCACCATTCCAGATTGTGTATGGAGGCACTCCCAAGACCACTCCAAAATTGAGGAAAATTGACCAAGAGAAGAATACAAGTGTGAAAGTCGAATACTTTGCAGAGCACATCAAGAACCTACATGAAGAGGTAAGGGAACACATTAATAATATGAATATGTAGTATAAGGCTAAGCTAGATCAAAAGAGGAGGTATAAGGAGTTCTAGATTGGTGATGAAGTTATGGTCCACTTGAGGAAAGAGAGATTTCGAGTGGGAACCTACAACAAGTTGAAGATGCGAAAGTTCGATCCCTATAGGATTTTGAAGAAACATGATTCATGGAACGCATATGAGGTAGGTTTGCTAGATGGAGTCAATATTTCCCATGTGTTTAACTTTGTAGATTTGACATAGTATCATGAAGGTGGAAGATAGGTTGGACCAACAATGGAACAATGTGGCATTCCTGCACCTAATTCAGAGAGGGAGATGATTGAAGCAATCCCGGATAGCCGTGTGGGAAGGTGTACCAGAAATAGGCAACATGAAGAATATCCGGTGAAGTGGAGAGGAAGGCCTGTGGAAGATTCATCCTAACTGTCTAAGGCAGATGTTGACCTTTTTGGTTTTCCTCAACCACCTGAGATGTGACGGGGTCATTTCTCAAATTACCCTAGGTATCTGATGTAGGAGCATCTAGTGCTTTAAGGGAAATCTCGCATCACCCAAAAAAAAAATCCTTTATCTTTTTTTGTAGATGTTTTTGCATTTTAGGATACCCTTTTCATGGAATAAGAATTTCCAACTTTCAAAACTACTTTTCTTCTATTTTTGGTCAAACTGCTATTTTTAGTAGGTATGAGGAGGCAAAAATTTATTGGAAGCTTTAGAACAAAAAGATAGACACTTTCGTGAAAGAATCAGGCCAAGATCATTCTCAGTTTGAAAGTTATTCAAGTTTCAGTTTCCTAAAATTGCCCTAAAAACTATTCTGAGCCCAATTTGAGGCACTAAACAGTCTCATACAGGCCCAAAAAATGTCAATTCCAGAAAAGTTGATTCTTAGAACATTCTACACTCTAATCCCTTATTCAATGGTTCAAACGGTTCGTCAAACGAAGTCTCGGATCAAAAGTTATGGCTTCCGAAAGTTGGTCAATTTTTTGAAATTTGCCAATTTTCGAATTAGGACTCAATTTCTGAATTTCAAATTTCAGCTTTTGGTGCCCAACTGCCTATAGTAAAATTTGAAATTATATTTTTGGCTCCAAGCTGGAAAAAGGCTATTTATGACTCATTTTGGAAATTCTGGGGTATTGGGGAAAAAAGAGAAAATTATATTGGGGAAAAGGGGATTTTCTTTTAAGAAGCAACAAAGTTGCATGTGTTAAAGCTTGTGAGGATTTAGTCCTCTGGAATGTAGTTTCTCTATAATGAGAGCATACTGCAAATAAATAAATAGTAATTTTGTTTTTGTCTCTATTGTGCTCTTTAATGAATCTCAGGTCATGACCCTCATCATAGATGTTGTTTAAATCCTATCAAAATTGACCCCCCTTTATTTAATGAAATAGGAAAAAGGTGTCTAACCCCTAAAATGGGAGACCTCACCTAAAGTTGTTTCCACTTTTTTCTCATTTCATTTGTTAATAAAATTTTATTTATTAGTGAACATAACTCTTTACTCAAATTCAATTTGATGTCTTCAATTTTCCTTATTCCATCATCCTTCAATTTCCTTATACTTCTATTAACTAATTCTTCTAAATATTCTATTCGAATAGATAGAGAGTTCTTCAAAGCTTTCAGAATTTCAATAAATCCATCATCTAGATTGATGTTCAGGTTTGATAGATCCAACATGATATTAGGACTTTTGGAGGATTATATTGAGAGTGGAGTTTTTGTTTTATTGCATGGTATCAATGACAATATTTTAAATTCTCGATAATCATAAATGTTCCTCTTTAAACTGATTATGAGTTGTCATACTTTTTCCTGGTGTAAATCTAATTTCTCTTGGGTCTTCCATTCTTCTTTATTTTATTTCCCTTTTCCATTGGTTGTGCCCACTTTGGTTCACTTGGTAGAGCCCTTATTTGTGCACTCCTACCCTTTAGGAACTAACAAATTCTCCTTTACCTTGTATGCTAGGATAAAACAATCATATATAGTAGGTCTTAAAATTCATATCTCACATTTGATGTGATACTGGAAAGCCCACACATAAATAAGCCACTCAAGTTCTCTATAATTTTCTCTACTCATAAGGATATATTATGGAATTATTGAATATGTTCCTTGGAAAATCCTATTTATCATACTTTAGCTAATTGATGAAAGCAGGTTTCTAACACGCCATTTCTATAATCTAGTTATAACTCCTCTATAAAATTAACCATGTGATAGTGAGAATATTTTTCATCCTTTGCACACAAAGACTTTAGTACCAAATTAATTTATTAGGTTGTTGAACCACCAAAAAATAAGACACACAATAATGGAAAGAGGATTCCCCAATGAGCCTCTAGGGTTTTTCACCCTAGAAGCTATCTTTTGGATGAATGACTCTCTTTCACCTAATGGTTTTGGTGTTTTTGGGTGTTCATTCAAAGGAAGGGGTTTAGTTTTGGGGGTTGTGAGGTGTGTGATTTAATGTCAGAAATGAAATAATACTAAACTAACTAAAGAAGTGTAAACATAACAATGTAATTCTAAACTATATACAATATAAAGAAAATAACCTAAATGCTTGCAAATAGAAAGGAAACGGGAAAGATACAAACCGGTGCACCTGGAAATGAGATTTTGTAGATGAAAGGCTTTGGAATCCTTTAGAAAATATCTGAAATCTTCATAGGGACATTCCTGCCAAGTTGGGCGACCTATTCCTCTTGTCGGGAAACTTGGCTGGAACAGGTTTCTATCAACTAGGTACCTGGAAATGTGAAAATCACAAAATGGCCTATCCAGAGGGACTAGGTCACCATTCTTGGTGTCTTAGTCCTCTTAAGGATTTTTGGAGTTTATGAAGATGAAACAAAAGCCCTAGGTTTGCACCCTGGTTCTTCACAGTTTCCTACTTCTAAAACTCTGATATTCGGGCCTAGGAGTGATTTTTTTGGTGGATGATTTAACCTTGCATACAAGGAGAGGTCTTCAATAGGTCTTCAACATCTTCAATGATCTTCAAAGTACCTAAACTTGCAATCACACAAGAAGAGGAGAAAAATATTGATTGTTAGGGATTAGGGGTTTGCCTTGGTCAAACCCCTTTTAGGTAACTAAATCAGAATGAAATAGAAATGTAAAGCATGAATATGAACAATGGAATAATGGAGTAGATTAACTTTCCATGATGACATATCTTTTGTTGTTGTAGCAATCAACCCTTGAATGCTTCAAAAATGGTATCTTGTTGACTTGGAGGATCAAACCCTCGCTTCCTTGAGAAGAAAAAATGAGGAGAGAAGAATGTGTGAGAGATGAAAAATGAGTGGTGCATAATGAGGAATTAGGGTTTTGGAGGTTATTTATACAAATTATTCCCTAACCTTCCTAAAATAACTTCATACTGACCGACCTTAGGGTTTTAGAGACCTAAATCCTAGCAGATATTAACTTAAAATTTCATTTTAAGCCACATGGGACTAGGTCGCCCAAGGTGGTGACCTAGTCCACCTAGGCATTTTTAAGTGGTTGTGGGTAATTATTATGTGATTATTTTTGTTTTTTGAGATTGTCTCCTGGAAATTCACCAAGAGAGGATTTATATGTGTACTAAGGAGTCATTATAGCATAACAAGTGGCTAATTTGGTGATGGAAAGCCTTGGAGAGTGTGAAAATGTTTTACAAAACCATACAACACTTCATCACAAGGCTTGGATAGGTGTAAAAATAGGCTAAAAAGGGTCCAAAATCCATAGGAAAAGGTCCAAATGAGCGAAAAGTGTCAAGGTATACACTTTTTGGTGACACATTTAGCCCCCACTTTAGTGAGAGGATGAAATTTCTTCAAAATCACACTAAGGTAGCCCAATGGAGATGGCAAAGGAATGACAAAGAAGAAGGACGTGAAAGAAGAATGAGGTGGTAAATCCCCCCAGGACTTGTGATTCTAAGTCAACGTGACATCAATGCAAAAGACATTCAAGGGTGAATGCATTACAAAAACATGATATAAATTATTATGCAACGACAAGGATTAGTGTGAAGAGAATGGAAAGGGTGAAAAATATGTGCTCACTTTGGGGCCACAGAACATCAGGTCTTCCACGGGGTGATAAGTCCCAAAGAAGGTGTGAAACATACACACGGTTGGTATGTACTCACAAAGGTGGCTATGGGGAAAATCATGTTGTTGGTTGGGCTTACCAGTTAACCATACCAAAGTTATACCTCATCATAACTTTGATAAGGCGACACAAAAGAAAGTGATTTTGTTTCAAATGGATTATTCTTTGTTCATGTGATTTCTCATCTTAAGGAACATTATGCGTAATGTTGCCAAGAGAGGCTTTGTGCAAGTGTACTCATCTTGTGTGCAAAAGAGGGAAAATGTAGATCTGTCCCAATCCTAAACAACATTGTATGTAATTTTTTCAAGAGAAGGAATCACAAGAGAAAATAAGGTCGCACAATGAAATGTGAGTGGTGATGTATGCCCCCACTTTAAAGGAATATTGAAACACCATACTGTGATCAATTGCTTTAAAGTAGAGAGGAGGAGAAATACATGAGAGCTTGTTCAAAAAGCCCTATGTCAAGTCATATGTTTTTGAAAAGCTGCATCATGAAGAGGGGTGTATGTCACATGTGATTCAACTTGAAGACATGTCATCCACATCCCAAGCTTTCTCTAATATGCTCATGAAAGGTTAATGACAATTCAATTTTGACAACAACAAGGGACATATGAGGGAAAAGGCTAACAAACCTCTTTCCCCCACTTAGTGTAGAGCAAGAGTGAGCCAAAAATATTGAGAAGGGAGGGTGAAAATTAGGATCAATTAGAGGAATTAGGTGCCCCCATAGATGGAAGAACACCAAGCTCCCTAAGATGTTAGATTTTTCTTCTCAAGGCCTTACACTCATTAGTGTGATGACCATGAACGCGGTGGTAAGCACAAAAGGAATTTTTGTTGAAACATTTCTTTCGAGTGTTAGGAGGAAGGGAGATCAAGTGATCTTGGAGGAGTCTCGACAAAATACCCTCTTGATCAAGGGTAGAAGGTGATCCTTTGGTTTGGGACAAGGGAGGGGCTTTCTTACTATAGGATGGCATGCCTACGCAAGGCTCTATAGATTGTGAGATATTATACACTCTCTTAGAGGAGTGGGTAACATTTAAATCAAGAGGAGGTTGTGAGATGACATTGGTTGTAAGAAAAGAGGCCCTTGTTAGTTTCAAAGGATCACTTTGGAATTTGGGGTGAGAGGAATGAGTTGGGCTGGTGTTGATGTGAGGGGAAAGTTTGATGATCTTGATGAAAGGCAAAAATCCAAGACCTTGATGTGTTGATTGCATTTTAGGCTATATAGGGTTGTAGATTCCTTGTTCGTTAGCACCACAACCATTTCCACTATAGCCAAGTTGCTTCATGATCTCATAACCATTTCCATAAATATTTTTCAGCTTCATTAGATCGGGTGAGGGGTCATTGTCTACATTGGTGGCTAAAGGAGTTGAGGTGGATTCTTGTGAAGGATTAGCTAAGTCTTGTGTTAACAAGATAACATGTCCCTTTGGGGAGTCTTTGGTGTTGGTCTTAGTGTTTCCTAGTAAAGGAGGGGAGAAGTCTAAGGAACCCAAAACATCATCTAAGGATTTTGGTTGTACGGGTTCCACTGGTTTGGTTGGTGTAGAAGTGGTGAAGGGTTTGGATTTGTTTTGCTCAAGGTGTAAGATATTGTAAGGTTCACGATCAACGTCTATGGTGTACACTTTATTGTTGTATATGTACTTCATCTTTCGATGAAGTGTGGAGGGCACACCATTCATTGCATGAATCCATGGCCTACCCAAAATGAGGTTAGATGAAACATCATTTGGCATAACATGGATTGATGTGTCTAATGTGGCCACTCCAACTATAAGAGTCAAAGTGATCACACCAAGAGGATTTCATCTAATATTGTCAAATCAAGTGAGGGACATGGAGGAAGGTTGGATAGTCAATCTATCGATATGGAGCCTATCCAAGAGATTGACACTACACACATTGACAACGGATCCATTATCAATAAGGGTTTGCTTGATCCCTATGCTTTTGTATTGAGATATGATCTTGAATGAGTCAGCTTTATTTTGCACTTCCAAAGGAGGGAGCTCACTTTGGTGGAAAACAATGTCAGCATTCAAGCCTTGGATCATAGCTACAATTTCATTTGTTTGTGCATTAGAAGGGACAAGAATTTTTTGTAAGGCATCCTGCATTATGTTATGATAGTGAGGTGAGACTTGGATAAGGTTCCATAAAGATTATTTAGTGGGAGTATTCCTTAGTTGGTCAACAAGGTCATACTCCCTAAGGAAGGAATTGAAGCAAGGGGCAATAGGAAGAATAGGAGGGGATGAAGGTAAGGGTGTAGAGGTTGATGGTTGAGAACGTGGGTTGTTTCAGGTGTAATGTGTATGATCAATGGTATCGTGACTCAATTGTTGCAATACATTAGGCTTGGGTGGGGAGAGAATGAATGCAGGTTTAGAAGGTGGGTAGAGGACAAGTTGAGGTTGGATAATATTAACATCACCTTGGGAAGGAGATTCAATTTTATTCATGGTGGGCATCATGATATCCACCCTAGAAGGAGAGTGTGTAGGAGAACTACAAGCCTCATGTGCTTGACAGTCAAGGAGTGGTTCTTCTTAAATAGAATCATCACTAGAAGGGGAATGGTCATTGATGGGATATGAAGAAGTGGGATGGGTAAGAGGGAACTCTATTTGATTACCAAAGGTCTCATTGTCTTGTTCCATACCATCTACCCTAGTAGGAGAGCATGTAAGAGGTTCATCACATGCTTTATCACAAGGGAGGGAGGCATCAAGAGATGATCCACTATGATTGTCAAATAGATTATCTCAAAGGGGAGGAGCATTAGGGAAGGGGGATTCAATAGTGTCATGACCCTTTGGAAAGGTATCTTCTAACACCAAACTATCCTCTTTGTATTGAGGAGAGGTAGTAGAAGAGGGGAAAGATTTATCATTATAATTAAGGATACTAGGTAAGGTATTGTATAAGAATGTGTTTATAGTTTCGTGTTTGTGTGTTAAACTATCTTCCCAAAGGGGATGAGGAGAAGAACAAGCAAGACCATCATGATGCTCTACAATTGTCCCTTCCTTTAATAAGATACCTTCATCACTAGAAGGAGAGGTATCAAGAGGGGAACAATTATGATCATCATGACTATCTATGTTCGTATGTACTTCTAACACATCATCCTCACAAAGATGAGAGATAGTAGATTGCATATGTTTAGGACATTTATAAACATTTTTATTCGCTAGACTCGCATAACTAGGTAATGTATTGAAAGAATATTTAACATGTTTAAATATTTTATAAACAATGCAAAGAAAAAAGGAATATCATAATATGTTTAAAGAATTTACAATACAAGATAAAGGAAATTCCATTTTTAGATTGCAAAAGAAGGCAATTTTTTTATTACACTATCAATGATCTGGAAATCAAACTATAGAAATGTAAAATTTATAATTTACAATGCATAAAATCAGCTAATTTATGCTAATTTTAATAAAATACATGTAATAGAAACACAACCTATTGATATAGGTATGTTATGGCACAAAACAAAAGCTGGAAAACAGGGTTTTAAGCTCTGTAAAGGGTAGTTTCAGAACCCTGAAGGGACTAGGTCGCCCAGAATGGCGACCTAGTCCTCCTAGTGATTTTGTTCAAAATTTCTAGGAGCTCTGGGTTGGTACAAGTGGTTTCTATATAGGGTAATGCATACTTAACAGAAAAGTGCAAAATTGCAAAAAGATTTAGTGTTCTAAAATGCAAAATGCAACCTAAATGCACATTACACTAATGCAAAAATATAAAACCCTAGGATGCACTTTCACTAATGCAATATGCAGTGCAAGCTAATCCTAGGACAATTATGGACTCTAAACAAGAAAGGAAGGGTCTAATTCGCATCAGGTTCACCAAAATGAACCACCAAAAAACAACACACACAAGAAGGGAAAGATGATTCCCCAATGAGCCTCTAGGGTTTTTCACCCTAGAAGTTATCTTTTGGATGAATGGCTCTCTTTCACCTAATGTTTTTGGTGTTTTTGGGTGTTCATTCAAAGGAAGGGGTTTAGTGTTGGGGGTTGTGAGGTGTGTGATTGAATCTTGGAAATGATATAATATTAAACTAACTAAAGAAGTGTAAACATAACAATGTAATTCTAAACTATATACAATGTAAAGAAAATAACCTAAATGCTTGCAAACAGAAAGGAAATGGGAAAGATAGAAACTAGTGCACATGGGAATGAGATTTTGTAGATAAAATTATCTGGAATCCTTTGGAAAATATCTAAAATCTTCAAAGGGACATTCCCGCCAAGTTGGGAAACCTAGTCCTCTTGTCAGGAAACTTGGCTGGAACAAGATTCTATCAACTGGGTACCTGGAAATGTAAAAATCACAAAAATGGCCTATCTAGAGGGACTAGGTTACCATTCTTGGTGACTTAGTCCTCTTCAGGATTTTTGGAGTTTCAAAAAAGGAAATGGAAGCCCTAGGTTTGCACCCTTGTTCTTCACAGTTTCCCACTTCTAAAACTCTGATATTCAGGCCTAAGAGTGATTTTTTTGGTGGATGATTTGACCTTGCATACAAGGAGAGTTCTTGAACAAATCTTCAAAGTCTTCAATGATCTTCAAAGTACCTAAAACTGCAACCACAAAAGAAGAGAAGGAGAAAAATGTTTATTGTTAGGGATTAAGGGTTTGCCTTGGTCAAACCCCTTTTAGGTAACTTTAAACCAAAATGAAATAGAAATGTAAAGTATGAATATGAACAATGGAATAATGGAGTAGATAACCTTGCCATAATGAGAGATCTTGTGTTGTTGCAGCAATCAACCCTTGAATGCTTAAAAAATGGTGTCTTGTTGACTTGGAGGATCAAACCCTAGATTCTTTGAGAAGAAGAAACGATGAGGAGGAGAGAAGAATGCATGAGAGAGGAAAAATGAGTGGTGCATAATGATGAATTAGGGTTTTGGAAGTTATTTATACAAGTTATGCCCTAACCTTCCCGAAATAACTTCATATTGATCGACCTTAGGGTTTTAGAGACCTAAATCCCAACATATATTAACTTTAAATTATTTTTTAGCCACATGGGACTAGGTTTCCCAAGGTGGCAACCTAGTCCACCTGGGCATTTTTAAGTGGTTGTCGGTAATTATTATGTGATTATTTGTGTTTGTCGGGATTGTCTCCTAAAAGATCACCAAGATGGGATTTATATGTGTATTAAGGGGTCATTATAACATAACAAGGGGTTAATTTGGTGATGACAAGCCTAGGAGAGTGTGAAAATATTTTACAACACCTTACAACACTTCATAAGAAGGCTTGGAAAGGTGTAAAAATAGACTAAAAAGGGTCCAAAATCCATAGGCAAAGGTCCAAATGAGCGAAAAGTGTCAAGGTATACACTTTTTGGTTACACAGCTCTAAATACAAGGAAGTTATTATCAATTTTTTACACTTGGAGCTTCATGCACATAAAAAAATTATCCATCAAATTTATCCAAATTAGTTGATCCTTGCCATAAGAATTTCACATATCCATTATTGGTAGCAAGTTTCAAGATCCGATATGAGTGCTAGCAATAAGATTTTTTTTTCCCCTAAATGATCCACCTTGATTGCACGAAACATCATTTTCTTCATTTGGTTAACATGTTATTAGGATAAATATTTATAATTAGGATATTGCACCCCTAAAATAAGTCATTAGTTCTTTATAACTAATGATTTTATCTTTTACCTTGTTGTTTATTCCATTATACCATCCATGTTGATGGTATTTATATCTTTCTATAATGATTGTAAAATATCATATTTAAGAGATTCCACATCTTTGGAATCTTTCTCCTTAATTATTAGATGATCATTGTCGAAATACATCCCTAAAGTAACCTAATTCCTTCCTTTGCCTCTAGTTTATCCCTCAACATGGTGTACTCAAATAATATTATAATAACTTACACAAAACAATTATAAATAGTCTAATATTTATATGTTAACTTGCTAATAGCTAGATCTAACATGTCAAGAAAATTTTCTCAAAAATTTGTCGATTTGCAACACAAGGGAAACTGGTGGAAACCCTAATTTCATAATAAAAATTTACTCCAAATAACCTTGAATCTAAACTTTAGTTGCTTCAATGTGTCATTGATCATCTCTCTAGAAATTGTGAAAATAATTTCTAATTTGCAGCCTTAGAAGTAAATTTGATATAAATCCTAATTTCATAAATACTCCAAATCTAAGTTCTAATTAAACTCAAATATGCAATATAGTAGATTTAATATTTACATGATTTAACTTCCAAAATTAATTAAAAAATCACCAAAATGAGAGAGACATGCTTCATAATCTAACCTCAATTATTTAAAATTTGGCTTTCTTCTTACCTTACATATACCAAGATCATCTTTTCAAACCTTTTGTAATGGAATAAATTTGACAAGAGAATAGTACAAATTAGTAAATATGTTGCAACTACTCGAGAATAATTGAGAATAAAATTCCACTTCAAGTGTTAAAACTTCTAGAAGTCTCTAAGAACACAACTCACAATATGATCATCATAAACTAACCACTAGCTCTTATATACACCCTACTTATGTATAGAGTGAAAGCTAAACTAACTTAACTATCTATATATGAATATATATTAATGATAATAACCAAATTAAAATTATTGTAACCATAATCTGATTAATCATAACCGTTTGAGCACTAAAGAATTAAGAACGCTCTTTATAATTGGTTGTATTTAATTTTATTTGATTGTCTAACATACCTTGTATATCGAATTAGAGAAAATTCCTAACATTAGTAAAGCAAATTCCCTTAATGGGATGCATGAAATTGCCTACCTTAAATATGAAATAATCTATCCCATGCTTTGGAGCGAACAGGCCGCATGAAAAGAAAAAAGAAAAACAGAGAGCTAAAAAACAGCTAATGGTAAAGCCAAAAACAAAGCTAGAAAAGAAAGATGCCTAATCATTGAGCATGCCAAGAGAAAACTGAAAATAGGAGTGTTGACCATGCGGTGCGCCGGTTGATCATGCATTTTTCAGGGGCGTGTACAATTATTTGTAGTGTCGTATATGTGGGCAAGAGAAATAAAGTGAATATATAGCATGCGATGTGAAATGCTTTTAATGTTCTTTGGAGAAAATTAGTATGACTAGCTGTTTCATATGGATGTTGTTGTAAGGATTTATTTCCTCTTATAACAAGCTGTTTCATACGGATATTGTTGTAAGGATTTGTTTCCTCTTATGCGCCATTGGCAGACAGCACAACAGAAGAAAATTCCATTTAAGGCATTTAATTCTATATTGTTGTGGAGGTCCATTATTACGCCGAAGTTAGATCTTATACCTAGTTCACGAGCTTCTTTTGTCCATTTTACATTCACTTTTCCGATGGTAAGGTGTCTATGGTGATAAAAACGAGAACGCGAACGGCAACGGAGGAGTTCGTAGTCGCCAAGGGTGTAGACTGTCGTTGCCGCTGCTTATCAGTCTGCTCTTGTGGTGTCCATTTGTGGTGGAAGGCGGGAAATGGAGGACGCCATGCGGGTAGCTCCGTCATTCGTGGCTGGAGCCGACGGCTTCTACCATTTCTTGGGGGTCTTTGAAGGCCATGGCGATTCTCAGGTACATGAAAAAGTTCAGTGACTAACTTGTGACGGTTTTGTTTATATACTTTCAAGCAGAAAGGTGTTTTGTTGTTTTTTGATGCGGATCTCTTTGGTTTTGATGGGATTTAGGCTGCTTTGCACTGCAAGGAGCGGCTCCACGAGGCTTTAGCAGAGGAAATTCATTTGACGGACCCTGTGACGGCGACGGAGTGGGAGTCTGTGATGAAGGCACGTTTTCTCAGGATGGACGTGGAGGTTGCGGGGCTTTGCAGAAGTGCAAAGCAGCTCGACCATCAGGGGTTCGAATCGCACGGAGATGGTAGGATCGACAGTTGTGGTTGCGGTGGTCAGTAGCAGACTGTGAAAATTCCTATTGCAGTCACTGATCATTAATCTCCTATCTTAAAAGATTATTTAACTGCTGAAAACTAATTCACAACTAATATCGAAAAATAACACAACTGCAACTTCACTAATAAAAATACAGAAAGAAATGCGTAACACAATGAACACAATATTTTTGGACAAATTGTTCCTGGAAAAAACCCCTAAAGGAAAACCAGTTCTACATATGAGGAATTATATTAACTTCAGCAAAATAAGAGATACAAAGATTCCTTGCCTCTTACTGGTAGAACTCCGACAATCTCCCAACTTCCCACTGATATTCCCCCGCTGCTATCCCCAACGCTATCACTGCGCCCTTGCTAACACTGCAAGACTGTTTGCTATCACTGCAAACTCACAAACTCATTTGCTAGCACTGCAAATGTTTCTACAAAACTTCTTATATTCCAAATGCTCTCTAGACCTCTTTTTATACTACTCTCATTGGTAAACCAACGGCCGAGATTTATTCTCAATCAACGGCTGAGATAAATAACAACTTACCAACCACAACAAATTTGGTTGCAAGGTGTCACTAAAAGAAATCAATAATTAAATAATAATTATCACATCTCAACAATAAAATAACTATTATCTAATCCTAGCAAATGGACAAACAGCTTTCCAAGCTAACAAATTAACACTCCCTCTTAGCGAGGAAGTTGTTTTGCATGACACCCATCTTATCTCTGAAGAAGATAAATTTTGCCTTCCCCAATGCCTTAGTCAGAATGTCTGCTACCTGCTCCTCTGTAGGTATGTATTGTAGCTGAACAATACCTCGCTGTACACAATCCCTGATGAAGTGATACCTGATATTTATATGTTTAAACCTATCATGAAACACTGGATTCTCAAACAACTTGATGCAACTCTGATTGTCGCAGTGTAACACAGTAGTCTCAACCTTCTGACCAAACAAAGCCACTAGCAACTTCCGAAGCCATATAGCTTCACATCTTGCCATGCTAGCTGCAATGTATTATGCTTCTGATGAACTCAGAGCCACATACTTCTGCTTCCTGTTGAACCAAGAAACAACTCCTGATCCTAAACTGAAACAACACCCTGAAGTGCTCCTTTTGTCTATTGTACTGCTTGCCCAATCTGCATCAGTGTAGCCTATCAACTTGATTCCTTCACCTCGAACATATCTAATCCCATACTCAACTGTACCACGCAAATAACGCAACACATGCTTGGCTGCTGTCCAATGCACTCTCTTTGGTTCAACCATGAACTGACTAAGAGAGTTTACTGCAAATGCTATATCCGGCCTGGTGTTGACCAAATACATGAGCAAACCAATTAACTTCCTGTATAAGGTGGGATCTACATCTTTGTCGTTAGATGTATCTACCTTCCTCCAATTAGTGATCATAGGTGTAGACATGGCTTTGCAATCCTCCATCTCGAATCTCTTCAAGATTTCAATGCAATATTTCCCTTGACCAAGGAAAATCTCTCCATCTGTCTGCCACACCTCCATGCCTAGAAAATAGTGCATGAGTCCCAAATCCTTCATCTCGAACTCTTCTGCAAGGTCCTTCTTGCAATCCTCTATGAGCCCTAGTGCACCTGTAAGAAACAAGTCATCTACATATAGAACAAGAATGAGAACCTCACCCCCAACCACCAAGTAGTAGAGGTTAGCATCTGCCTCACTCTTCACAAAGCCCATTTCCTGCAAGTATGTATCAATGTCCTCATACCACGCTCTAGGAGCCTGTTTGAGTCCATACAAGGCTTTCTTCAATCTGCACACATGGGTCTCTTTGTTGTGTGCTACAAAGCCTTCTTGTTGTTCTATGTATACCTCTTCCTTTAATTCACCATTAAGGAATGTTGTCTTGACATCCATTTGATGGATTTGCCATCCCATCTGCACTGCAAATGAGATTACAGCTCACATAGAAGTATACCTAGCCACTGGAGCAAATGTCTCCTCATAGTCTATTCCCTCCTTCTGAGAGAACCCCTTGGCCACAAACCTTGCCTTGTATTTCTCGATGCTACTATCTGCACCGTGCTTTATCTTAAAGATCCAGCATGATCCAACTACTGACCTATCTGTTGGTCTAGGCACTACCTCCCACACATCATTCTGCATTATTGAAGTATATTCCTCAACCATAGCATCTCGCCATACCTGATGTTGTGAAGCCTCTAGATAGCTGGATGGTTCACTATCTACCAACTGGCTGAATAATGCCACATAGTCATTAAACTTGGTTGGTTCTCTCCTTTGTCTCGTACTCTTCCTAGGAGCTCCCACAGACTCCTGAGTATCCCTTTGTGTGTCTTGAACCTCACGGTTCCTGCTGCCAACTGTAGAGGATGAAATATCAACCTCTATATCTTCTAGATGCATATCCTGTTGCACCAGTTGCTCCATACTCTGTGAATCTTCACTACTTGAGTCTATGCTTGTACTAGTAACAGTACTTGAGCTTTGCTACCCTTGACTTGGACTTGGAGCTTTTGTTGGCTGCTCACTCTAATCATTTGCTAGCAAATCTCTGGACCTTCTAAACGCCTTGTCCTCCATGAACTTGACATCGCGTCTGACAATAATTCTTCTGGTCCCTGGAATAAAAATCCTAAATGCCTTTGAAGTTTCACTGTACCCAACAAGGTACCCCTTCTCTGCAGTTTGATCTAACTTGGTACGTGTATCTCCTGGAATATGACAATATGCCAAACTCTCAAATATCCTAAAGTGACCAACATCTGGCTTTTTCCCTGTGAAAGCTTCCTCTGGTGTCATCTTCCCTAGTACCTTGTGTGGAACCCTGTTTTGAATGTAAACTGCAATACTACATGCCTCTGCCCATAGGTAACGTGGCATGTCCTGGTCATGTAGCATAGCCCTTGCTACCTCCGATATAGAATGGTTCTTCCTCTCAGCACCTCTATTCTCCTGTGGATTGTAAGGAACGGTCCACTCTCTCTTGATTCCTTCTTTGGTACAGAAATCCTGGAAGTCATTTCCTTTGTACTCGCCTCCATTGTCTGACCAAAGAACCTTTATCTTCTTTCCTGTCAAGTTCTCCACAAGAGCCTTGAACTCTTGGAAGTGACTGAAAACCTCATCCTTGGTCTTCAAGAAGTATATCCAGGTCTTCCTGAAAAAATCATCAATAAAAGTAACATAGTACTCATATCCTCTGAGAGACTTTATTGACATTGGTCCACATACATCTGAATGTACTAGATCAAGAACACCCTTAGATCTATTGTCACTCCTTGGAAAAGATGCTTTTACAAACTTCCCCAACACACATCCCTTACATACATCATCATGCTCTGTGCTCACCTCTGGAACACCTATCACTATCTCACGAAGCAATTTAAGTGCTCCATGATGAATATGGCCCATCCTCCTACGCCATAGCTCTCCAAGATCTCTAGGATTACTACTGCTCATGAGTGCCTTAGGAGTATCAAACTGTAACCTATAAAGGCGACCACTCCTAACTCCAATAGTTATGGGTGATTTCCAATCCTTGTGTTTAATCAATACATGTGTTCCTCTAAAAAGTACATTATACCCTTTATCCTAAAGAACAGATATAGAAATTAGATTCATACCTAAGCCTGGAACATGCAAGACATCATGAAGTGGAACTATCTTTCCATTCTCCCTCTGAAACTGAACAGTCCCTTTCCCAACTGGGTTGATCTTGGACAAGTTCCCCATAGAAATCTGGATATTGGTTTCCTCCTCCTTGTAACTGGAGAAGTACTCTCTAACTCCTGTCATATGAAATGATGCTCCACTGTCTATATACCAGAAACTCTGTGAGGTTGAGCTAATCATACAAGCTATGAGTGCAAACTCATCCTCCAATCTATTAGAGAGCTCCTCTGCACTTGCTGAAGCCGCCACTTGGTTCTTGCCCTTCTTATCTTTCTTCCTTTGTGGGCAATCGCTGACATAGTGGCCAAACTCATCACAACCAAAGCACTTGACCTTAGATAGGTCCTTCTTCTTCTCACCTTGAGAATTTGATCCTTTTCTAAATCCCTTCTTTGCTTTCCCTTTTCCCGCTAGGGCAACATTTTCTTGTTCTCCCTCATTTTTCTGACTCTTGTTGTTGGCTCCGTTGACAAGACTTAGTCTAAGCTCCTCCTGAGTGAAATCACTCCACAGTCGATCCCAACTCGGTAGGGTGTCTTGTCCATTAATAACTTGAACAAAGACATCCCACTGCTTAGTAAACCCATTTAAGGCTATCCTTACTAGCTTATCTCCAACAGCTACTAACTCATCCTTGACAAGTCTAAGTCTGGTGAGGTAACTTGTAACGTCTTCTCCCTTGTTCATTCGGGTATTCCTCAACTTTTCTCTGAGAATCAGCTTCCTGTTAGTGGTAGCATTCTAGTACAGTTTCATAATGGCATCCCATATCTTATTCGCCGCATCTAACTCGGAGATATGTGAAACAATATGATCCTTGACACCATCAAGGATAATCCTCCTCGCCTTGGCATCCTCTTTCTTGTATGCTACAAGTTGTGTTGCGTCTGTAGGTATAGCTACAACAGTGGTAACATAATCCTTGATACCATTCTCTTCCAACAATAAAGAAAGTCTGGCCTTCCAGACACCAAAATTTGAGGCACCATCTAATCTGTCGTAATCTCTCAAACTAGCTGAAGCCATCTCAAAAGATAAAAGCAATAATAATTTAAAAGATCAAACTAGGTTATAGAAACCCTTAATTTCTTTCCTAGGGCAAACCTTTTCTACCCTTAACACAGCTCTGATACCATGTGAAAATTCCTATTGCAGTCACTGATCTTCCATCTCCTATCTTAAAAGATTACTTAACTGCTGAAAACTAATTCACAGTTAATATCGAAAAATAACACAACTGCAACTTCACTAATAAAAATACGGAAAGAAATGCGTAACACAATGAACACAATATTTTTGGACAAAATGTCCCTGGAAAAAACCCCTAAGGGAAAACCAGTTCTATAGATGAGGAATTATATTAACTTCAGCAGAATAAGAGATACAAAGATTCCTTGCCTCTTACTGGCAGAACTCCGACAATCTCCCAATTTCCCACTGATATTCCTCTGCTGATATCCCCAACGCTATCACTGCGCCCTTGCTAACACTGCAAGACTGTTTGCTATCACTGCAAACTCACAAACTCATTTGCTAGCACTGCAAATGCTTCTACAAAACTTCTTATATTCCAAATGCTCCCTAGACCTCTTTTTATACTACTCTCATTGGTAAACCAACGACTGAGATCTATTCTCAATCAACGACTGAGATAAATAACAACTTACCAACCACAACAAATTTGGTTGCAAGGTGTCACTAAAAGAAATCAATAATTAAATAATAATTATCACATCTCAACAATAAAATAACTATTATCTAATCCTAGCAAATGGACAAACAGCTTTCCAAGCTAACAAACTAACACAGACAGATTGTGGAAGCCAACTGCGAAGATTCTCTCCACAGCCGCTAACTCTCTTGCAGTCTCTGCCGATCACAAGGTGCATTACCTAGAAATTGTTTTTAGAAAGAGAAAAAAAATGAATTCCTGTCTTATATAAAGTACACACGTATTCTTACAAGGTATATAGGATGTGTTTTCCATAACGAACATGCAAATAGTGCATTTGATTGAATGGGTGTGTTATAATGGCAGTATAAATAATATGTACGTTAATAATGGCTTTACTGTGTGCAGTCCGATGTGGCGGAAGGAATAGCGCGAATTGAAGCCGCAAGTGGAAGAATGATCTATTGTTCGTGTCTCGAGCTATAGGTAAGAAAAAAAGCAATTTATTCTCATTTCAAGATTTCTGTGTAAGAGATTTTATATACATATAAGTTTAGATAAAAGTTTGAATAAAAATCAGAGAAATATTTATCAATTTTTTTTTATGAATAACATTATGTATCTGTATTATGGTGAAGCAACTAGCGAATTTGTTTACAAGCACTTAGATTTCGTAAATGAAATAATGATCACTAGAATAAATAAACCTACTGAAGATCTTCCATTAAAAAATAATTGGACTGAGTCTGAACAAAATATTTACCTTGAGGTTCAAAAGACTGAGCATTTGAAATCATGAGAACAAACTAGTTGTTTACTTTTTTAAATGAACTAATGATATCTAGAAATACAATTCAACAAGTGATTATTAACCTTGCCATTCAGAAGCTTGAGCATTTAAAATCCATAGTACAGTTTACTAGTTTATTATCTATTCCATTATTTAGTATGAACAAAATATTCAACTCGTGGTTCAAGAGCTTGAGCCTTTGAAACCTTGAGAATAGGCTACAAGTTTATTTTCAAAATTTAAGTGATCGTGAATATTTAAATTAATATTTTGAATTTTTTTACAAACATTTAGAGGGAATGGTTCACCATCCATGAGTACATACACAATGTGTATGTTGTAAGTTGCTATAACACGTACTCAAAATGAAGCCAACAGAGCTATGTGTTCTTATTGAGGAAGTCGGAAGTAAAAGAAACTTGAATTCTAAATAGTTCGTTAGACTAAATAATTTATAATTTATAAATGTAGTGGAATAGTTGCAGTCTACGTCTTGTCGAACAGTCGATACCAAATTTACATAGTGTTAAACATTTGTCCCAATTTTCGAACTGGATTATAATTAAGAATAGCTAAACGGTTGTACGCCAAAATTCTATTTAATGCAATGCGAATGAAATTAAAGAGAATTTTTGAAGGCTTAAAGCTGAGTAAATAGATCAAATTTTTTTCAAGGGTTTGAATAAGTAGACATGCAATTGAAGTTCGTAATGACATGTTTATTGTTTTATAGGAACCAAATCTTCGGATAAACATACATAATAAAAATAGTGCAAGAGAATTTATGGTCATAAAAATATAACTATTGTTATAAAAACTAGACCTTGTGCATGGCAACATGGATAACATCAGTGTAATCATTGTTGATCTCAAGAAGCCTCACTAACTGGTTGGCTGAGCTTAACTAGTACACTCTAAGTGTTGACTGTTTAGGTGGTCGGTGTAAGTCTATTCTTTTCGTCGTCTATTTTTGTTTATATAGTAATTTTCATTAAATGTTCAAATTTGAATTGTTCCTACGTGAAAGTAGGTGGATCCCTCGTAAGAGTTTGATCTTCATCTTCATTGTACTTCATATTTATTTTGCATACATGTCTTTACTTCCTGACCATGACAAAAATCTTGCCACTTGAAATAGTCTTATGTGGAGATTTATGTTTGATAACATTGTCACCATCATTCTAAGATGTGGGTATTTTTCTTGCAAAATGGTGATTCATTGACTTCTATTTATGCAAATGGTTGCTACAATGGGGAGAATGGGAGCTTCAGAAATTAGCTATGGACATCCATTGAATCATATTGGAAGGGGGATTATTGTCATATATTAAAGTTGAAAATTCTATAGTAAACATGTATGCAAAATGTGAAAGCATAGACAAGGCACATGAACTGTTTCACAAGATGTCTCAAAGAAATGTGGTCTCATAGAATGCTACGATTGTAGGATCTGCACAAAATGTGGTTGATGAAAAGGATTTAGAAACTTTCAATCAAATGTAATTGGCAGGTGTAAGCTAGCATACTACCCACCTATTCAGAAATCAGAGCTTTGGATCCTTATATGAGTACACATAACATTAGATCATGTTTTTAACAAATGATTGCTGCATTAGTTGAGAAAAAATCCCAAAAATTCCTTGTGGGTTGCAAGAGTACATACAATGGTGCATGAGAGCCCTGAGACATTTCAAGGGGTGAACCATAGGATCAAGTTAATATTATAGGATTGATTCACCCTAGGGCTACTAATGTGCTTTTGATAATGACTAAAAATATCCAAGCCATTGGATCAAAACAAGATCAATGACCACCATTCTCTTTGCCAAATTTATAATAGAAAACAACAAAAAGAACTTATAAAACATAAATTATCATATAGGGGAATACCATCTTCTAACATGAGGGAAAATATGAAAAAATAATATTATTCAATACTCGAGTAGTATTAGTGGCTCAAAAACATTTTGAAGGGGATAAACATTCAAAATGGTTTAATTTATTCTAAAAATGAATCTCATCAATGATTGGTTGCCTAAAATTCTAATTTATTAATTAATGATTGGTATATTATCTTAGTCCTAAATTAGGAAACAATATGAAGGATCTAAGTCAATTGTTCAGCTATGTGACATTACACACTACACACAAATGAACACAATGAAATTACATTAGAATCTTAGAAAACTAGTGATAATAATTCTCTTCACAAATATACAACTAGCATTATAAAATCCTAATAAAATAAAGTAAAAAATATCAATTCCTCGAAGGGATGACATAAATCTAATCAAATCTCAAATTTCTAGATAATCTAAACACTTAAAATTTAAACTAAATTGACTAGTTTGGGATCTTAAATTATATTTTTCTTCTTCTAGTAATTTTTTTAGTACTATTACCATGAGTACATCTTATTTGCATATGGTTATGTGTAAAAAAATCAAAAATATTCATGCTAGGTAGTTTTAGAATCAAAAGCTTAATGAAAATCATGCCTACTCTAAACCACTTATGCTATAAGAAATTCTTAGGAAATTGGCTAATACAATTAATAAAAGAATTTATCATACATCATTGGCCTTAAAACTAAATTAATTTAGTTTATGGAATTTAGGGTCATAATTTCTAAGGCTCTAAGATTTATATCCTAATATTAGTTTAGACAAAAAAGGGGAAACATTAGGTCGTTACATTTGTCCCTCGCTTAAGGAGTTCCCCCTTAAAGCTGGAATTTTAAAATAATAACGGGTATAAAAATTGAATTTCTTTGGGTTTCTTCACATGCTTCCAAATAATTCCTATATCACCCCAACTTCAATACAATGTTATAGTTTCGAAGCCAAACTATGTGCCAATCCAATATTAGGTTGATTCTACCTAAGGCTTGATATCTACATTTATTTGGAAGAAAAGATAGTTAACCACATGATTTAGGTTAGCAAGATACTTTTGCAACCTAGACGCATAGAAGGAATCATGTAGTCTATATAAGTTTGATGGTACAAAAAGTGTGTAGGTCACTAGTCTTATTTATTCAAGAATTTTAATGGGATTATATATCTATGATTTTAATATTCACTTTTAGGTTATTTATCATAAATACTTTAACTCCAACATTAATCGTGATATATATTTTATTTTGTTTATGTATATATGAGAAATAAGATTCAATTATAACAAACAAGAACCTTTATAGCCTACATCTCTAGATATACATTCATTTGATCTTGATAAAGTGGACAAAGCACCCAAAACCTTGATAAATATTCAATTATCTCTAAAAAATCATGTTGATGCACTCTTAGATAAGTTGATGGTATATGGTTACTCTTTAGTTAGAAAACATGACTTTGCAATGGAGAGGTTTTATTCAAATGGATCGAGTATGGTTCCATTTATAGATGTTCAGGATGGAGGATCAAGGGTTAGCGTTTGATTTAATGATCAAAGGCTAGAAATTTTTAAGAGATTAGGGTGAATGAAAATCCTCCAAGTTGAACAATGTGATTCGTGCACTTAGAGCGGAAGAGGATAAAAGGTATTTGAATGGCTAAGATTGGTTTTATTAGATCTAAGAGATGAGATTGATTCCTTGCACACATGTCTAAGAAAGATCATATGGAAGAGAGCTTATGATAAGTGTTCTCTAACATATGTGTGAGCGCACATATGAAAGAGGTATTGTGATAAGTTCACTCTTGGATATGCATGAGAACACATAGAGAAGAGGGATTATGACTAGTTCCCTCTTAAATATGTGTGAGAACGCATAGGTAACTAGAATAAAATATTTGACTCCTCTCACATATGTGAGACATCGCAGTGGTATAAGGGATGGAGCCATGTGACTTCTCTCAAATATGTGAGAGACCACATGAGTAGGGAGAAATGATAAGTTTCCTCTCACACATTGTGAGAGATCACATGTTTAAGGTGGAGGATTGGGATTTTATAGACACATAAATGGATGGTATTTTATTATATTATTTTGGGGATAAGTGGGATTTGATGTTATCAATTGAATTAAATAAATTGAAAAAGGTAGAAGACTTATATATTTATTGAATATTTTTATTTGTATTTGGAATCCACATGGAAGTAGTGTCTTCAAATAAGATGGCATTGGAATTGTTGATAGTTTCTTTCTTATTCTTCTTTGAGCATAAAGATGAAATAATCCCTATTTTAATATGTAAGGTGGTGTAATTAGATTTATCTTGCTTTATTAGTAGAAAAGAAGGTTATAAGTTGGCTTTTATGCTTAGGAGTATTAGGAGGCAGTGAAGAGGGCTTCATATGCTCCTTATTTTACCTTTTTATTTAATTTTTATTAGTTCTTTTTCATAGATTCATTTGGTATAGTTAGTAAATTCTATCTTTGTGTTAACAAAAAATAACTATTTAATGTTCCTTACTCTTATAGTCGTAGAAAATATCATTGAGAGTGTCCAACATAATTTTTAGGTGTGAAGTGAATTGACTCTAAAATTTAATCTAATAATCATTTAAATCATTTGGAATACCTTACAAATATTGTAATTATCATGAGAAAGATTATATTATTAACATGTAATAAAAATTTCTAAATGTAATAATTATAATCGTAATCTTATGGAAAAGTATTGAAGCTTTTAATCAATTTAATAGAGTAATGAAAATTTCCAAAATATATGCCTTTGAAGTGGAGGACATCATCAAAATACTATAATGTATATAGACATGTATGTAAAGTACAAAATATCAAAATCTCAACCAACAATAATAAATATTAGATGGATTATCATCTAGTATATTATTCTCATCTTATTTATAGGGTTTAAGACCATCATGTTAATGTTTTGAATATTAGCATGATATTATTTCATTAAATGTGTTAGATATATTTAGAATATGAGAAAGACCTTTTACAATATTGTTATTGTATTTGTGGAGTTATATTCAATTTTTCTTTCTAAAAAATGTAACTTGTCTTTGGAACCCATATAAAAGTAGCACCTTTAAAGGAGGTGACAATGGGATTGTTGAAATTTTCTTTCTTATTCTTCTTTGGAGAATAAGGGGTGGGATCCTTTCTTTTGTACATGTGAAGGAATGAAATTATGTTATCCATTGTTCAATTGTGAAGGAGAAGAGTTATAAGTTGGTTTTTATGCTAGAGGGAATGGAGAATCCTTCATGTTCTCTTTATTTTTATTTTTTATTTTTTCTTGATTCTTTTGTTGTACATGCATTTTTTTTAAAATGAATTATATCTTTGATTTCATAAGGAGATTCTACTTGATGTTCCTTATGTTTGCAGTCACAAAAAATATACTTGAGAGTGACAACATAATTTTCAAGTTTGAACAAGTTTTCATGAAAATAGGTGCATATGTATCTCTCAATGTTAGAGTGAATAATTAATCTATTGACTACTTAAGTGTACTTAGATTGATAACATTAGATGACATATTATCTAATTGAATGCAACCTTTTAGACATCTAGAGGTTACTGAGTTATTTGGTAAACCCTCATGTGCTTCCTTTTTGAGGTTGGAGGACTTTCCATCTTACCTCAAATGTCACTCAAAACTTGGCATCAAGGTCAATGACATGGCCATAGAGGTTTTTGGTTTGCACCTTCTAAATGTTCCTAAGGTTGACACCTATAGGAACATTCTCACAAGTTTGTCTTCAAAAACATATTTTAGACATTGATATATTCTAGAAGATATACTATTTAATTATTGTAACTAAGGCCTCCCAAGTCAAATATAAAATTTAGTCAATTAAGGAATGATATGGAAAAAATAATCCAACTCCTTAATCGCCATGTAAAGAGAAAGGTTGATACTCACAGTTTCAACAAGAATGTCATTGGTTATGCTTAGAGGAACACATATATGCGAAAAATAATTGTTTGATGTTAGATTTTCAATTTTATCAAATTGTTCTATGCATATGTTAGATTAATTTCCTAGATAAATTTGAATTTGTTCACATTGTTGATCATGAAGAAAACCTTGACCATAAAGTGAAGCATAATAATTATGATTTTGGATGTCCTCATAAAATAAAATTATCAAGGTACATAAGTAGGTGAAATTTTATGAGTAATATTTATAACTATATTTGTAGAAGTGTGGGAAGAACATTCTTTTTATCCATATGATTTTTATTCATATGTGTACATCATAGAATTCATAGGATTCTTGAATACCTATTAGAGTTCAATCTTGTTAGATTTTGTATGTAATAGAAAATTATTAGTATAACTTTTCTATAAAAAATTGTGTGGCTTGACCACAGAATTTACCCCATCACTCATACCATCAACATGGACCACATTATTAATAGTGATATATATGGTTTTATGCTTCAATACCATACAAGTATATGTATGGTGTCCATTAGCTCTATAGAAATTATAGAAGGATTCTTTATTATAACTCTTAAATAATTCTTTAGAGGAATTCAATAAATTTATTGAATTAAGGCTAACTAATGTATTAAGAAGGTTTGAAGAACATTATCCAATGATTTTCTAATCTTAATAAATTTCCTAAGCCCTTAATTTTTAAATGATACAAAATTAGATGTAGTAGACATTTAATTGGAACTAGATTGGATTATTTAATGTCATTTCCTTTTTCAAAATTATTATTCTTTTAACATTTTGAAGGGTTAGAGGAAGTACAAAGGCCCCATAGATACAACCATTAGATTCAAGTAGCTCAAGTTCAAGAGTTTTTGCATCCATACACAAACTCTACCACATAAATATTGGAATCTAATTTCACAATCATTAATATACTCATTATGTCCCTAGGAGCATTTAGTTGAATTAGTTAGTTGTTTCTAAGCCTAGATTGACATGTAAGTTTTGTAAGAAAGTGGTGGCTTGCTCATCAAAATAATTGATTAAAATAAGAGCTAACAATTAGAAGTATTCATGGGCAATCTGTAGGTTCATGGAAATAATTTAGGAAAGACTTTATCTTCATATGTAATATCTAGGCATATATCATTGTGTTGCCAAAAACTGCATACCTTTGAAGAAAAGGACAATTTTGTGCCTAATTTGATCCTATTTTTGCCATCTTAGCCCATAATTACCCTTTTATTCATCATTAATTGACCATTTCTTATGTTAAAATGATCCCTTAATGTACTTATAGGTCCTACTTAAGTGTGTTTCAAAAGATAGTCCCATTAGACAACATTAATCATATTTTAATTCCTAACATCCACTCAAATTTCCCAAGTGGAATAAGTCACCACCTTGGGCGACTTAGTCCCATTTTGGCATAAAAATCAAAATTAACTCAAAATTATGGCGAGATATTATCTTATAAACCCTAAGGCCAGCCTGCAATGTGTTATTTTTGGGAAATTAGGGCACAACATATATAAATAAAGGGTTTTCCCCTCATTTTATATCTCCTAACTCACACATTTTTTCATCATCTCTCATCTATCATTCTTCGCAAGCAAGCTAGGGTTTGAGTATTCTAAGTCATCAAGACATCCATTGAAGGCATTCAAGGGAAGAATCTTCCTCCATCGTTGTAGCAACTCAAGATTAATCATCATGGAAAGTTACTAACTCCATTTCATGTTTCATTCTCTATTATCTTATTTCATCATTTTGGTTTAGTTACCTAAAAGGGATTTGACCAAGGCAAACCCCCATGCCCTAACAATCAACATTTATCTTTCACTCCTTGTGTGTTTGCAGATTTAGGTATCTTGGAGGCTTGGAAATCATTGAAGACAAGATTGCAAATTTTTTGAAGACATCTCCTTGTTGACTAGGGAAAAATATCTACAAAAAGTCTCTTATAGTGTCGAAAACTAGAGTTTTAGAATTGGATACTAGGAGAAGCACAAAGTGCAGACCGAGGGCTTCTGTTTCCACTTTTAAAATTTTAGAAAATTCAAAGTGGACTAAGTCACAATTAGTGGTGACTTAGTCCCATTACACATTTTTTTCAGACATTTTTGTGGATCTAGATACCCATTTCGTTGAAATAGGCTTCGGTGCAATTTACCATATCTAAGACTAAGTCGCCCAGCTTGGCAAAAGTGTCCTAATAGGACAAAATCCCAAATTTAGAAACATTTCTAGTCTTCAACATATTTCCAGGTGCATGCTTTATGTTTTCCTTCTCTTTTCTACTTTGTTTATATTCCTATTCATCTTTCTAGGTGTGTTTTCATATCACAATGCATTTTCAAATAAGTTGCATCTTACAAGTCTTGCATTAGTATTTAATCTCTTTGACCCATTTCCAACATTTACATCATTGCATTTAGACACATTCACACACACTTGCATTAGTCTTGAATGTTAACTTTGTCCATTTTGGTATCCCTCTCTCCTTTTAGATGAAAAACCCTAGAAGTTTTAGAGAACCCTAGGTGGTACCAAAATCTATGTTACATTTTTGTGAACACAAATTTCAAACACCTTCTTGTCTAATTTGGAGTTCTTCATCATCCTAGGTTTGCATTACATTAACTTTGTATTAAGGATTTACATTTGTTAATTTGCACTCTAGGGGTTAAAATTTTGCATTAGTTAAAGTGCATATATATTGCATCTTTTTCATCTTAAATAATTAAAAATTTCTTAAATTCTGCATTTCATCTTAGGTATGCATCCTACAACAAAGAAACCATCCAAATCAATCCAAAAAATTTGAATATTCTAATAAAATCCCCAACAGGACTAATTTTCCACCTTGGGCGACAGTCCCTTTCCACTACTAAAACAACCTTTTACAAAGCTGAAAACCTTGTTTTAAAGATTTTTTTGGCTGCCATTATCTATCTGTATCAATTGGTTGAGTTTGTGTTACATGCATTTCATTACATCTAGACTTAATTAGCTCATTTTATGCATTTCTTAAATTCAATTTTGCATTCACAACATTTCATTTTCAAATCATTGCATTGTGTAATCAACAAATTCCCTTGTTTGAAATCTAAAAATTGTATTTCATTCTAGGATTTTATATTGCATTGTTCCAAAATGTTAGTTTCAATCCTTTCTAAAATTGCAAAGAAATTTTTAATCAATAAACATGTTATTGATTCATTCAATGCATTCCTTAGCTATGAGAGTCTAGAGAATAAAAATGCTAATAATTGTCTTAAAATTACACCATCTCCTATCTCTCTTATTTGTGAGGATGATGTGTTAGAAGATGTTGCAAGTGTAGACAATCATGATAATTCCAATTGTTATTCTCCTGATACCTCTCCTTCTAGTGACGGAGGTATCTTTGTGAAAGAAGATACAATCGTTGAGAATCAAAAATGTCTTTCTTGTTCTTCGTCTCACCCCCTTTGGGAAGACAGTTTAGCACAAGAAAATTAAATCATAGATACTTTCCTAAACATCACTTTACCTAGATTCTATAACCATGGAAATTGTCCTTCTCCTACTATCGCTCCTCGATGTGAAGAAGATAGTTTACTGTTAGAAGCTCTATCCATAATGAGACTTATGGGAATCTTATTCCTCCCTTTCCTGATGTGCCTACCATTTGGGAAAATCTCTTTAAACACAAAAGTTCAATACTCAACAACCATGAAACTAATAATGGTCCTTCTCTTGATGCTTCCCCTATTTGTGATGAAGCTACTTTACAAATTCTAACCATGGAATCTGATGAACATATTACATGCTCTCCTACTAGGATAGATACTATGGCACAAGAGAAAGAGACTTTAGATACTCAACTAGAGCCTTCTCCTAATATCCCCACTATAAATAAATGAAAAACCCAAATCATTGTGATTTCCCTTATAAACGATTAAGTTACTTTGGAAGAACCAACCCTTGAATGTCAAGAACATTTGGTTTGTAGTTCTCCTAAAAATTCTCCTACTAGGGACGATATCATGATGCAAGAAATAAACAACATTGTTGAAATCCTTTCAAGAAATAGCAATGTTTCTTCCTTGGGTAATGGTACAAAGATGATCCTAGATTGCCCTTTCTTAGACATACATCAAACCAAGACCATCAAGGTTATGCATACATAGGTGTCCATTAGATCCCCCTCTATCAATGAACCTCATACATACCCTATGGGACATCCTAAGCATCCTCTAATTCTTTCACCACCATCACACAAGCGAAAAACTACAAGTATATCTGAATTCCTCCTCTACCCACCTAAGGATAATGTTCTGCACCAACCAATTTCACTGACATTGCTCACATCTATGACAAAGTGTATACCATCAAGGCCAACTTTTTTGAAACTTTGTTTACTTATCCACATAAATAACATTAGTTGGTGCTTCTTTCTGTGTAATAGTTGTAGGATCATAGCACACTCACTATTGCATGTTTTACATCCATCGCAAGGTGCAGCATACCATCATCCATTTCGGGCTCACCTTTGTCCTACACTAAGTGGGGGCATGGGTTAAGTAGCCTTTTCCTCATATGTCACTTGTTGCTGTCTCTTTTGGCTAGTTGTTTTAACCTTTTATGGACTTATAAAAGAAAGCTTGGGATGTGGATGACATGTCTTAAGTTGACTTGCATGTGACATACTACCTTATTCATGACGTAGCTTATTCATAAATATATGAATTGGCATAGGGCTTTCCAAGTTGGCTCTCATGCCTTATTAACATTTATCCTTGGCTAATTTAAATAAATTTCTCACATTAATGGTGTTAGAAATCGCTTTAAAATGGGGGAAAACATCAACACTCACATTTCATTGTGTGATTTTCTTTTTCTTGTGATTCCCTCTCTTGGAAACATTACATACATTGTTGCTCAAGATGAGAAATCGCACTTGTCCTCTCTTACAAACAAGATGAGACCATTTGCACTTTTCCTCTCTTGGAGACATTACGCATGATGTTCCTTAAGATGAGACCTCACATGAACAAATCAAAATTCCCTCTAACAAAATATTTACATAATATTCAAATTGAAAAACATTTATAAAAAGCACTTGCATTTTGGTACTTTATCAGTAGGGTAACTTTGGTATGGTTAGTATGATGGGAAGCCAACACACTGGCATGACTTTCTCATTATACAGTGGGAAGCTGACAAACTGGAATGACTTTCTCGATAAAACACTTCTTTGGACTTCTCACTTGACGGACAATTGTAAGTTCTATCACCTCAAAGTGAGTGTTTTTTGGACAAACAACCTAGATTTGATCCATAACTAGCTGGACAAACGGTTGAAGCTTGATCCATATTTTTACTTTCCTTTTTCTCTTCCTTCTAGTTCTTATCATTGCATGATCATGTATCTTATTTTGTTGCAAATCATTCACCCTTGAGTGTGTCCTTTTGCACTTATGTCGATTTGACTTAGGATCTTGAATCTTGGGAGCTTGACGACCCCCTTTATCTTTGTCATTCTTCACCATCCAAATTGGCACCATTTGGCTAGTTTAGTGTGAGTTTGAAGCAATTTCATCCTCTCACTAAAGTGGGGGCTAAATGTGTCACCAAAAATTATATACCTTTGAAAAAAAGGACAATTTGTGCCTAATTTGATCCTATTTTTGGCATCTTAGCCCCTAATTACCCTTTTCATCATCATTAATTGATCCTTTCTTATGTTAAAATGACCCCTTAGTGCACTTATAGGTCCTACTTAAGTGTGTTTCAGAAGACAAACCTATTAAACAACATTAATCACATTTTAATTCCTAAAATCTTCTCAAATTTTCCCAAGTGGACTAAGTCGCCACCTTGGGTGACTTAGTCCCATTTGGCATAAAAATTAAAATTAACTCAAAATTCTTGTGAGATATTGTCCTCTAAACCCTAAGGTCAACTTGTGATGTGTTATTTTTGAGAAATTAGGGCACAACATGTATAAATAAAGGGTTTTTCCCTCATTTTATATCTCCTAACTCACACATTCATTCCTCATCTCTCATCCATTATTCTTCTCAAGCAAGCTAGGTTTTGAGTATTCTAAGTCGTCAAGACATCTCTCCAAGGCATTCAAGGGAAAAATCTTCCTCCATCGCTGTAACAACTCAATGTCAATCATCATGGAAATGTACTAAATACATAATTTCATGTTTCATGCCTTATTATCTTAGGGTATGTGCAGGATCATGATGGGCCAAAAAGTGGCAATATGTAAGCCATATGATGGCCCATGTGGCTGACGACTTTTTTTTTACCCAAAATTGATAAAATGAAAAAGGTTTTTAGAGGATATTTTCAGCTTTCCACCAATATAAATTATGCTTTAATTTGAATTTAATAAATAATTATTATCCATTTTCTATTAGAATTACGAATAAAGTCCTGATTGATAGGCTGAATGAAAAACATCTATAACTTTCAAACCGTGTCACATTTTTTGAATCCAAAACATGCGTCACATTCTATGCTTTGCATACTATAGGATTAAATAAAAAAACTGAATTTTATGAATTTTTGACCAAGTTAAGGTGGTTAGATAGACGAGATTTTATATTTTTTAAAATTTGTAATAAAAAATTCATAATTAATTATTTACTTGGAAAAAAAATATAAAAAAATATGCATCACATCAGGACATGAGTCCTCTACTTATATCTAAAATCTTATAAAAAAATATTATCATTTTATTGTGGTTAGGGTGGTCTGACAGACACCTACTTCTTATTTTTACCTTGAAATTTAAATACTACTGCATTGAAATTTCAAATTTTCACCAAATAGATTTAAAAAATAAAAATAAAGGTCTAGTAGTTTAGAAACTACATTGAATTTTCTACATATTCTATTTTTACATTTTTTTGAAATAATATAGATAACTTATTCAAATTTTTAGATCAAGTTGTCTAACTCTGATTTTCTAACTTTTTATTGCCACTTAAGGGCCTATTTTTTCCATGATGATCCTGCACATACCCCTTATTTCATCATTTTGGTTTAGTTACCTAAAAGTGGTTTGACCAAGGAAAACCCCCATGCCCTAGAAGAATCAACATTTATCTTTCTCGTCTTGTCTGTTTGCAGATATAGGTATCTTGGAGGCTTGGAAATCATTAAAGACAAGATTGCAAAGTTGTTGAAAACATCTCCTTGTTGGCTAGGACAAAATATATACAAAAAGTCTCTTACATTGCTGAAAACTAGAGTTTTAGAACCAAATACCTGGAGGAGTGGAAAGTGCAGACCGAGGGCTTCCATTTCCACTTTCAAACTTATAAAAAATCCATAGTGGACTAAGTCACCATTAGTGGCGATTTAGTCTCACTACACATGTTTTTCGGATATTTTTGTGGATCTAGATATCCTTTTGGCTAAAACGGGCTTCGATGCATTTTTCCAAATTTGGGACTAAGTCACCCAGCTTGGTAGAAGTGTCCCAGTAGGCCAAAATCCCAGATTCAACAACATTTCTAGTCTCCATCCTAGTCTTCAACATATTTCCAGGTGCATGCTTTTTGTTTTAATTCTTTGGTATGTTTTGTTTACATTCTTATTCATCTTTCTAGGTGTGTTTCCATATCACAATGCATTTTCAAAAAAGTTGCATCTTATAAGTCTTGCATTAGTGTTTAGTCTATTTTACCCATTTCCAACATTTATATCATTGCATTTCGACACATTCACACATGCACACACTTACATTAATCTTGAATGTTAACATTATTCATTTTGGTATCCCTCTCTCGTTTTAGGTGAAAAACCATAGAAGTGTTAGAGAACCCTAGGTGGTACCAAAATCTGTGTTGCACATTGAAATCTTGTAGGTGAACATTGTGACCACCTTTTTCATAATATAACTCAAATATAGCTATACTAAAGCGAGTGGGAAATGGTTGTGTAACAACATCAAATGTAAAAGGCGTGCAATATAGAGGATTCTATGTAATAGAGTTAGAGCTATAGGCATAGAATCCACTTTCTTCTTAAGCTAATAAAATTACTTCACTAGTTTATTGAAGGTTTAGAAGTGTGGGTAGTAGTAGTATGAGAAACATAGGTAAAATGAAAGATGTCTAAAGGGAGTGAGAGGTAAGATGGAATGGAACAGTAGAAGAAGGGAAATAAACTATAAATGTAGAGTTTCTATAGGATGAAAAGAAGGAAAAACACAAGGAATAGTGGTAGTACTTGTATGCGTGTGAGTAAACACTATCAAACTTTAAACTAAGATCTCTAGTCTGGACATAGATCATCACAATTTACTATCATCACAAATCACACACACATAATGCACAAACACAAAATAATTATTCACTCATTTTAACCTAAAATATACCTCATCTAAACCTTCATCATCTCCCTTAAACTCATATATTCTAAGTCACTAATTTATATGATGAATTATAGCTACAATTATTTATAGTATCAAAATTACTTATGGATATGTAACTACATTTTGCATAAATGTCCACCAAAGTAATTGTTCTACCTCTAAATACAAAAAAGCTAAAGAAATAAAGATGGGTAGCAGCTATACAGCCCTAGGAATGCACTGGGGCATAGATGTCGCACCATGCCATGGCATCCCTACAACCACTGATAATCAATTCTTTGAAGCTACCATGTCAGTTTTTCATATAAAATAAAATTTAATTTTATGTTAGAAAAAAAATATATTTATTTAGTCATTTCTTGCTAGAAAACTTTTAAGTGGGGGTTTTTTATTTAAATTTATATATTATTAAATAAAACAAATAATTTTTTTATTTAATTATTATTATTATTTTTAAATAACTTTTAACATGTTTTAAAATAAATAAGTTTTTAAATTAGTTTTTTATTTATTAATATATTTAAATGTATATAATAAATTAAATTATTAAAAATTGATATTTTTATAAACATAAATCATATAAATAAAATATTTTTTATTTATTTTTAAATTTAGTCTAGATTAATAAAATGGTATAAAATGGAGGAAGTGGGTTTTTATTTATTTATTATGTAAAATAAAATTATAACATTAAATTAGCTCTTTAGATTTAAATATCTAAAATGTATTTAAATTTAGATTTATAGATAAAATTTAATAAAGATTTATAGTTTATATAAATACCAAATATAAGTTATTAAAAGAAAAAAAAGTTATTATTGTTTAGATGAAATAATAATTTTGTCTAATTACTCTATAAAATATTAAAATTAAGATATTTTAAAAAACATTTATAAATTTAATACAAATAAATTAATAATTATCATATATATATTTTTATGTTTATTCTATGTATGTTTATCCTATGTGTAATTTAATTTTTACCTATATATTTATCCCATGCCATTTTAGTTATTTTAATTTAAAATAATAACTTCATTTAAATAAAGTTATTATTTTAAATTAAAAAAAGTAAAATTGTACAAGATAAATATATAGGTAAAAATTAAATTGGGCATAGGAAACATATAGGTAAATTAAATTATACACATGTAAAAAAATATATGGGTTAAAATAAGTTAAATTTAATTTAAAAGTTTTAACTTTATTGAAAATAGATAAAAAATAAATTACACATAGGTAAACATGTCACACACATCATATTTTACACAATTAATCTTTTTTAATTTATTTAAATGAAAAATATGTCTAATACAAATAAAATTAACGTAAAGAAATTTTCTAAATTAAATTAAATTTATCTCTATTAGAAATCCTATAGATCAATAAGTTGAAACTAATCACAAAATGAAGTGCATTACATTGGGAATGATTACAAAGTTATAGTTTTAGGATGCACTTGTCAAGAATGACAAGTGTCCTAGTAAACCTGAGTTTATCAAAAAATCAACTCAACTTAGAGGTGTAGTGGTGTCAAGGTAACTCTCTTGATGAGGGAGATGTGGTACCTAACTTCCATCAATCAAGGAGTGATGCACACACTTGCCTAATATTCCTAATTAAGCTTAACTAAGGTGTAATACTAATAATTACATCAACACCCCCCCTTAAGCACAACTTAGTTAGGCACAAAAAATTATGAAAATTTGAGTCCCGACAACTAGGCCCAATAAGGTACTCATTTACAAAGAAAACTCTCAAATAAAGTGGAGAAAGATAGAAAACCCAATAGGAAAAAACAATCTTCCAAAAAGAGACTAAAAACATACATTCTATGAAATAAGAGAAGAATACAATAGATTTGCAATCTCTTAGAGAACATATCCTTTTGACTTCTCTTTTTCCTTTTTAGTGTCTGTGGATGATGGAGATCCTGAATTTGCAATCTTACTTTCATCAATGATTTGAATAAGATCATTTATTTGTTTCCTCATATAGTAAAGTGCTTTATGCCCCAGTTTCTTACAAAAGGAACACTTGTCATATTTCTTAGTATTTTCCTCTTATGATTTTCCCCTTTGTATTTCCTTATCTTTTCTTTCTTCATTTTTGTTTGTCAATCCTTCAGATTTTACACTTTCTTATATTCAAGCATGTGGCTTGTAGGATACTATGGCCCCCCTCTGGATGAGTTTATCTTGTTCTCTGACCAAATCAACAATGAAGTCATCTATATTTGGCATAGACCAATTAGAACCCAAATCCCTTTTTGTAGAGTAGAATGTTGACACAAAAATTGAATAAGAAGATCCCAACTTGTAAATAGTTGACAAGATGAGTTGATTATCTTTCTTCTTAATTCCACATTCCTTAAGTTGTTGGAAAAGTGACTTAAATTTGGTGAAATATTTTTGTAATGTTGGGTAATTACTTGGACTTAAGCTAATTAATTTATTTTGTAGCTCATGGCCTTTAATATCATCAACTTTCCCAAATAACTTATCAAGAGATGACCATACTTTATGTGGGGTTTTCAAAGTCTCCACATGAAATAGAAGTTCTTTTGAAAGACATAAACACAAGAATCCAAAGGCTTGGTCACACTTATTGAACCACTTTTCCTTGTCCTTGGCAGCATTTGGTTCATTTTCAGTACCCACTGTAACTCTATACAAACCTTTTTTCTTGAGTTTAAGTTGTACATGCATCTCCCACTCATGGTAGTTAAAAGGTTTAAGAGGGTTAATCTTTTGATTGGGCTTCATGCTTGCTTAGGTTTGCAATTTTTAGGAACTTGAAAAAATAAATTTTGGAGTATTTTAATCACAACTCTCTCTACTACCCCCCTTTTTTAATACTTTTGATTTCCCCTTTGTTTGGCACTTTATTTTAGAACATGTATTGCATACAATAATGAAGGTAAAAAAACGCACTTTATATTTAATGCAAAATCACCAACATTTGAAAAAGTTTGAAAAAATAGGTACTTTGAAACAACATTTTTAAATTTTCATTTTTTGCAATTTAACACTAATAAAGTTTGCATTTACAATAGTAAAGAAAAATCAAAAAAATTTAAAGAAGTTTGAGAGAGAAGAAAATAGAAAAATTGAGCCCTCATGGGCTGAAAAGAAACATGTGCTTGAAACCCCATATGACTGAGGGCTGGAGGTTTGGAGAGTTTCACCCACTCCACCAATGAAAAAAGCCTTGGCGTCTTACCTCGGCCAATGGGTGTAAGGTTGGGAAGGGCACAGGTCACCAAATATTCAAATGCAACAAATATCGGACGTTTCCAGCAACAAGATTCCAAATCGTGTCCTTCTATGGGTAAAGAAGTGCCCTCCAATAGCCAGATCGTGCCCTCTAGATTGAAAATCAAAACTTGTAGGTGAATCGAGCCTCTTTCAATGAGAATCACGCCTCCTCCAGTGATATTTGACCTCCTATGGTGATCCATAGATCAATCATTAAGTTTTTCCCGTGTACAACTCACACAATCAGCTAGCTTTTCTCATATCTGTGCTCATTTAGCTCGCTTCCCATAGAGAAAGTTTCCACAATGAAAATCGTGGCTTTCTCTTCCAGAACAACGGTTGTGTATGAGGTAATCACAACCTTCAAGATTCCAACGCTGCTATCAATCTTTCCACATCCATGCCTTAAAGCGGTGAATGCAGGTACAAGATGAATCGCGCCCTTACAACAGGTGAAATAAAGCGAGCAGAGAAACACGTCTCCCACAGAGATAGCTTCCACAATTTCAAACACCTCCTTACATTGTCGGCCAGGGTGAATCATAGCCCCTCTTCAAATAGATTACGCCTCTCAACACAGACAAATCGCGACTCTAATGGTGCTTCTGTTGGGCAAAAATTGACCTCTACTGGTTAAACCGCTCAGCTTGCCACAGAATCGAACCTTTTCATCTGAGAATTGGCCTTTTTGAACACACAATCATGCCTCTCTATTTTGAATTGGGTATCAATCGCCCCTTCAACAGAGATTTAGAAAAAAAAGGGAGTGCATAGGATTTAAACGCACCAAAAAATAACAAGGATTGAAATAACAAGCACAAAAAAAGAATTTGCACAACTGACTTCAAATTGAATAAAAAATATTCATAGCGTCTCTCATATCATATTAGAAATCCTACAGATCAATAAGCTAATACTGATCACAAAATGAAGTACATAATATTAAGAATGATTACAAAGTTATAGGTTTAGGATGCACTCGTCAAGAATGCCAAGTGTCCTAATAAACCCAAGTTTATGAAAAGATCAACTCAACTTAGAGGTGTAGTGGTGTCAAGGTAACTCACTTGATGAGGGAGATGTGGTACCTAACTCCCATCAATCAAGGAGTGATGACACACACTTGCCTAATATTCCTAATTAACTTAAGTAAACAATACTATTTACTTAAGTAAGCTTAACTAAGGTGTAATATTAATAATTACATCAACAATCTCAATTGTTATGTAAAATATCTTAGAGAAATCATTAAAAATGTATAACTAAAAATCTATATATGATAATTATTAATTTATTTGTATTAAATTTATATTTTATTTTTTTTAAATAATAATTTTATTAAAAAAATTAATATATTAATCTCAAATTTTAAATTTAGAAGGTTTCAAAAATATATTTTAATATATTAATTTAAATAAAATTATTATTTTAAATTAAGTAAAATTGTATGGGATAAATATATAGGTAAAAGTTAAATTACACATAAGATAAACATAAAAATCTATATATGATAATTATTAATTTATTTGTATTAAATTTATAAATATTTTTTGTAAATATCTTAATATTAATATTTTATAGAGTTATTAGATGAAATTATGAAATTATTATTTCATCTAAATAATAATAACTTATAAATGTTTTTAATTTAACTTATATATTTCGTATTTAAAAAATCTATAAATCTTTTTTTAATTTTATCTATAAATTATAACTTTATTTTACATAACATTTGTATATATAGATAAAAATTTAAAATAATAAATAAATAAAAATTGACTTCCTCTATTTTATACCATTTTATTAATCTAGACTAAATTTAAAAAATAATTAAAAATATTTTATAGATATATGATTTATACTAATAAAAATATCAATTTTCAATAATTTAATTTATTATATACATTTCAACATATTAATAAATACAAAACTGATTTAAAAACTTATTTATTTTTAAAAATGTTAAAAAAAAAATGAAACAAAACAATTATTATTTTTATTTAATGATATATAAATTATAAAAAAACCACTTTAACAATTTTACAGCACGAAATGACTCAAAAAAATACTTCATTTTTCTAATGTGAGATTAAAATATTTTATACTGAATACTGACATGCATACTGCCAAAGAATTGTTGTCAGTGTCAATGATGGTAGAGATGCCATGTCATGGTGCGACATCCATGCCCCGGTGCGAAACTAGGAAGTTGGGGCAAATGAAGCAATAAACCCCCACTAAACAATAAATGAGTCAAGTCAGTAAATATTACTTACAATAAAGTGTTAAATATATGTCTAATCTCAACTAATGCATCAGTTATCCTCTTGTAAACATTTAAGGCAATTTAATAGGAAAAAAATTTGAAGTTTACTGGAGATTTGATATGATTTTCTTTAATTGCCTAATTAACTCCGCACACTTTGTGGGTGTTAGAAATATTAATATTTTATTCTCCTTTGCTGTCCTCCGTAACTTTTGGTTTTAATTGTTAGTTGTAGTCATGTTTGCATGATGCAAGCAAAAGAAGAAGAGAGCAACGCAGCTCTACAAGTTTGTAGAAGAAAGAAAATTTGAGCATTAAAGCTTTGTATTTTGTTCCATCATTTTATATATATAAATATAAATCTTATTGTGTTCATCTTTTTGTGTTATTTTATGTGTTTTTTGAGCAGCTCTTTATTTCTGTTGAATTTTTTTTTGTTACTATTGTATGCAATTTATATTTGCTGGTCTATTTTTTTATTGCTTCACCACTGCCCCTATTCCCACATCTAGTATTAGAGCCATTGGTTCAAATCCCTTTTTTTATCTTTTCTAGGTTTGCTCTTATTTCTTGTTTGATAGCCATCAATGGCTTCCACAGTCTCAACTTCTGGTGCTTCCTTGTCTAGCCTGCAAACCCCTCTTTTCACAAGCAAAAATTATGAATATTGGTCATTGACCATGAAAGCCTTGTTTAGGTCCCATGATGTTTGGGAAATTGTTGAGAATGGCTATGCAGAACTAGTAGACCAAGCAACTTATAATGCACTCACCTAGGCAGATAAAGATCTCTTGAAAGAGCAGAGAAAGAAGGATAGAAAAGCCCTCTTCTACATACATCAAGCAATGCATGAAAGCATATTGTCAAGAGTTGCAGCAACAACACAAGAAAAGGAGGCACATGACACATTGCAAATAGCTTATCAAGATAGGGACAAACCTAAATTTGTAAAACTCTAGATACTTAGAAGAGAATTTGAGAATATATGTATGAAAGATTCAGAGTTTGTGGAGTTATTTTTTATTTGTGTTGTTGGGCTAGTAAATCAGATAAAATCTCATGGGGAAACATTAGAAGAGACCAGAATACTTGAGAAAATATTAAGGGTTTTGCCTACTAAGTTTGATCCTTTAGTTGTTGTCATAGAGGAAACTAAGGATTTAACCCAAATGGAAATGGATGAATTGCATGCATCCTTGATAAATCATGAATATAGGTTGAATAGATCACACACCTCCATTGAGAATGCTTTCTCATCTCAGGCTTCAATAATTCATGGAAGAGGTAGAGGTAGATTCACTCCTAGGGGTATAGGAAGAAACTCATTTAGAGGACGTAGCAGCAGTCCTACAAATCAAGGTGGAAGAGGAAATAAAAATGAATCCTCTCATAGTCATCCAACTAGTCAAAGATAAGACAAGTCAAATGTTCAATGTCATTATTGCAATAAATATGGTCATTATGCTTCTGAGTGTAGAAAGAAACAACATGATCAAGGAAGACAAAATCAAAATCCCCCAAAAATTCTACAAAAAATACTATGTTTATTGCAAGTGCAAAGATTGTTGAAGCAATTTCTACAAAATCACCAGTTGAATGCAATATGGTTCAGGAGAGTCCAAATGATATTTGGTATTTAGATTTTGGTTGTAGCAATCACATGTCTGGAAATTTAGAGTTGTTTTCTAGATTGGACAAATCAATCACTTTAATTTTCACTCTTGGGAACAATAATCAAGTGAATGTTATGGGAAAAGGCACTGTTGACATTCTAACCAAAAAGGTTGAGAAAAAAGTAACTCAGGATGGTTTTATGTTGTTGGTCTGAAACATAATATGATGAGCATTGGTCAATTGGTGCAAAAAGGATACAGAGTTTATATGAAAAATAATGCATATGCCATTCTTGATAAATATCTTGGTACGCAGTTGATTGCAGAGGTACAAATGACAAAAAAATAGAATGTTCCCATTGAGGTTGAAACCTATCATCAAAAGAAACGCAGTCGGAGCAGCATTTAAGACTGAAAATTCCCAAGATGCCTCTCAAGTTGTTCCAGAAGTTTGCTCCAGAAAAGAGAAAAGCTGCAAAGTTTCTTCGGAAGGTTGTGTTAGAGTAATAGTTCATTTTCCTTTATAATTAAATCACTTCGGTTTAATTATTAATGCTAACTATTATTCTATTCACTTAAGCTTGTCATTTGTAGGTGCATTATAATTAATATGTTTATTAATTATTAAATGCACAAACCTAGCTTTCTCCGGCTTTAGGGTTTCTCACCTTATATATGCCGCTTTTGTAATTATTGTAATTCATCTTTTTGGGAAATAATAATTCTGCTCTCACTCCGCTGAGATTTTCCAAACCCTTGCTTCTGTCTCTTTGGTCTCCATTCAGCATTAGGTATTTTGCATGCAGGTGTTCTTGGCGAGCTGTGGATTTGCATTTATCAAATCCTACATGGTATCAGAGCCACCCTGTCCGCTGCCTGGTTTGAAGGTGTTTGAGGCCACGATTCGAAGACGACAGCCACAGCTTCTCTAGGGTTTTTCTGTCACTTTGAAGGAGGCACTATTTTCTGGAGCCGTTTGAGCAAAAACGGACTCCACCATTGCGTTCAGAAGGTCCGGGAGAGTCAAAATTCATATAAACTTTGACTATTTTGGCCACAGTGACCACATGCAAATTTTTTTGGCCTACCAGGGCCGTACGGGCTCAAAAATCAAGAAATTTTTTTAAAAAAATCAATTTTTCTCTAAATTTTGGGCGCTGCCAGCCCGTGTCGCCACTGCGCCACCCGGTCGCTTGACCGCCACCGCCACTCCGCCCAGCCGCCACCTCCGCCGGCGTCGCCACCCACTAGCCACCGCCGACGTCCAGTGACGGCCATACGGCCGTCAAATTATTTCCCCTGACTGGTTTTTTTCTAGAGAGCTCATTTTTAGGGGGTACCTGTGGTTTTTTGGCCGTATCTTGGGCATACGGTGTCCGTTTTCGAAAAATGAAATATCGTCGAAAAGGTGTTTCCGAGCCGGATGTAACTATGCTGGTCTTGTTTGCTGATTCGGCCATTTGAGTACTATTTTTTGGTGTCAAAGTAGAGGCTTTGTTTTCCTCTCTCTTTGCATTTGGCGTTTAGGTTTTTTCCTCGTTTTTTGTACTTTCAGTATTTGTTTATTTGTTGTACGAGGGTTAGAATCATACATTGTGGGGGGGTACTTTTGCTTTCTGTCATTTCCTTTCAGAAAATGACCCTTCTACTTCTGTCTTTTTCTTCTCTCAATGTCGGACCCCTCTATGGCCCGACTGACACTGCATAATTACCACACCTGGAAAGCACACATGACCAGGCTACTCATGTCATGTGGCTTATGGTCATGCCTAGATGAACATCAACCTATCCTACAACGTCTTTTTGAGATTCTTCAGCATAGGAATAAAATGGATGAAGCCATGGGCTTGATTGCACTGAACATTTTCGACAGTCTCCTCTTTCACTTGGATGGTTTGACCACTCCTAGGGCCATTTGGGGCAAGTTTTCAGATTTGTTTGGCACTGTCAATGAATTCTGGGCACTACAGCTTGATGCAGAGCTGACTACTTTGACACCTACCAGCTTTCCCACCATTGAGGACTTCTTGATGAAGTTCAAGTCTCTGCGCTCAGTTTTGCAGGGATGTGGAAAAACCAAGACAGATGATGAGTGTATCTTCTTGATACTCTCAAAGTTGCGAGGACAGTATCAGATCTTCTCTTCCACTTTCTACTCCACCATGGATGCTTTGGGTGCTACACACACCATGCCTTCTTTTGAGACATTCTGTGATCGGTTGACACGGGAACACGCAAAGATCCAACAGATGGATGCTTATGGCTCTTCTAGCCAAGCATTGGTTGCTCAGTCTTCACAGGGAAAACCAAAACAAAAAGGCAAACCGAAGAAAGATTCCGCAAGCAATGAGTCTTCCTCCAAACCTGCACAGAAAACTAATTCAAAACCTCCAGCTAACCCTTCCAAGGGTAAATCTTCTTTGTAGTCTACTGAGTCTACCTCCAAGACTAAGAAGAAATCAGTTGAGACCTGTAGCTTTTGTGGAAAGGAAGGACATCCCGTTTCTCGGTGTTGGAAACGTTTGGAGGCTTTAGAGGAAGCCATGCAGGAGCATCACATTTCAACTCCTCAGTCCACATCCTCCCCTGCAGGGAAAGGTCATGCTCTTACTGCACGAGCTATGACTTCTGGGCCCACCTGGATTCTTGATTCCGGTGCCTCTCACCACATGACTCACACTCAGCAGTTGGTCACCTCACTTGCTCCTTGTGCTACTTCACAGATTGTTGTTGGGAACTCATCTCATCTTTCTGGTTTGGGTTCTGGTTCTGTTGCATTGGCTGGGGGTTCTCTTCAAGATGTTCTCTTTGTCCCTAACATTTTGATGAACCTACTGTCTATCTATCAGATTTTTCACTCTGGCTCTGGTAAGACAGTTGAGTTCTCACCACATGATGTGGTTATTCGAGACTTACATGATTCTAATATGATTGTGGCTACTGGGAGTGTTGACACTGCATCCCGACTATACAGATTTGATGGATTTGAGTCTTCTGCTGGCACAGGTTCCTGTCTTATAGCACATGCAGATTCAGTGAGCAGACTTTGGCATGAGTGTTTGGGCCATGTCAATTACAGATATCTTCAGCAGATGAGCATACAGGCACTTGTTCTTGGGCTTCCACACATTACTTGCACTGATGGGGTTTGTCAGAGTTGTGTTCTTGGCAAACAACATAGGGATCCTTTTCCTCAGGGATGAGCTACTCGTGCTTTGGCACCATTAGAGTTGATTCATAGTGACCTCATGTCATTTCCTACTCCTTTTTCCGGTGCCAGATATGTGCTTACTTTCATTGATGACTTCTCCAGGCGCACATGGGTGTACTTTTTAAAGTACAAGTCTGATGTCTTTGACTCATTTCGAGTCTTTAAGACATTTGTGGAGAAGCAATCTGGTCTTTCTATTCGCCGGATACGCACAGATAATGGGGGGGAGTATGTGAACCAAGCTTTCAGGGATTTTTGCTCTGAACATGGTCTTCAGCATCATTTTTCAGTGCCCTACATCCCTCAGCAGAATGGTGTGGTAGAGAGAAAGAACAGAACACTTCGGGAGATGGCTAATTGTATGATACAGTCCAGGTCCATGGATTCGTCTTTTTGGGCAAAGGCAGTCAATTGTGCCAACTATATTCAGAATTGGATGCCTCACAAGGCAGTTCGACATATGACTCCTGAGGAGGCTTGGTCTCATGTCAAGCCTAATATATCTTCATTCCGAGTTTTTGGTAGTGAAGCATGGGCATTTGTGCCTGACGCTCAGAGGAGAGCAATGGAGTGAAAGAGCCAACACCTCATTTTTGTTGGCTACTACGAGGATGTTAAGGCATACAGGTTGTTTGACCCTGATTCCAGAGAAGTCCTGTTTCGACGGGATGTCCAGTTTGATGAGCGCCTTCCTACAGTAGATACCCCGCTTCCAGAGTCCACTTCACTTACCACTACTCCCTCCTCTCTTCCAACTTTGTTTCAGGATGATGAGGATGATGATCTTAGTGATCCCCATTTACCTCCACCACAGGATCCTCCACAGATGCCTAGATGGGCTCGTGTTACAGTTGATGCTGCAGGATCTCTGGCTGGTGACCCTTCCACTTCCCGTCGCACCCGGTCTCATATTGCGGGTTCTAGTCTTCTGAGTCATGCTATTTGTGGTGATCCTCAGACATTTGGGGCAGCGACAGGACATACTGAGTGGGACAGTGCTATGGAGGAGGAATATTCTTCTTTGATGAAGAATCATACTTGGGATCTTTGTTCTCTTCCTAAGGGAAGAAAGTTAGTGCGATGCAAGTGGTTGTATCATACTAAGTTTGTTGTTGATGGTTCTATTGATAAGTACAAGGCACGTCTTGTTGCGAAGGTTTTTTCACAGGTTGAGGGTATTGATTACACTGAGACATTTGCCCCTGTCGCCAAGATGAACTCTATTCGCCTTGTCTTATCCCTCACGGCTTCTCAGGGATGGCCCATTTTTCAGATGGATGTGAAGAGTGTTTTCTTGCACGGTGATCTTAGTGAGGATATTTACATGGAGCAGCCTCAGGGATTTGTGCAAGATTCCTCCTTGGTCTGCAGACTTCGGCATTCTTTGTATGGTCTCAAACAGGCCCCTCGGGCTTGGTATGAGAAGATGGACTCCTTTCTGCTTTCTACAGGATTCACACGCTGTCATTCTGATCCTATAGTCTACATTCAGCGTCTTGAGGATGAGGTTTTGATCCTTGTGCTATATGTCGATGATCTTCTCATCATAGGTAGCTCATCTTCTATGATTCAGGATGTTCAGCGCGCATTGATGGAGCAGTTTGAGATGACAGACTTGGGTCTATTACACTTCTTTCTGGGTCTGCAGATTGTTCAGTCACCTGCTGAGATCTTTGTTTACCAGTAGAAGTATGCTCTTGACATGCTTCAGCGCTTTGATATGCTTGCTTGCAAGCCTACTCCCACACCTTTTCAGTCAGGTGTTACTTTGTCTACCTCTTGCACTTCGCCTTCAATGGATCCTACATTGTATCGGCAGTTGGTTGGCAGTTTGTTGTACCTGACACACACTCGTCCTGATCTCTCCTTTGCAATTGGTCTAGTCTCTCGGTTCTCTCACGAGCCTCATGAGAGTCATTGGCAAGCTGCCAAGCGCATTTTGAGATACATTCAGGGCACACTTATGTATGGCATTCATTACACATCAGGGGCTCCTCACATTGTTGGCAACACTGACTCAGATTGGGCTGGTGATGTTGATGATCGGAAGTCTACTTCTAGCTTTGTCTTTTTCCTTGGCTCTGGTCCTATCACATGGTCGTGCAAGAAGCAGAATGCTCATGCACTTTCATCTACAGAGGCTGAGTATAGAGCGGCAGTGCATGCTAGTCAGAAGATTTTATGGCTTCGACAGTTGATGACTGAGTTTGGGTTTCTTCCTAATCGTCCCACTGTTCTATGGTGCGATAATCAGAGTGCTATTCACATTTCGCGTAACCCGGTGGAGCATCAGCGCACTAAACACATTGAGCTTCATATGCATTTCATCAGTTAGCAGATTCAGGATGGTGTTCTCTCTTTGGATTACATCCCCATTGATGCACAGGTTGCTGACATCTTCACCAAACCTTTTGCATCTCCGCGCTATCTTCAGTTGCGTTCTATGCTTGGGGTGACGGAAGTTGTCCTTGGGGGGTCTTGTTGAGGCCTTCCTTCCTTCATGTTTTTTTCAGCATGTTGTTGTATCTCTTTTTGGGGTAGAGTTTTTTCCCACTGGGTTTTCTCTATTTCCCCGTTTTACAGAGATTTCTTTGTAGTTGGGTACCTGATCTGGCCTTGTTGCCGGGACCCATTTTTTCCTGCTTTCTTAGCTGTGCTAGGTTTGCTTCCTCCTGAGCTTCACTTAAGGGGGGGTGTTAGAGTAATAGTTCATTTGCCTTTATAATTAAATCACTTTGGTTTAATTATTAATGCTAACTATTATTCTATTCACTTAAGCTTGTCATTTGTAGGTGCATTATAATTAATATGTTTATTAATTATTAAATGCACAAACCTAGCTTTCTCCGGCTTTAGGGTTTCTCACCTTATATATGTCGCTTTTGTAATTATTGTAATTCATCTTTTTGGGAAATAATAATTCTGCTCTCACTCCGCTGAGATTTTCCAAACCCTTGCTTCTGTCTCTTTGGTCTCTATTTAGCATTAGGTATTTTGCATGCAGGTGTTCTTGGCGAGCTGTGGATTTGCATTTATCAAATCCTATAGGTTGTTGTGAAAAAGAACAAGGTAGCTCAAGAAAGGCTGAAACTAAAACTAAAGAAGAACAAAATGGTAATGTAATTGTTCAAACAACTTTTCAGTCAGTTGTGAAGAATGAATCATGGTTATGGCATTTGAGATTTGGCCATTTAAACTTTGGAGGTCTTAATTTTTTGCATAGGAAGAATATGGTTAAGGGGTTGTCATTGATTAAGAAACTAGAAGGAGTATGTGAAGCGTGCATATTGGATAAACAACATAGAGATACCTTCCCTATTGAAAAATCAAAAAGAGCATGTAAACCACTTGAGATTGTTCACTCTGATATATGTGGACCGATGCAAACACCTTCCATTGGAGGATGCACATATTTTCTAACTTTTATTGATGATTATACAAGAAAGACATGGGTCTATTTTTTGAGGCATAAATCTGATGTGTTGGTTTTTTAAGCAGTTCAAGGATCTTGTAGAAAAACAAAGTGGATGCTACATCAAGATATTATGAACTGATAGAGGCGGTGAATATAGTTCTAATGATTTTCTGAATTATTGCAACCAACATGGTATTCACAAACAATTTATAGCCCATTACACACCTCAACAAAACGGTGTGGCTAAAAGAAGAAATCGAACTATCATGGATATGGAAAGAAGTATGTTGAAATCAAAGCATTTACGAAATGAATACTGGGCTGAAGTAGTAGCAATTGATGTTTACATTTTGAATAGATTTCCAACTACAAGTGTATGGAATGTGATTCCTCAAGAAGCTTGGAGTGGTAGAAAGCACAATGTTGTTCACTTCAAAGTCTTTGGATGTGTTGCATATGCTCATGTGCCTGAAGAGCTGAGAAGAAAATTGGATAATAGAGGTGAAAAGTGTATTTTTGTTGGGTATTCAGAAGATACAAAAGCTTACAAAATGTTTAATCTAATTACAAGAAAAGTATTAATCAACAGAGATGTACAATTTGTGAAGAATGAAGCATGGGATGGAAGTGTACAAAAAATAATAAGTGTAGCAGTAGCTCATCCACATGATGAAATGACTGATGAAGTGATAGAACAACAAGGTACTCCTCAAGCAATACCTCCTTCCACTCTCGGACAAGCAACACAAGTTGTAGCACAAGATACACCTTCTACAACAAGACTTTCAAGAAATTAGATTTCTTCACCAACACAGCAAACTCCACAAAGAACACCAGTTGTAACATCATCAAAAATTCCTTCAAACTCAGCTGATAGAAGCAACTCATCCAATCCTACATTTCCAAGCTTATTGCGGCGAAAAAAAGAGAGTTTAAGAGACATATATGAAGCTAATTTTAGTGTTGAAACATCAAATTTATTTTATGTTTTTTTTTAATTTTCAGAAGTTGTTGATCAAATGTTCTTTGATGAAGCTATGAATGAAGAGATTGGAGCTATTGAGAAGAACAATACTTGGGAGTTGGTGGATCGCCCTCAAGAAAAGGATGTCATAAGTGTTAAGTGGATTTACAAAACTAAGTATGGCATGGATGGAAATGTGTTGAAACATAAGGTGAGGTTGGTTGCTAGAGGCTTCACTCAATAGCCTGGTATTGACTACAATGAAGCATTTGCTCCAGTAGCTCGATTGGATACGATAAGAAGTGTTTTAGCCATTGCAGCCCAAAAGAAGTGGCAAGTTTTCCAAATGGATGTAAAATCTGCATTTTTAAATGGTTTGATTAAGAAGAAGTCTATGTTGAGCAACTAGAAGTATATGAGATTACAGGTCAAGAAAGAAAGGTATACAAGCTGAAAAAGGTGCTCTATGGACTCAAGCAAGCTCCTAGAGCATGGTGCAGTTGAATTGATTCTTACCTGATTAAGAATGGTTTTAGTAGGTGCAGCAGTGAGCCTACTTTATTTATCAAAATGGATGAAGAAGGTAAAATGTTGATAGTTTGTCTTTATGTAGATGATTTGATCTTTATGGGAGATCTTTCCATTAGTCTTTTTAAGACAGCCATGATGAAAGAGTTTGAGATGACTGATCTTAGACTTATGAAATATTTCTTCGGAATAGAAGTTAAGCAATCAATAGATGGTATTTTTATTTATTATTCAAAGTATGCAAGTGATGTGTTGAAAAGATTTAATTTGCTGAATTTCAAACCAACCCCTACTCCAGTTGTGATAGGAGTAAAGTTAAGCAAGGATGACGATGGTTCATTAGTTGATCCTAAGTTGTTCAAAAGGTTGGTTGGTAGTCTCATGTATTTGACTGCCACATGACCTGACATCATGTATGGTGTAAGCCTTATCTTAAGGTTCATGGAATCTCCAAAAGGCTCTCATTGGCAAGTTGGAAAAAGGATTTTGAGGTATGTATGTGGAACTAAGAATTGTGGAATTTTGTATTTAGTTGTAGATGATTTCAAGCTCATTGGATATACAGACAACAATTGTGTTGGTAGCATAGATGATAGAAAAAGTACTTTTGGTTATGCATTTCATTTTGGATCTGGTGTTGTATCTTGGGCTTCAAAGAAGCGACCCATTGTTACTCTTTCTTCAGCAGAAGCGGAGTATGTTGCAACCACTATAGCAGCATGTCAAGTGGTATGGATGAGGAGAATGTTAGTTGAGTTGATGCATAAACAAGGTGAAGCAACAAATATTTACTGTGATAATAACTCAGCCATTGCACTATCTAAAAATCACATTTTCCATAAAAGAAGCAAGCACATAGATACTAGATATCATTTTATAAGGAAGTTAGTGAATAAAAAAGAAATATGTTTAGAATTATACAGATCAAAAGATCAATTTGCTGATATTTTTACTAAACCATTGGAAAAAGATGCATTTGAATACTTGAGAAGCTGTTTAGGTGTATGTGCTAAAAATGAATGCTCCTGAAATTTTTGAACAGAATGCAGAAGACAGAAGACAGAAGATAGATGCTCTGGAACCTTTCAGATAGAAGGAAAATGCTCTGGAACCTTTCAAATAGAAAGCAGAAGACAGAAGATAGATGCTTGAGAACCTTTTAGACAAAAGGGAGATGCTTTGGAACCTTTCAGACAGAAAGCAGAAGGTAGAAGGCAGATGCTCTGGAAGTTTTTTGAGCAGAATGTTAGCTAGTTGAGATTAAGGGGGAGTGTTAAATATATGTCTAATATCAACTAATGTGTCAGTTATCCTCCAACTCACCTCTATCTTTTTAGCATTTAAGGCAATTTAATTGGAAAAAAATTTGGAGAAGTTTATGGGATATTTGATATGATTTTCTTTAATTGCCTAATTAATTCCACACACTTTATGGGTGTTAGAAATATTAATATTTTATTCTCATCTGTTGTCCACCATAACTTTTGGTTTTAATTGTTTTTTGTGGTCATTTTTGCATGTTGCAAGCAGAAGAAGAAGAGAGCAACGCAGCTCTACAAGTTTGTAGAAGAAAGAAACTTTGAGCATCGAAGCTCTGTATTTTGTTCTAGCATTTTATATATATATAAATATAAATCTGATTGTGTTCATCTTGTTGTGTTATTTTATGTGTTTTCTGAGCAGCTCTTTATTCCTGATGAATTTTTTTTTATTACTGTTGTATGCAATTTATATTTGTTGCTCTATTTTTTTATTGTTGCACCTCTGCCCCTATTCCCACATAAAGAAGTAATCAATCTCTACAAACGATTTGATTCCCCTATCGCAAAGGTGAAGAGGTGGAGATATTACTCCATGCCTTTTGGTTTCATCTTGTAGCAAGATTACTTACATATATTCAATGTTCCATTGCAGGGTTTGAGATGGCTCAATACACTTGTTGTTTGCAAGGGCGATTTAATGGCATAAGCACCTATATTCCTATGTCTCCTGTGTGCCCAACCAAGAACGTCTTCATGTGGTGGGATGCCTATCATCCCATGGAAAGAGTCAATAGGATTATAGTGAGTTGCTTCACCATGTGTGGGGCCTCTGATATGTATCTCTTCAACCTTAGAACCATACTTCACAAGGATGTTGATTGTTTAAATGTGTAATGCCCCACCAAGTAACCCTAAAGAAAGTTGCCATTAACGTCTTAAGCGAACTAATTTTTTTTTTATAAAGTGCATTTAACATACACATTCACTTACTAATTAACAACAACCTCTAAGACTACAAGGTTAGAATTACTTAAACCCACACATACATATTACATATCACCATAGCCTTATGAACTTTATGAAATAAACTTCGTACATCATAAGAATACCACATAACATAATAAGATAATCAACCAAGGTATAAACTCATAATCATTATCTTAATCCAATAGTTACATCACTCATTCCTAGAATGAGACAATAGTACTCAAGGTTACAATTACAAAATTCCACCTCATAAACATAAGAGGGATAAAATAACTTATACAAGTTAAAATATTACAATGCAAAGAATAACACAAAAACCGCGAGCTATCTATCTGGATGTCTCGCCACCAAGTACTGCAGATAGATGGGGACCCAATGGTTTTGGTGCATGTTCCACCCAACCAATGTGGTACCCGAAGGACCACCCCCCATGCTAGGAGATAGTAACAAAATAACATGGACAAAGATCTACAACCACTAACCAAAGGCAGATTCATACTGACTCATACTGATATAACCAAGCAAATGAACTAACAAGTACAACTCAATCACCATACAAGTACAAATCAAGTACAACTCCAACATCACTGACATAGGTCACCTTGCTTCCAGACATAAAATAGATCAAGTATGTTCAAAGAACCATACATATAAAACAATTAACAACAGTTTTCCTAGATAGAGTGTCATCGCAAGGTTTGTCATGAGATCTCCTCTAGGCATTCTTCATAGGCTCCGGCACAAGTAATCCTGGTGGCTTCAACTGAATCCCGACACTCATACTCACTCATGCGGAATCAACTATCTCTCGTACAGATAAGATAGTTGATCTTGCCATTCCAAGCCTTCCCAGTCATCCCAAGTCTAAACAAGCCCTTGTGTCTATGAGTAAGGTAAAATTATCTTGATTAGTGAGAAGTTAGTCCTAATCTTCTAAGTACATTACTTTAATTATCACTTGTTTAAATCACTCCTGAAGGTTATCCAGTTTACCTCTTTGGGCTCTGGCGCCTAACAGAAGCCACTCATCTATTCGACAACACACACCCAAACAATCCACCAAGGGAAATACAAGTGCATACCAACTAGGCATCATAATCCACTCCAACATAAGGAGGATACAAATAATAGAACTCACTCCAAACATCTTGGAGGCAACAAACACATAGTCCACTCCTTTTACAGGAGGCAACAAGATGAAACCACATAACAAGGTCACTCCATATAAGGAGACACGGATCCCATAATCTGCTCCTAAACCAAGGAGGTGCAAACATCCCCGTTCGTGAAAATTGGGTAAAATTAAAAAAACGCCATGCACTACCCAAGGGAACACAACTGGATGGCATAAAGATTCAACAACCCTTATCCTCTAAGTTCTTCTGGAAGACTTATAATTTAGGACTAACACTAAATCCCAAAACCCACAATGCAACTTGACGACATAACAACAAAAGCATTCAAGTCATTAATCAAATCTAATATTTGGATTTCCTAAATCCATATTCATTCAATAGGTAGTGTTGACCAAGTCAAAGACACGATAACTAGATCATCTAAAATAATCATAACCCCTATTTCCCTTTTCATTATTGGAAATCTAAAACAATTAAACTTACTTCCCTTTACTGATTACAGAGAATTAAATCTTTTAATATAATCATGAGGAAGATACTACTTTTGGATATACTAAATTCATATCTCTTTCATAATCCAATCACAATGATTCAATTAATCTAAATAGAAATTAATAAATAACATAATTGATTGTCTCATCAATAAAACAACTTCTTAATTTACTTTTAAATCGACACGAATCCATGCAAGTAAACTCTTTACATTTTCTAACCAAATCTTACATCTCATTCAATTCTCTATTTAAAACATTCAATCACTTTAATATAATAACATATTGTTTCTCTATCAATTTTCCATATACACTAATCATTTCTTTTAGAACACTAATAATACCCAATTTGCAAACAACAGAATAAAATAAGATAAAATATTATTTATTCTCTCAAATGGATATATACCTTCAATGTATATATACTAAATATAAATTAATATATTTAAATACATTTAATCATTAACATATCTTCTATTCTTTACAAAATATCAAATTGTTTAATTCAAAATAAAATATCCCTTATCATCAATTTTTCAAAATATATATATATTTTTCCAATTAAATCAAATTAATAATTGGACCTTTTACACATGAATTTAAATTCCACAATTAAATTTTAAATTATGCATTATTTAAATCAAATATATAACTCCTTCAATTAAACTTTAACATGCCATTTTAAAATAAACAATAATTTCTCATCTGATTATAATTTTAATTCCACTAATCTAATATAAAAAATTTATTTAAAATAATATAAATATAATACTTTAATATTATAAATTATAATATAAAATATTATTAAATAATATTTTAATATTATAATAACAATACATAAAATATTAATATTTATAAATATCAATTTATTATTATTTTATTTTCAGAGCAGCCATGGGAAAATAACTTAATAGCAGTTTCATATTTTAAGCATAACTCAAAAACTACGATCTGGGTATTTGCGATTTTTTGATAAGGATAAAATAATTTCAAAATGCAAAAACCCTTTAAATTTCTTGACAACCCAGTTTGTAGAAATGGAGTTATAGGCAACGCAATCAAACCATTTTACTATGAAAATTATAACTATCCTGCAGATTTTAAAATCCAATTTTTAATAATAAACAAAGGGTTTTATTTTCTAAAATCATTCTAAATGCATTGTTTAATCTCTATGTTTGATTTCAATAACAACATAATCGATTTCCCCAAATAATTTAAATTCAACTGAGGTTTTCACAATTTTCAATCAAGAATTTTCACAAGTAAAGGCTATAAATTTATTTAATTCTTTTCTCCTAATATCAAATTTGTTTTCTAAAATAGATTTAACAAAAAAATCTTTAATCACTACTATTTAAAAAAAACAATCAAGAACAATAAAACACAAAGAGGAAAACCTGGTACAAGAAGCTACAAGAATAGATAAATTTTTGATGCAAGCCTCCTCCAAAGATTTCCTGAATTTTCTTCATTCCTCCAATGAATCCAATCCAAAACCCAACAAATGCAAACAATCTTTCCTTCAATCAATTCTACACTCAAAACCTTCTTCAAACCCTTGTGCAAATTTTCCAAAATTTCTTCCCTGCTGTAAAAATGTATTTTTCCTAAAGACTTTTCTGCCCTAAAATTAAAACATGTATTCCTTATAAATCAAAAATACCTAATTCAACCCTAATTCACATTACATGTAAATTAGATATTTCAATTTCAATTTTTACAACCCTAATTCACATTACATGCAAAATAGATATTTCAATTTCACTTTTCGAACACCCACTTTCAATTTAAAATGCAATTTCAAATAATAAATTAATTTCCAAAGTTGCAACTAATTACCCAAATAAACATTTAATTACAATTTCTAATTTAATTCCCACACGTTTAAATTAAATTCTAAAATTAATTTTAATTCTTTTATTTCCTTTTATTCTCTTGCATCACGTTTAATTAATTAATTAAATTATTTAATAACTAAATTCAACCCCCATGGATTAAATTTAATTAATTAAATAAATTAAATATAATTAATTAATTTAAATATAAACTTTTATCCACATTGCATTATTTAAATTAAATAACCATCAACATGATTTAAATGCAATTATTCTAAATATCTATTTCCAAATCAATAAACCTTCATAATTAAATAACATTAAAACAAGATAGACAATGGCTCGACACACATGACTGACGACACACTAAGGCTAGGGTGTAAACTTGACACATGTTACCTAGCTACTATCTCCCATTCAATTTAACCGTTGGATCGACACGCTCAAACCTGTGAAACCAAGGGGAGTCGATGTCATGTACTTGCAATCCTGCAACCAAGTAAACAACATCATACAATATATCCAACATATAATACACACCGTGAAGAAGAAATTGCGGATTCGTAGGGCGCTCGCAAGCGAGTGATGCGAACTCGTCTTCTTCACCAATACACTCATCGAAACTGACACTTCCATCATAATCCAGTAATCTCATTATAACATCTCATGTTAACTCCACAACATCATTAATCCATAATGCATGTGAAACAATAATTAGATAACTACATCCCATAATAATAGTTGTCGCTCAATAGTAGCGATCAAAACATCATAACAAAATGTATCCAGTATCAAAGTAACTACAACCAAACATAGCATAAAGCAAACCGAACGAGAAGCAAAACGGAGGGGTATTACATGTTTCATGGCGCTACTCCATTATAGGTCTTGTCATAACTGAATAAATCGATTACCTCACTTTAATGATTGAATAAAGTGATTTTTGTTTTTTCTTATTATGTTTGTTGTACTAACCACGACTTTTTTTATGCTGAGAGTAATCGAGTATATTGACCAAAATTTGTATTTCTCTCAAAACTATCCAATTTTGATATTAGATCGATATTAAATTATTTTGTAGTCCATGCATGATAGTGGATCCTCTTTTTCCATTATCACTAGGTCAGGTTGGGGATCTTGCTCTTCTTTTTTTGTTTGTATGTTGGCACTAATAGTAGTTTAGTTGATGGATAGGTGCCAATTTGAGTTGTGGGTATTGGATTTTTGGGTGATCTGAAACACCCAATAGCAGAAAGAGGAAAAAATTCGTCTGAGATTCAATTTTTTCATATTATTTACACTTATCTGAATGAATTCAATTGCAGTGGTGGAGCATCCATGGATATATTGAGACTGGAGTCTTGTAGTGCAATAAATCTACAACCATGTTAGAATACATGTGGAAATGTCAGCAACAACAGACCCTCACATGTTCTATTTGGGAATTGAACTTTAGGAGACCTTCACATCAAGTTAGATTGCCCACATTTGGGGATGCGCTGGTAAGTCATAGGGTGTGTTTTCTGAACATTGGTCTTTTCAATTGTTTTTTTGTTTTTTTGTCTTGTATAAATCATTCCTTTGTTAGTCGTTGGCTACAATATGTTAACAATAATATTAAACAGTTTGGAAGGCTATTATGTTGAATTGTGGTGCTTAAAATATTTCTCCTCTCTCTCACATCTATTAAGTTCAACAGGATAAAGTAAATCAGGATTCAAGTGCCACCCATATTAATATTGGGATTTGGGTACCCTCCAGACGAATATTTTCTTAGTTAGATGGAATGCTTATGCCCCAGTGTGCTTGAATATTATCAAGTGCAAGAATGATGCAAAATTTTGTAACCTTGTTCATGTACATATATCTCACCATATAAAATGATATTAAATAAAATAAATATTATTCCTTATAAGTATTGGGAAAACCAAGATCTATAGGTAACTAATATCTTGTAGGGCACTCGAGATCTCAAATGCTCGAATACTTGAGGTGTGAAGGTTGGGATTATTAAGAATTCATAAACAAGGAATTTTCTATAGCCTAGGGAGGATTAGTGAAATATCCAGGTGTGGAAATTTTGCGTAGACCATGGTAGGAGACCAAATGGAATCTCACCATTGAGTTCATTAAACTACTATATTGAGACTCCAAGTGAACCAAAATGGCACAGAAGTCTAGGTGAAATATCAAGCGATAAGAAAACCTTATAATATTATCCAAAAATATAATACACCTGATGCAAAATTTGGAATACAATCACTTAATATTGTATCTAATAAGGAATTCATTAATGAAACTAAAACTATACTTGTACCACATTGCTTTATGATCAAATAGAAGGAAACTATCATTTATTTCAATGATATATGATATGAATCTTGTTTAATAATTCTAAGGTTAGTGGATGAGTTTTAAACCCAAGTTTCCTATATTTGGTAAATATATCAAAGAACATATTATGATATGGTCGAAATCATAGTATATCGATATATGCAATATTTATGAGCCTTGGCTCAAGGCTATACAATATTGTAAGTAATGATGATTCCATTTCATGGTACTACAACTATTATTTACTAAACATATCCTTAATGGTGAAACTTGGTACTTTAATGATTCATTGGCACTGTGATAAATTCTTTAGATGACTACATGATGTCTATCTACCTCATGAATACAAGAACCCTGATATTAAAATTATTATCAGAATGAGGGATATTTTAGCTATAATAAACCATGATATGATTGCAAGCTAGGTGGAGAGTGACAATTGTTTAGGTTGAAAATGTTGTTGAGATGGTGCCATGAGATAAATCCTACATAACATCTCTTGACACTTTATTGATGGGTCAGGATTAACTTAAAGGGAAAATATGAATAAGATATCTACTATAAACTGGACTACTATAAGAATACATAGATGTATGATAGAGTAAAGTAAATTAGAACAAGAACAATATTATCATTGGGTTTATATTTTCATATGTTGATCCACTGGATACAGTGTTTCCAACTTTCTTAAGTAAGCATCTGGAATTAATTATACTTAAAAAAAGCATATAAATACTATGGGGTGTCCTTCAAAGATATATTTTGACCCCTTGAGTATGTGAACCTTAATATGGAACATAATATGCAAATTTTAATTGGAAGTGCTTTCTTATGGCTTTGTGTGAACCAAGGTAATTTTAGGTTGCATAATAGCTTATGTTAATAAGACAAACCTAAGAATGTCCCATTTGGATTAGGAATAATAAGGGTGGTGAGGTTCAATCTCTACATATTTATAAGAAAGTGTCATGGTATAGGTTCGCTAAATTTGGAACCAGTGCATATGTATCCTTGAGAGACCTTGTGAGGAGAACTACGTGTGACTTAGACCTATTTGGAAGTAGGAACATAGGTGATTTTTCGGTGAAGGATGCCCCTGTGACTTCGAGTCTATAGGGGGAGGGCTTGGGGGGCAAACTCCAAGGGTTGGGGTTGTTCATAATTGGTTTGACCTCCTCCCTTTAGTAGGCTTCATTTTGAGGCTGAATGGGTACCGGATGAGTATGAGTGAGTTAAGGTAATCTAATACAATGTATTTAACACATAATATGCTTTTGTATAGTAAGTGAAGATTGACTACCTTATAATTAGTAATTGAATATATGTATAATTTTGGAAAAGTCCATCTCGTGTTGGTTCCATATGACTCTATGTGTTGTGATAACCAACTCCATATCTAGAGCTCTCTAGGTATAGGCTTTTGTATCTGTTGATTGTGATTTGTGATTCTTGTATGTATGACCCGCCCAAGAGTGAACCTCCGAGATATTTGAGCAGTGACAGGAAGTCATTGGACCATGCTAATGATTGATGTTTGGGCTATTGCTACGGATTATTCAACATTTACCTAGTTCATAGAGGTGAAGGTAGCAAGCTACCCTGGTTATGATATGACCATAGTGGTTACACGGGTAGGGACCCATCCGTGTGAGTAATGGTAATCCAAGGCTAACCACGTAATGAGAGGGTTCACTAGCTATCTCTGGTATGCACAGAAGTGACTGATGCCATATGTTACCCGGGATTGAGAAAAAGATAGTTGACAATACCACTAAGGTCACAAGGTGGTATATTTCAGGAGCTACTTCTTCCTGGGTGGACAGACTTGTCGTCGGTGGCCTGTAGGCGATTGAAGTCAGAATCCACCTATTTTGGAAGGTTAACTACTTGGGAAAACCCTTGGGATGGTGGATGGATCCAAGGTGTAGTATGGGATGCACTGAATCCCCTTCCTAGTTGTCAAACTATATACTTAGGCTTGTGGGGTTCAGGATGAACCCACGATGTAGTAAGAGATGCACTTAATCCTCTTCCCATTTGTCCAATGGTGCAGAAGACAAGTTGAAGGATAGGACCCATGGTGTAGTGCACAATGCACCGATATCCTTTCTCTTTGGGATGCATTATGGACATGTGTTAGCTAGTGTGTTGTGTTAACTAGCCAATGTGGAGGTGATGTATGTTGGAGCTCATCACTATGTATTTGTGATGTATGTTGGAGCTCGTTATTGTGTATTTTTGATGTATGGTTGGACCTCGTCACTATGTATTTTTGATGTATGTTGGAGCTCGTTATTATGTATTTTTGATGTATGGTTAGATCTTGTCGTTGTCTATTTGTGATATATGCTAGAGACAATCTCTAATGTAATTATAAGAAATACATATGAGACAATCATTATTGTACTTGCAATGTGCATATAATCTAATCACCATTACACTTGTGATCTATGTATGATCAGACACTTTTGTACTTGTAATATTTTTAAGATCCAAGCATTGTATGTCTGATCCATGTATGATCAGGAACTTTTGTACTTGTGATATGTATATAGAGGAATGCTTGTAACAACCATTGTGTGTGATCTTTGAGAATATGATATGAATTACCTCTTGTGAATATTGTGAATGTTTGTACACTAACATTTAGTAATGATTGGTATGGATCCAACCCTTGATGGCAAGATTATTATCATTGACTATGTTAATAGCTTACATGTACTAAATTAAGATTCATGGGTTAAAGGTGAGATCATAGATCTCATACAAGAGGTGAGATTGAACTCCCTCTATCATTGTGGGGTGAACTATGATGCCTCTGATTTCCATGAGGGGATATGTAGAAAAGGTCACCATGAGCCCTCGAGGCTTAGTTCGTAGGTCTAGGAAACACCTTGTCCTTGGGATGTTACCACGGGATTGAGTGTAAGCATAAATAGTGGTGCTGATTTTTGTTGCCACCATGGGGAATAGTCATGCAATGCATAAGGGATTTAGGAAGAAATATATGGATAATGAGAAATGAATTCAATTAGCTTCTCATTTAGTTGTTGCTTGCAATGGAAAAGGTCAATAATAGTGACATTAGAGCCAATATTTTCTCAAAATTGTTGTAAGAATTGATTCATAAGTTGATCAAAAGAGAAGATAGAGTTTTCAAATAATAAGAAAAGCCACTCCACAGTGATCTCCTTAAGGGATCATGGGAATATTTTTTTCTAGAAGGTGATCCTGACGTAAAAAGTCACTACTTAAAGTAGTAAAGGAAGTGGCATGTGTTTGTGGATCTCCCTTACCATTATACTTATTGAATTTTGGTGTGTCAAACCCTTGGGGTATGGGAGAATTAAATATGTTTAAAGAGAGAGGGCTACAATGATAGCATAGAGTAAGAGTGGATTGTCTGGTAGAATTAGCTAGGTTGGCAAGTTGAGATTATGTCTAACCCATTTTTTGCAATAGGGTGTTCAAGATTGGATTGAATAGCGAGGGAGGAAAATTAGCCATTGTGTTAGAGACTTGAGGTGTCGATCTAGGTGGAGGAGGGATGTTATACTATAAAGGATTGTGAGACACATTTACTCTAGGATTAATGGGAGGCATATACATAGCATGATTTTGTTAGCAATAGAATACATGGGAGGTATAGTGGGACTAGTATCCACCATATGCAAAAAAAAATCAATCACTAAAAGATTCAATTGAGTACCACTCCAATCTGATTGGGAATCTTGAGGTTGAATCAAAACTAGCATGTACAAATAAACATGATTCTCAACTATCTTGGTTAGCACACAAAGAAACTCAAGGCCCTTGTGATCTAAGATGAGTAAGTTTCTCAAATTATTGACAACAGGAGCAGCATGACCATATAGGTTATCATGGTTAAGGAAATCTTTGAAGTGTTTAAAGTTTTCTTTCAAAGATTGACCTTTTCAAAGGGAACCCTCAGAGAAGTTTCATAATTTATTCAGAGGATAGAAACCTCAGAGGAGATTTCAAATGAGAAGATCCTCCAAACAATAGTTGAGAGCTAGAAGGATCAACATTAATAGAAAACACTGGACCAAGCTTGATAAGACTATATTGGTCGAGAGGTATAGGAGCTCTTGAGCTTCTCTTGACTATCCATCTAGCTTATGGATTGGGTTGTGAATATCATACCAAAGTACTCATAATACAATTGTTGCCTTACAAGATCTAGAAGACAAAAGAATATATTACCAAAAGGCACAAAAAGTTTTTAAATATTTTAGAAGATGATTGGAAAGAGTTGTATGTGTGAATAAGTAAAAAGTAAAATAATACTTCTGAATAAGACATTATATCAAAGATTATACAGTTTAAATAGTTTAAAACAAGAATCTACTAAAAGCATCATATTGTTTCCTATCTTTAAAGATTTATTAAATCGCTGAAGGCTCTCAGGTTTGATAAGCACTTGTGACTATTAAAATTCCAATCTAGAGAATGGAATAATACTAGATTCAATGATTTAATGATTGATAATTATTTCTAGATGATATGAAGCTACTATAATCTATTCTGACATGAAAACTAATAAATGAAAGCTACAGTAAAACTAAGATGCAGTCGTGATATGAATTCTATTGATGCTATTGCTATTCCTTGATTGCTTGATTGTTATTCCTGCAGAATAAGTTTGCACAAAGTTGGGATCTATTTCCTGTATTGTCAGGTTGTATTTATAGATTCACAGTAGCACATTTGCATAGGGGCAGCACAAGAAAGGCTTGGATTTAATCTGGAGGATTCAATGGTGAGAAATGAAGAAGCTTAATTTGATCATGGGGGTTGTTCTTCCCCATGAAAACATCATGCCACATGATAGGAAGAATCAGAGGAAGCGGATTGAGAGATTCATTCCAATTTGTCTCCAAAGCTTTCCTATGAAATGTGAGTTGAATTAATTTAGACATAAATTAGACATATAATATGTAATTTGATAGGTGAGTGAATAAAGGAAATTTTCCTTTATGCCTTTATTTGAATATTTTGATTTATTCAAATTAGTAAAAAAGGGATAATTAATTTAATAAAACAAACTATAGAATTTGTTTATTAAATAAATATAGAAGGGATATGATAATTAAACAAAAAAATATTTAACCTTGTTTGATTAATTACCATTGAATGATGTGATAATTAAATAACATAAACTATTGAAGTTGTATATTTAATTAAAATTGAAGAATAGAAGAATTAGAATGTGAATTATTTAAATAAATGTTTCTATTTATTTAATATTAGATGAATTTAATTATAATAATTAAATAAAACAAAGTGAAATTTGTTTATTTAATTTAAGAGAAAAATAATAGAATAAATATTGAAGAATTTAAGATGAACTATATAAATAAATATTTCTATTTATTTAATAGTAGATGAGATAAAGGTTAATTAATCAAAAAAATCATATTTAATTAATTATATTTGCGAGACCATTTTTAGGTGTATACTTTTTTCCCCTCTTTGAAGTGATGTGTTTACACATTGCTTCAAATAGAAATTTTTGTTGCTACTAGTATCGACGAAAATTTTTCAGTATGCCCCAGACTTGCCCCAAACATTAACTTTCAAGTAATGATGAATATAAGTCTAGTTATGGAATAAGGGAATGGATCTGGTTCTTATTCTTACTAAATACCAAGTGCTTTTCGATTTTAGAGTTTGCTTCCAGTACACATTACTATATTGTTTTTCCATCCACACACTATTTTACATCCAATGGTTTATCAAGGAGAAATAATCTTTGGAGATTGAATAAATATGCACAACAAATTCAGAAGCAATTTTTTGGAGATTGAAATTGAACAATTTTTTTTGTGAGATAGCCACCTTTTTGTGTTCAAATTAGACTATTATTTTTTCCCTTTTTGTTAACAAGCCTTTCTTTATGTAACAGTTTTTGAAAAAGACACATTGAATAACGAGGAGACATTAGTTCTGAAGGTAATGACTCAACTTTTATTTTTCACTCATTCATCCAAATATCATGGAGAAAAGCTTTATCTTGAAATTTAATAACTGGTTGAAAACATTTTAGCATTATTTTCATATAATGCTTTGATTGACAACTTATTAGAGGTGGTGTGGATTTCTTAATTAGTTAATTTTGGTGCAGAAAAAGGCAGAAGAGATTTCACTTGGCATGAATGGGAAGAGCATATTTCTTGTTGGTATGTTTTAGAACATGTCAAAGCAAATCCAATTAAATTTTGTAGTATAGCCACTTTTAGAAGAGGATTGTTCATAACTAACAACAAAATAATATTTTGTGGAGTATGTCCAATAAACACTATTAACTGATTAAAAATGATTTGTTTCACAGGGATGGTGGGTAGTGGAAAAACTACTGTGGAAAATTTTTTACCTGAAGCTTTGAGTTATTATTTTTTTGACATGTTTGATCCAAGAAAACAACGCTGAAATTTAAAAATTGATTGCAACAAATGGTTATTATTGCATACCAAACATTTATGGCACTAACTCCATTTCTTATGTGCAGTGATCACGTCATTGAAGAATTTGTAGGTGGCACACTTGTAGTACAAATTTTTAAACAGAACGAAGAGTTTTTCAGAAATGTTGAGGTACAATGATAATTTTATTTTTAAAATAAGCAGTAACATAATTACATACAATTAAAAGAGGGGAACACAAATTTTTTCTCTTTATTTGATCCATGTTTTTAATTTTTGAAGTCCATCGTAGTGAAGTTCCTCTATGTGCTTGCTTGGGATAATATTTTTTCAGCTTTTCAATGTATAGGGTCATGATACTGAACTATAACGTAGTTACATGTTCATTCATATATGTTTCAATTTTCCATTATTTAGACAATGTATTTACAAGTCCTTATGCATTAGAATTGTGAAAGTCTTGGAATCAATTGTGACTGATAGTAGCAATTGTACTCACAAATTTACTCGGTAAAATGTGTATATCTAGAGAAAAGTCTTGAGCGGGTTATCTGCAATGCATCGTCTGGTCATTGCCACTAGAGGTGGTTTTGTAGTACAAGGAACTACAACCTAAAAATTGGTAAGAATTTTGAGATCTCCAAAAAGTATGAGGAACTACTCTTCATATTCCCATCTAGTCCATAGTTCAATTTTTTATTAATATCTTGTTTGTGTTGTAAAAATGTATAGGAGCTATTTGAATCATGGAGTCGTTGTTTGGTTGGATGTCTTTTTGGAGGCGCTATCCAATCGAGTAGTAATAGTTGGGAATGAATCACAACCCCTTCTACGAAAAGTTTCAGTGGATCCATACACTCAGGTTTTCTTTTCTTCCATATACATTTTGGACTGCTCATTCTCTGGATATTATGCAATCCAAGTGTATTCATTGTTAATATTCCTACCATAGGAATCATTTTCTCTTGCTTTTCTCTCTATCAACATACATTAAGTTCTATTCAAAGATTCAAGTGCCATTGAACCTATGTACTATGGGAATGATGGTGCTTTCTTGGTTTGTGCAAAATACTTGTCCTCCTATACTTCTACTATTTTTTAGTGTCGAGCCTCCTAAATATGCCATTTGCAACTAAACTGAATAAGTTTAGAAAATTTTGTATGCCTACATAATTGGCCAAAGGTAGAAGGGGCAAAATTTGTTGTATATATGGATTTCAATCACAATAGTTCCATAGGAAATATAAAAACCTTATCTCACACGAAGGGCCATTTTAAGCTGGTTGTAAATAAAGATAAATAATGTTGCTAAATTACTACCCTTGACAGAGGAACCTATTAATTTTTTAGTGTGCTTCTATTTTGAATAATTTTACTTCTTTGCTATATAAATAAAAACTTTAGATCACACTAAGGATCATTACACCGAGTTGTCAAGCACAAGAGTCCAGGGATTCCATTACTAATTTATTGGGTCTAAACCTCTCTTCGTTTGGTGCCTGTAAATGATCTTATTCTTAATTTAAGGAAAAAAATTATATAGAAATATAATTCATTTCGATCCCCCTATATTTTGTGTGCAATAGGTCATACTAGTAGAGCACGGGCCATGCACCTACTTGATCACTTTCCTTTGAGATTCTCTCTTATCTCCTAGCACCCTTAGAAAGATTTATTTAATCCAAGTAATTGGGTACATTGGGTTGTTGGATCATCTCCCCATGGTTGCCCTTGCATTGATAGTGTTTCCTCACCATAATTATTTACCCATACTCAAATATTTAGATATCTCTCTCGTTAGACCGCCTCTGATCCAAACTACCACTATGCTATAGCCCGAGTATTCTAATAAGGCATTGGGTGAATTTCACATTCTCATTGCATAACATTTAGTTGATGGTGTGAAGAAGGCGTAGACCATGGTAGGAGACCAAATGGAATCTCACCATTGAGTTCATTAAACCACTATATTGAGACTCCAAGTGAACCAAAATGGCACAGAAGTCTAGGTTAAATATCAAGCGATAAGAACACCTTATAATATTATCCAAAAATATAATACACCTAATGCAGAATTTGGAATACAATCAACTAATAATGTATCTGATAAGGACTTCATTAATGAAACTAAAACTATACTTGTACCACATTTCTTTATGATCAAATAGAAGGAAACTATCATTTATTTCAATGATATATGATATGAAGCTTGTTTAATAAGTCTAAGGTTAGTGGATGAGTTTTAAACCCAAGTTACCTATATTTGGTAAATATATCAAACATATTATGATATGGTTGAAATCATAGTATATCGATATATGCAATAATTATGAGCCTTGGCTTGAGGCTATACAATATTGTAAGTAACGATGATTCCATTTAATGGTAGTACAGCTACGATTTACTAAACATATCCTTAATGGCGAAACTTGGTACTTTAATGATTCATTGGCACTGTGATAAATGCTTAAGAGGACTACATGATGTCTATCTACCTCATAAATATATGACCCCTGGTGTTTAAATTATTATGAGAATGAGGGATATTTTAGCTATAATAAACCATGATATGATTGCAAGCTAGGTGGAGAGTGACAATTGTTTAGATTGACAATTTTGTTGAGATGGTGTTATGAGATAAATCCTACATAACATCTCTTGACACTTTATTAATGGTTCAAGATTAACTTAAATGGGAAATATGAATAAGCTATCTACTATAAACTAGATTACTATAAGAATGCATAGATGTATGATAGAGTAAAGTAAATTAGAACAAGAACAATATTATCATTGGGTTTATATTGTCATATGTTGATCCACGGGATACAATGTTTCCAACTTTCTTAAGTAAGCATTAGGAATTAATTATACTTAAAAAATATTATAAATACTATGGGGTTTCCTTCAAAGATATCTTTTGACCCCTTGAGTATGTGAACCTCAATATGGAACATAATATTCAAATTTTAATTGGAAGTGCTTTCCTATGGATTTGTGTGAACCAAGGTAATTTTAGGCTACATAATAGCCTATGTTCACAAGACAAACTTGAGAATGCCCCATTTGGATTAGGAATAATAAGGGTGGTGAGGTTCAATCTCTACATACTTATAAGAAAGTGTCGTGGTATAGGTTCGCTAAATTGGGAACCAGTGCATATGTATCCTTGAGAGACCTTGTGAGGAGAGCTACGTGTGACTTTGACCCATTTGGAAGCGGGAATGTAGGCAATTTTTTGGCGAAGGATGCCCCTGTGACTTCAAGTCTTTAGGGGGCGGGCTTAGGGGGAAACTCCAAGGGTTGGGGTTGTTCATTTTGACCTCCTCCCTTTAGTAGGTTTCAGTTTGAGTTTGAATAGGTACCTGATGGGTATGAGCGAGTTAAGGTAATCTAATACAATGCATTTAACACATAATATGCTTTTGTATATTAAGTGAAGATTGACTACCTTATAATTAGTAATTGAATATATGTATATAAGTTTGGAAAACTCCATCTCATGTTGGTTCCATATGACTTTATGTGTTGTGATAACCAACTCCATATCTAGAGGTCTCTACGTATAGGCTTGTTTATTTGTTGATTGTAATTTGTGATTCATGTATGTATGACCCGCTCAAGTGTGAACCTCCAGGATATTTGAGCAGTGATAGGCATTCATTGGACTGTGCCAATGACCGATGTCTGGGCTATTGCTATGAATTAGTCAACATTCACCTAGTTCACAGAGGTGAAGGTAGCAGGCTACCTTGGTTATGATATGACCATAGCGGTTACATAGGTAGGGACCCATCTGTGCGGGTAACGGTAATCCAAAGCTAACCACGTATTGAGAGGGTTCATTGGTTGTCTCTGGTATGCACATAAGTGATCGATTCCATCTGTTACCCGGGATTGAGAAGAAGATAGTTAGCAATACCATTAAGGTCACAAGGTGGTATATGTCGGGAGCTACTTCTTCCTGGGTGGATAGAATTTTTGTCTATGGCCTCTAGGCGATTGAAGTCAAAATCCACCAAGTTTGGTAGGTTAACTACTTGGGAAAACCCTTGGGATGGTGGATGGACCCACGGTGTAGTATGGGATCACTGATACATTTTGACTCAATTTCCGATGAAAAGTCATTGGAATATTGATGAACTTACATCGGAGGAATTTCGTTAGATTTTCGACAAAATTTTAAACATCAAAATTTTGACCCAGCCGATAATGTAGTGTTGGAATGTCAATGTTTCAAATTTTGTCGAAATTCCAAAGAAAGTGCATCGAAATTCCGATGAACTTTCATCGGAAATTGATTCAAAATGTATCAGTGGATGCATCGAATCCCCTTCCTAGTTGTCAAACTATATACTTAGCCTTCTGGGATTCAGGATGGACCTGTGGTGTAGTATGCGATCAACCGAATCCTCTTCCCATTTGTCCAATGGTGCACAAGACTGCTGGAACGATAGGACCCACGGTGTAGTGCACAATGCACCGATATTCTTTCTATTTGGGATGCATTATGGACATGTGTTAGCCAGTGTGTTGTGTTAACTAGCCAATGTGGATGTGATGTATGTTGAAGCTCATCACTATGTATTTGTGATGTATGTTGGAGCTCGTTATTGTGTATTGTTTATGTATGGTTGGAGCTTGTCACTATGTATTTATGATGTATGTTGGAGCTCGTTATTATGTATTTGTGATGTATGGTTAGAGCTTGTCATTGTGTATTTGGGATATATTTTGGAGACAATCACTAATGTAATTATATGAAATGTGTATGAGACAATCATTGTTGTACTTGCAGTGTACATATACTCTAATCACCACTACACTTGTGATCGATGTATGATCAAACACTTTTATACTTGTAATCTATTTAAGATCCAAACATTGTATGTCTAATCCATGTATAATCGGGAACTTTTGTACTTGTGATATGTATAAGGGATTTAGGAAGAAATATATTGATAATGAGAAATGAAGTCAATTAGCTTCTCATTTAGTTGTTGCTTGCAATGGAAAAGGTCAATAATAGTGACATTAAAGCCAATATTTTCTCAAAAATGTTGTAAGAATTGATTCATAAGTTGATCAAAAGAGAAGACTGGGTTTTCAAGTAATAAGAAAAGCCACTCCAAAGTGATCTCCTCAAGGGATCATGGGATTATTTTTTCTAGAAGGTGATCCTGATGTAAAAAGTCACTACTGAATGTGGTAAAGGAAGTGGCTTGTGTTTGTGGATCTCCCTTACCATTATACTTATTGAATTTTGGTGCGTCAAACCCTTGGGGTATGGGAGAATTCATTGTGTTTAAAGAGAGAGGGCTGCAATGATAGCACAGAGTAAGAGTGGATTGTGTGGTAGAATTAGTTAGGTTGACAAGTTGAGATTACATCTAACCCATTTTTTGCAATAGGGTGTTCAAGATTGGATTGAATAGCGAGGGAGGCACATTAGACATTGTGTTAGAGACTTGAGGTGTCAATCTAGGTGGAGGAGGGATGTTATACTATAAAGGATTGTGAGACACATTTACTCTAGGATTAATGGGCTCAAGCATATACATAGCATGTTTTTGTTAGCAATAGAAGACGTGGGAGGTATAGTGGGACTAGTATCCACCATATGCAAAAAAAAAATCAATCACCAAAAGATTTAATTGAGTACCACTACTATCTGATTGGGAATCTTGAGGTTGAATCTGAACTAGCATGTACAAATAAACATGATTCTTGACTATCTTGGTTAGCGCAAAAATAAGCTCAAGGCCCTTGTGATCTAAGATGAGTAAGTTTCTCAGATTATTGACAACAGTAGCAACATGACCATATAGGTTATCATGGTTAAGGAAATATTTGAAGTGTTTAAAGTTTTCTTCCAAAGATTGACCTTTTCAAAGGGCACCCTCAGAGAAGTTTCATAATATTTAGAGGATGGAAACCCCATAGGAGCTTTCAAAGGAGAAGATCTTCCAAACAACAATTGAGAGCTAGAAGGATCAAGATTAATAGAAAACATTGGACCAAGCTTGATAAGACTATATTAGTCTAGACGTATAGGAGCTCTTGACCTTCTCTTGACTATACATCCATAGCTTATGGATTGGGTTGTGAATATCATACCAGAGTACTCATAATACAAGTGTTGCCTTACAAGATCTAGAAGACAAAATAATATATTACCAAAAGGCACAAGAAGTTTTTAAATATTTTAGATGATGCTTGGAAAGAGTTGTAAGTGTGAATAAGTAAAAAGTAAAATACCACTTTTTAATAAGACATTATATCAAAGATTCTACAGTTAAAATAGTTTAAAACAAGAATCTACAGAAAGCGACATATTGTTTCCTATCTTTAAAGATTTATTAAATCATAGAAGGCTCTCAGGTTTGATAAGCACTTGTTACTATTAAAATGCTAATCTAGAGAATGGAATAATACTAGATTCAATGATTTAATGATTGATAATGATTCATAGATGATATGAAGCTACTGTTATCTATTCTGACATGAAAACTGATAAATGAAAGCTAGAGTAAAACTAAGATGCAGCCATGATATGAATTCTACTGATGCTATTGTTATTGCTTGAATGCTTGATTGCTTGTGTGAACCTATTAAAATGCTACTCCTAATAATGCAATAACAAAAGCAATAACACTAAAAGAGGACACCTCAATAAGATTAGCCTAAGAAAATGGTGAAGCAAAGAAGTAAGATAACCAATTGATAAATGATTATACCTTTTCTTTGTTGCTTCTTCCTTGGTTGGCCCTTTGATTCTTGAAGAGTTATGTGCTCCTTGGATGACAATAGAGTGTAATGAATGCAAAATGATATGCAAGATGGATTTAGGTATGACAATTGTGAGATGAGAGCTCAAATGGCAAATTGGCAAGGGTTTGGTTAGCAAAAGATTTTATCCCCCAAAATGAGAGAAATGAGGGGGTATTTATAGGATAATTGGAATTCTCTAGAGAATTCAACGGTTGAGATTGATCCAACAAGATCAAGATGAAGGGCTATGGTGAGTTGAGGACTCACAAGCCCTCACATCTTGACATGTGGAATGTGAGATGTCTTAGGGTGGAGTGATGTAGAAATAAGGTGGAAGGGAAGTACATGAGGTGGATGAAGGACAAGTACTTTGTAAGTACCTTGGGGGATGAGAAGATTCCTTGGAAGAATAAAAGTGAATTAAAAATTCACAATGATTGGAAGAATCTAGTGGATAAGAGAGGGTTTCTAAAAAGGTGGGGATTTTTCCACATGTGAGAGATGTGACAAGTCCAAGGTTCTAGAAGCCTTGGGCACATGTAAAATGACAAGTCACATTTGCATAGGGATAGGGTAAACCTTGGAAGAATAAAAAGGAATGAAAAATTCCTTAGGGGATGGGGAGAGTTGACCAAGGTACTAATTAGGCTAATGGCCTTGATTAAGGTTGTGCAAACATGGGATTAGGATAATTAATGAGGGATTAGAGGCAAGTGGGAGGTTATGGAGGATGTGAAATTAATCTTAATTAAGTGGTGCACATCCTAATCCTAGATTAATTAATTTAATCCGGATTAGAAGAGGGTTATGGAGAATGTGACAAGGAGAGAGAAAAAGAGGAATTAAAAATTAGTTTTAATTCACATATATCAAATGACTAAATTAAATAAATTGTCTTGTTTATTTAATTTAGAGAAGACAAGGTGTAAGGTAAAGTATTTAATTATTCAATTACATACTTTAGCAACCTTAGGCAGAAAATGAAATAATAATTAAATAAATTATTTAATCACTATTAATGACATAGATGGATAAAGTAGACGATTTTGATCATATGGAAGTGATCAAATTTAGATTTCTACATTTTGCCCCTCTTCAAAGTACCGTTAGAATAATCATGTTTCGAAGAAAAGAAAATGCAAATGACTCTATAGAGGAAGTAAACAAAATATGATGCCCCAACATGGGGAGGAGGACTTGAGCTATCCAATTAGTAGGGGAATGGATGAATATGCCCCAATACTGCAAGGGATTGACTATGGCAGGGAAAATGGATAAATGTGAAGGAAGGGTATGCCCCCTCGAGAGGGTGACGAGGGAAAAAGAGGGGTCCCGGGAAACTTCTCGATAAGAAGCAATGAATGGTATGGTTGGAAAGAGCGCAAAAAATTAGGTAAGTTTTCTTTTTGAACGAAGTCAATTGGACAAACGGGGTGCAAATGGCGGCCCCAGGAAGAGAAGAGATTAGTCGGAGAAAAAAAAAGAGAAATAAGGGGTAAAAAATACCCCTTAAAAAGGGAGGGAAAAGAGAGGGGTCTCAGACAACCTCTCGATAGGAATAAACGGAGGATATGGTTTGAAAAAGCATGAAAAAATAAGCAATTTTACCTTTTGAACGAAGTCAATCCGATGTACGGTTTGCAAATGGTGGCCCCAGGAAGAAAAAGGAAAAAAAGTGTTGCATTGGGGCGGATTTGTTCGGGCAAATCCGCCCTGGAAAAAGGGCGGGTCCACCCCGGAAAAAGGGCGGGTTCACCCCGCTGTGGGGGCGAGTAAGCCCCGGCATGGGGGCGGGTCTGCCCCGTTGTGGAGGTGAGTCCACCCCGCCGTGGGGGCTGGTCCGTCCCGGAAAAAGGGCGGGTCCACCACACTGCAAGGGGGAGAGTGATGAAGGAGGAAGAGATGGGGGAAAGGATGAGAGATGAGATGATGAAATGGGATATGAAGATAACGATGTAAAGTGATGAACAAAAAATTATGATAAGCGATGGGAGATAAAGGTGAGCACAAATGGATGTGAGGACACATATGATGTTGTCGCAGTCAAGCTACAAGCCCGGTTGGGTAGATGGTTGATGGAGTGTTGTTTGATAAGGGCAGGATACATCCCAAAACAACACAAGGATGGGGAAGGATACATCTCAATGAGAGTGTTATTGATGAGGGAAGGATTCATCCCAGAACAACACAAGGATAGGGAAAGGTACATCCCATTGATGATGATGATGGTAGCATTGTTAATGAGGGAATGATACATCTCAAAAGAACACAAAAGGATAGGGAAAGATACATCCTGAGGATGACGATGATGATAGCATTGTTGATGAGGGAATGATACATCCCAAAACAACACAAAAGGATAGGGAAAGATACATCCCGAGGATGACGATGATGATGAGGAGGATGATTCAATCAAGACTTGTAGCAAGGCTAGGAACAAGACCAAGAGTGGGATGAGATGATTTGTGTTAGATTTAATGGAGTAGGATTGGATGGGGATGTGAGATGGTGAAATGAAATGATGGGGGACAAGATGCTTAGATTAACCAATTGATAGTATTCTAAGAATATTGAAGAGATGATGATAAGAGATTGGATGGATAGGGGAGGGATATTGATGGATGAGAGGATGAGGGATACATGCAAGATGATGGAATGGAAAATGAAATGCAATCCTAATGCAATTTTCCATCGTTGGAGCACTGATTTTTGCTATAGCATAAGACACCAGGTGTCAAGGTATGTAAACCAAGACGAATTAGTGTCTAATGCATAAAACAAACACAACAAACAAGAAGGCTATCCCAACACCCCAAAGTCACGATGACTTTGGTCGGGCCAAGTATTGGAATAACCAAAATCACAAAAGGATGCCCCAACGTAACACAAGACCTCGAGGATCTTGGTGGGTACTACGTGGGACAACCAAGAAAACAAAAACAAAGAAATGAGCAAGATATGCCCCTATGTTGACTAGTCAAAGCACACCGTGATATGATGGATCAAGGCGACCATGACAAGTGATGATAGGGAGCTCAAATGATAAACAAAAGCCAAAAGCATCAAAAGATCACAATCAATTTCAAATGTCCTTTGCCATAGGATCAAGATGATGGATGGGGTTGATGAGGTCTATTAGGAAGGATACATCCTATTGAGACCGATGATGGATAGTAAACTAAAAGATCGATATGATGCAGGATACTAGAGACTGATTGGATCTTCTAATACAGATGACCATTGTTTGTAAGCGCCAACTAGAATAGGGACATACTTGATGACACGACAAGATGACAAGATGAAAAGTTAACAGGACTAACACACCCTAAAGACCTAGGGGCTCGAGGGTTGATCAAAGACCAACCTTGCCTACGTGAAAGCGCAGAGCCCTCGTAGTTTGATAAAAGACCATGGATAAAAGCGGAAAGAGGACAATGAAGACCTCAATGGATGACAAAGACAAGAAAAAATACCCTAGGGGCAAACGGAATGATTTAGCCTTGCCTACATGAAAGCGCAGGGGAAACATAGTTTAATGCAAGGCCAAAGACAGAGGATGGAGGATGACAAGATAGACAAAATACAGAGCCCCGAGGGCTGATCAAATGAGCGACCTTTCCTACGTGAAAGCGCAAGGGCAACATAGTTCAACACAAGACCAATGTCAGAAAACTGATAAGGGATGATGACATGACCAAGATAAATGGATAAAAGGATGGAGCCGATGAGATAAGTTAGACTTGCAAGATTTGGATAGGATGATGGTTGGTATGTGTAGGATGTGGATTATGTGAAGCTTAGGGATGGGATAGTTATTCAGATCATTAGAATATGAATTAGGGAGGAGAAACGATGGATAGATGAGCGATGAAGATATGAGAAAGATGTGGGAAATAGATAGGAGGGATGATTTGAATGGCATTGGGTTGCATGCAGGTAGCCTAGAGCTAGATACCAATGACAAGGGATAATAGAGGTAAATGGATGGATGGATAAGAAGATGCTAGGATAGGTGGATATATGAGATGAAGATTGAGAGGATAGAATGTATTAGTGGATGGATAAATGGATAAGGATAAAAATATGGAAAAGGACTAGTGGACGAGAGTATAGGAAGATAAGGATTGGGAGATGGCAAAGATTACTCAATGGATAAATGGATGGGGAGGTAAGGATGGGCAAGATGGGGAGATGGAAAGGATTACCTGGAGTAAACGATGGACGACGTCTCAAGGACTCAATCGTAAATAAGGAGATGCCCCCACTCTAGATGTGTCATGCATGATGAGGAAAAAGGGATAACAGGATGGGTGGATAAGGGAGTGAGATGGTTAATGGAACATAGATAGATGTGGATAGGTTACATGGACAATGAAAGATAGAGATAGGTGGATAAGGAATATGATAGTGTATGGATGTGGGGAATATATGTCAAGAGGTGTCCAAAGCATGTATATAGGTTTGCCCCTACATGTATCAAGATCACAAGGAAGATGGAGGGACTGGGATAAATGGGCTAGGATGGATAGGATGTGGAAGATAGATAGATGTAGGAGATGGAGGAAAGGAATGTGTAAGTGGATGTTGCCCCCAATCGTGGAAGGAGACTAGACGGGGGATTTATGCATGACACCTGTTTGTCAGGTTTTCATCATGGTACTTATCCAAGGCACTTGTTTGCCAAGTTTTCACCATTGGACGGATAATTTTCTCTTTACTATTTTCTTTTTTTTACTTTTTTAATTTTTTGGATTTTTCTGACTTTTTAGACTGGGATGCAGATGGAGATGGATGAGGATATGGATTTGGAAGACAGATGATAAAGTGGAGGGATGAAGGACTCAAGCAGCAAGTTCCTGATGAGGTAATAAGAGCCCATGTTTGAAGTGACTATTCGAATGTTGGTACAACTTTATGAAAATGAATGGATTAAAGGGATTTGATGGGGGAGATATGGGGGATAGTGGATGGGATACTGGAAGGTGTATGGATGGAATGATGGAGTGGATGTGTGATAGGGGACGGTGTTCAGGACCAACATTGGCACATGTGGTGGATGTGAAATGACATGAGGGTGGATGGTTCGAGAATGTGGCGATAATGGAGGCATGGGGATAGTGAATTTTGGGACATAAGGACCCAAAACAGAGTTAGGAGATGGAGGATGCAAATGATTAGCACCTTTGGATGGCACGAGGGATTTCTCATTTGAAGGAATGACCTCGCTTTCTTTGGGATCCACATGGTTTCTATTTTTGCGTTAGTGGGCCTTGGTGGCCATTGGGATTGATTTGGATTTTGGATTTGATTTTTCTTTTCTGCAACATGTCTTTTGACAAGGACATGAGGTGTTGTAGATTCATGTGGATGTTTGGATTTATATATTTTGGCTTTGGCATCCAAAGTGCTATTAGTAGCACTGGAATGGGTATGGGGAGATGGAGAGGATGTGGATGGAGTGATAGAAGTAGGCATTTGATGAGGAAGTGTGGATGGAGGATGTGAGATAGCATACGTGGAGGGGTGCCTTTGTTGATCCTGATTAGTTATTATGAAGGTAGGATTTTTATGTTGTGTATGAGGAATAGGTGGTGGATGAATGAAAGGATGAATAGGATAAGATGGAGGGGGTGATTTGGGATATAAGGACCCAAAATAGATTGTGTATATGGAAGATGTGTGGGGTTTGATGGAGGAATATAAGAACCCATAGTAGATGCAGGATGAGCAATGATGGATGGAGGGACATAAGGACCCAAGATGGATTTAGAGGATGAGGAAGGAAGATGGACTGTTGTTTTGAGGTAATATCATGGAGGAGGGGGGATGGCGGCGAATGACTTGGTAGAATGATGGGAAGTACCTCTTGTGCCTTTAGAAGAGGATCGTTTAGGATGTACGAAGGTTGTACCAACATCTTAAGAGTGCGAGTTTTGGGAGACATATCCAAGACCATGTGTGCCTGGATGTTCTTTGACTTGGATGGGCTCTAAAGTACCTTGCTCATGAAGGCCTAAACCTTTTCCTTAATAGTTTATGTTTTGTAGCATCTGATCTATGGTAGGATGCTTATTCTTTTGGAAGCATGATTTGAGCGCATTAGTAGGTGGGAGAGGTAGGGTGGTGCATACACATTGTTTTTCTTCTGTAAGAAGGCCACCATAGATAAGTGGAATGTTACCAAGGTGATACAAATGTTGTGTTGGGATAGCAGGACTAGATGGCGAGGAAGGATCATGTGATGGAGATGAGGGGATAGCAGCATCAGGAGGAATGAGTGATAAGGGATCGAGAGAGGGATTAGGGAATATGATCGGATAGAGATTTTTGGAAGTGGATGATGAGGGCTCATGAGGTGGAGTGATTGGATCTTGAGTGCAAAGGGGATCATGGGATGGAGTGGATGAGATAGTGTGATCTTGAGATGGGGTGGATGGGAGGATAGGATCATGACTTGGTTGATAATATGCATCATGAGATGAAATTGACGAAAGACTATATTCTTGAGATGGAGTAGATGGGATGTAAGGATCTTGATTTGGAGGAGGGGATATGCTTGTAAACTTTGGATCAAGCTCTTGGCATGACTCATCTTTTGTGGGATGTATGATGATGGAAGAGTTTTGGATGGACTTCTCAATTAGGGGAGATAGGAGGATGGAGGATTCATGAAGATCATTGGATTGAAGTTTGTGAATATTAGGACTGGGAGGAGGGGATTGGATGTCTTCAATGGATTGGGTGGATCTAGTAGTAGAAGATAGGGATTCAATGGATTTGATGGGTTTGACTGGCTCAACCATTTGGACGATGTTAGGAATGGCGATGGGAGGGATAGGTGTAGGATGGAGGAGGGCCTCATCACTAGTGATAGTACATGATAGAGTGGGAGGGCATGGTGTCTCTTCTGTCATGAGTTCTTGGGAGAAATTTAGAAGGGATGTAGGATTAGGTAGACTTATGGGAATGGATGGAGGATCAAGTAGAGTGATGGGAATGGATGGAGGATTAGGGATGGATGTAGGATTAGGAGGAGATGGAGGATTAGGATTAGATGAAGGGATGGGAATGGATGGAGGACTAGGAGGATATGGAAGATTAGGATTAGATGAGGGGATTGGAATGGATGGAAGATTAGGGATTGGTGGATAAGGATTAGATGTGGGGATGGGATTGGATGGAGGACTAGGAGGAGATGGAGGATTATGATTAGATGAAGGGATGGGAATGGATGGAGGACTAGGAGGAGACATGGAGGATTAGGGTTAGATGAAGGGATGGGATTGGATGTAGGACTAGGAGGAGATGGAGGATTATGATTGGATGAGTGGATGGGACTAGGTGTAGAACTAGATGTAGAACTAGGAGGAAATGGAGGATTATGATTAGATGGAGGATTAAGATATAATGCGGGGAAAGGGAGAGTGATGTAGGAGGATGTAGATGTTGGATTAGATTGGGAAGATTGGGATGGTGAGTGATAGTGGGAAGATGTGGATGAAGGATTAGAATGGGGAGATGTGGAATTAATGTAAGGGTATTGGGATGGGGGATTGTGATAGGAAGGTGTGAATGTTGGATTAGAACAAGAAGATTGAGGTGGTGGACTACCATAGGAAGACATGTATGGTGAGTTGGAATAGGAGGATAGGGATGAATTAGGATAAGGGGATTGAGATGGTGGATTAGGATAGGAGGGATATTGGGATGGGGGATTGTGATAGGAATGTGTGAGTGTTGGATTAGGATGAGAAGATTGGGATGTGGGATTAAGGTAGAGGTATTGGGATTGTTGATGATGATAAGGAGAGAAGGATATGGATGTTGGATAGGATAGGGGTTGAAAGGGAGGACATGATGAATATGTCGATGGTGAGGATGTTGGAGATCCCTTGTCAAGGGTAGCATAAAGACCATTATTAGATGCAGATGAAGGCATGATGGGATAGTTCGAAGGAGTAGTTGGATTTTGGGAGGTGGTTGGAGAGATCTTGCTAGCAATGATAGCGTCAAGGGGATCTATATAACACTCTTCATGATCAACAAGACTTTCATTATCGTCATCGACGTAATTAGTATTTCCCTTGACTACTATTATTGGTCGTGTGAGAGGGGGATAAAGGTTCATGATGGATATAGATTAGCAGGTGTGGTGGCTAAATTCTGTAACATGTTAGTATATCATGTAAATCAAACTAACATGGCAAAACCTAACAAACCCTATGAAATATTGCTCCATACTAGATATGCTAAATTAAGACATTTACAACTAGAAATACCAAATGAAATGATTTTAAAGCACAACTAACATGAAGCAAATCTATCCCATATTGGATTGGTGCAACTTAGTGTTGTAGGAAGCTGCCCTTTCCCAATCCTTGATAAGCAAGATGCCAAATGATAGATAATGAAGAGCAAGATTGACTCTCAAATGAAGAGAGAAACCTTGCCTCAAGATGTAGTTGCTAAGCAAATGGTGTTGTGATGAGCAAGATTAGTTCTCTCATGAAGAGAGTAACCTTGCAAGTGAGAATGTGTTGTGTGTTGTAGATGATTTGTGTTGAAATGCTTTGCATTTTATAGATTGAAAGATTGAAAGATTGAGAGATTTGGATGAATGTGGGATTGTTCATGAGCCAATGACAAGATGCCACTTGTCAAGGTGTGACAGGGTGAGGAATGTGCAAGTCTTGGCCAATGTGCCAATTTGAAATTCAAATTTGGATGAGAAGACATGAAAGGTGCATTAAATGCCAAGTTTGACTTGTGCAAATAGCATTTAATACCTTGTTGGAAGGGACAAGTCCTTTTTGGGGGGAAGATTCAAATTGGAAGAATATTCCATTTTGATGCCATTTTGAATGTAATTAGAGGAAATAATAAATCAAATAAATGATTTATTGGTGCAAGTGGGTGGGTTAGTTAAGAGTTTGGATTTGACTCTAGTTGAGTCAAAAGCTAGAGAATGATAATCATGATTAGAAGTTAATTAATTTAGATTAATTAACTTAGGGGATTTTAGGGATTTGACATTTGATTAAATCAAATGAGAAGAACATAAGGATTAAATAATTTGATTTATTTAATGAACCTTAGGAAATTAATCAATAAATTGTTAATTGATTAATAGGAGAATTCGATGCACGATGTTAGTTTGTATGATGCATGATTGTTATTTTTGCATGTCTACATTTTTCCCCCTCTTTGAAGCAATGTACTCGTTGCATTGGTTCAAAGAATGATGCCACTGACATCGAAATTCAAAAAATTCAGATTTTTCGGATGCCCCAGCGAAAATAAGTACGTTAGTACATTGCCCCCTCGAGAGATCGAGCGAAAAGATTCAATTTGAGGTAGATATCGCGACAAAGAGGTTCAAAATGGATGTATGGATGGCAAGAGCATATGATCTATATGATAATGATGATGAAAATGAGTTGTTTGGAAGATGCTTAGAATAAAAAATTTATATTATCCTAAACAACTTAAATGATTATAAAAATGAGATGTGATGGATGCTTGTTGTTCTGATATGATGGTATGACATGATTATGCAGAATGAGAATACGGATGCAAGATGGATGCATTTTTAGCGTGAAAGAAGATAGAAGAATAAGAGGGATGAACCCTTGAATCCAAGAAGATGCAGAATTTCAACAAACCGGCTTTATTAGAGATGATGATGAAAGATGATGATGTATTACTTATCCAAGAATGGGAGATACAGAGCGTAACTTTCTTTATGTTTGATAACACACATATGTGTGATGCATCAAGGTATTAAGAACCAGGATGGCGTTGCGCCTAGTGTGATGGACTTTGACTCAACAATCAGATAGGAGTACTCTTGTTCACACTTGACAAACATAACCTTATTCAGAATGCAGTTCAGATATTCCAGACATCTCGGGCCAAAAAGATACCTAAAACATCCTTCCTACAAACAAAACAAAGTATGCATGACGAAGTTATTTTACAAGAATATCCAACAAGCACAACAGATAAAAAGATAATGATCATTGCCCCATTCCTTTCTCTCTAAACCTGTTTTGTTTAGGCATCATCGAGAGGTCCTTGGAATGAGCGCAAAATAAGATAAGTCAAAAAGACCAAGATAAAGTAAACAAACAAGCTGATGTTCTTTGTATCGCTAGCCAAGGCTAAACTACTGTGGGGTACCTGATGCTTATGTCCATCGCAGGAAAGCTTCATCCTAGGACATGTAGTGATCAGGGTTTTGGTGAGACTGATTGCATGATAAGCTATTGATACTCTGAGTTGACCAACTTGTTGACTTACTGACTTAGACTTTCGAGACTTTGACGATTAGGGAGTTCACTTTGGAACCTGCTAAACTTGCTTCTGACTGACTCACCAAAAGGTGAAAGCGATGATTGATTTTATTATGAGCAATGATAATCATGGGTGAAAGCGAGATGAAATGGATGCACCATTTTGGTTTTTTCAAATGTTTTGAGGCTATTTTTGGTATTTTCACATTTTTCAATGTTTTTGGTATTTTAAAGATTTTTCAATGTTTTTGAATTTTGTGTCTCGGGGGCCGATCAAGGATGGCCTTGCCTATGTTTAAGCTCAGAGACGGCATAGTTCAGATGAAAAACCTGACTCAATGAAAAGATAGATGGGCAAACAGATTGCTAATGTGACAGACACCTGAAAGACTGACCTAAATGTAACAAAGATAAGCAAACGAATGCCATTGCGACAGATGCCTAAAGGATGGGCAAAGGGATGCCAATGCGACGGACGCATAAAGAATGACCTAAATGTAAAAAAGATAAGCAAACGAATGCCATTGCGACGGACGCCTAAAGGATGGGCAAACAAATGCCAATGCGACGGACGCATAAAGAATAGAATCTAATTGTAAAAAAGATAAGCAAACGAATGCCATTGCGACGGATGCCTAAAGGATGGGCAAACAGATGCCAATGCGACGGACGCATAAAGAATAGAATCTAATTGTCTCGGGGGATGATCAAAGATCAACCTTGCCTATGTTCAAGCTCAGAGACGACGTAGTTCGACAAGGTGAAAGACTGACAAGACTAAATGATGAATTTTGAAGATTTTCTGATATTTTGACATGTTTTTGGATTTTTGATGATTTGGATGTTTTTTGGAATTTTTGATGGATTTTTTGAATGTTTTTGGTTTTTTCTGATGAGTTTTTCTGAATGTTTTTGAATTTTCGCATGATTTTGACAATTTGGATATGGATACGTGATGTGATATCAGTGCTCTGTTTTAGGATTTTATTGAAAACCAAGCTTAATGTTGATCAATCGGATTGATGGATTGCTAGTTTGACTAAGTGTGTTAAGTCAAACGAAAGTGATAATGCATTCATAAACTTTTAGGAAGTTGTGTTATCCCGAAGTAAACTCGTACAAAAAGGATAATTTGGCTAGGTGTGTTAAGCCAAACAAGGTGATTATGGATTTGATAATTTGGCTAAGTGTGTTAAGCCAAACAGAGTGATGATAATGAACTTGTAAACCCAAGGAAGTTGTGTTACCCTGGAGTAAACTCGTGCACAAGATGATAGTTTGACTAAGTGTGTTAAGTCAAAAAAGGTGATGATTGATTGGATTCGATTGATCAATGATGAAGCTTGATTTGGAACAAAATAGTTTTGATGATTTGATGTGACATTGAAGTACACATTAGATGCAACTGATATGGATTGTTCAAATTGATGCTCGACAAAAGATAAAATATCATCTTGTCAAAATATGCCATGGGCTAGTGATTTGGATTCGTGTTCACAAATGATTTGACCAAGTTGATTTCACATTTTCCAATGCTCGGATCACCACATAAGTGGGAAGATATAGATCAAGATTTACTCTCGAAGCAAGATGTAAATATCTGCCCCCAGTGTCTAGCAATGTTTGGAATGCCATGGGTGAATTTTTGGATAGACGGATGGACGAATGGGTATGAATTATCTTGCAATAAGATAAGGGTGTTCGAACAAAGGAATGCTCACTCAGATAATGCTTCAAGGCTTAGATAATGTTGGATAGGATGGGATCAATGAAAATGACCCATGTCAAGATGTTTACCATAAACAAGTGTAAAGCGTGCACCAAAATTTTCCAAGATCAAGATAACTTGGAGTATGGATGCAGACAAAAAATGGATTGGATAAACGGTTCATGGATGAACGGATGATATGGATGGAATGTTGGCTTCATTATGGATGCGATAAGATGCTTTCTCCTGAACTGGTGCACGTAGATGCTCGATTCTACACATGACGCCTGTTTGCCAGGTTTTCATCATGGTACCTATCCAAAGCGCCACCGAAATGGTTTTCGCTGGAGGACGATTTTTTTCTTTACTGTTTTCAATCATTTTTTTGATTTTTTTTGGATTTTTTGTATTTTTTGTATTTTTTTTGTTGTCGCCAAAACGCCTGTTTGCCAGGTTTTCATCAAGGTGACCATTTTTTCAGGACATTTTTTTTATTGTTTCTGTATTTTCTGAGAGATTTTAAGCTGATGCTAAACCACTTGGTGGTGCTGATGTAGGTGCTTTTGTCATAACGTGCCATCGGTATCCTGCTTGAAGAAGTTGCCTTACCAAGATATGTGCACTTGAATGCAACTTTTGAGATCCCTGATCTGTTTTGCTGATACTGGAGTTAACTCTGTCTTTGTGCGCACATCGCAATAGAAAGCCTTCTAAATCCTTATGATGAAGGGTCAATGCCAATACATGGTCAATGTGAGAATTGGATATCATGCGTGGAGGCGTGGATGGAGTGTGTTTAGGAGTAAAAGATGGATTGGTCAATGGTTTGGAACCTTTGACTCTCCAAACTTGGGAAGATGAGCAATAATGGGTGGATATGGAAGTGTGCATGGAATTTGGACCAACTGCTTGATACACTTTGTACGTTGCTTGAGAAGCCTGCTTTTTCCTTTGTGGAAATCTTTGATGGATACTTGCCCCATTTTTATTTTTCCCCATAGTTTCTTTGACTGATGGAGTTTGGTAGGGATAATCTTTCTATGTATTTTTTGGTATCCATATGTACTTGATTTGTCCAATATGCTTCTTAGCTTCTTTTTCTTTGATAATGTTCTTCATGCTTCGATTCAAGTCTTTCTTTTGATGTTGGTCCCAATTCGTGATATGGCGGGTTGTAGTATTGGCATCAGTTTCATCATAAGGATTCTTCGTGCTCCCCATGTTGACGTTTGCTCGAGACAAAGTTGCCCCCAGTTTTGTGGAAGTATTACTGATATGTTGAGATCCCTTGATTGTTGAATAGCCAAGGCCTTGACATTTAGGATTTCCAAAAATCTGCACTGGTTCTAGGATACCCTATTCATGTAGGCCTAATCCTTTGCCTTGATAATTCATCTGTTGAAAAAATTTATTTGCCATAGGATATGATTCCCCTTGGAAACAAGGTGTTGCTCCTTTTTTGCTTTGTCGTGGACCTTCAAAAGTGTCAGCTTCTTTATTAACAAGATAGCTTGCTCTAAGAAAGGTGAGTGATCCAGCTTTATAAGTGATAGGATCCTCCACATGTGGGATAAATTCCTGATTGATATCTTTAACTTGATCTTGTGAGATATCAGATTGTAATTCTTCTTCAAGAAGTGTTGATGTTTCACTGTTCACACAAAAGTCTTCCTTATGACTCACTTCATAGGATGTTTCTGATTCATGACTTATGTAGAAGCCTTCTTCATGATTTGTTTCTGATACGTCTCTAGATTTTTCTATATCTTGATCATGTGTACAAATGTTAAGAGTAGGAGACTCTTGTTCGTTGGTAATGATTTCAAGAGTATGAGACTCTTGTTTTGAATGAAGATCATCCACGTGTCCATCCAAAGAAAGCATCTCATGGGTAGATGGAGGAGTATGTCCTATGTGGATGTGGTCATCTTGTATGGATAGGAGAGTGTCCATTATATCATTGTAGTAGCTTGGAGATGCAAATTCTTGATCTTGAATGATTTCAGAATTGCTTTCGACATGCTTTGGATCAAGTTCTTGACATGGGTCAATTTCAAAGAATGGATTTCTTTCTTGGATATCTTCATTAGGCATAGGAAGATTCTCAAATGTCATGAGGTCAAAGGATGGCCATATGTTTTTGAGAGGATCATTGCTAGACCTTGGTGGAATATTTTGATCATGCTTTGGAATACGTTCTTGAGATATTTCCTCTAACTCATAAGGCGATGTAGAAACTTTTTCGATATGATCATTGGTCGATGGATCATAGATTATGTCAATGGGATCAAATAATTGTAACACATCTTGAAATAGATCTTGAACATTGTTTTCAACAATTGTGGAAGAGAGATTACCAATGTCTTCAACCATATGATCAAGTGATGTTGATATTTCTTGAATTTGATCATTGTTGGGCATCGTTGGTGAGTTTTGATCATAATTGAAAAGTAGCTCTTGGTGTATGTTGATTTGATCATTGGTCAAGGTTGAAACATCTTCAAAGTGCTTATTGATAGATTGATCTTGATTTTTGATTTCAACAATTGTGGTGGGAATCTGTTGTAAGCTTTGTTGGGTGAGTAATGCCTGTGTTTGCTGCTGAGCCAACAACGCTTGTTGTTGGTCATGTTGTTTTTGTGCCAACAAAGCTTTTTGTTGGGCTCTTTGTTGTGCTACTTCTTCTTGGATTGCTTGCAATAGTGCGTAGAATTCTACTTGCGCTTGCGCTTGTTGGGCTACTTGAGCCGCTTGTGCTTGCTGAGCTAGCTGTGTAGCTTGTTGGGCTTGGAGTGCCTTTTTGCGGGAAGCTTCTTGTGCAGCTTGCAACATGATGGAGAATGAATTGGTCATGTTGTATTTTGGCGGTGGTGGTGGTGGTGGTGGAATGGGAATGTTGTTGATTGTTGGGGTTGCTTGGATGGTTTCCATCTGTTTTGCGATATCGATGGAAAAATGGGATGATTTGGTATGATGTTTTGATTTGGCATGATAGATTGAAATTGAACATTGTTGTGGTTGGGAATCATATTGCTTGGATTTAGGTAACTTTGATTTTGCATGGTGTTACCTTGACTTGAATCAACATATGGAGTTGCCAATATATTGCTAGGATTTTGAACAACATTAGGGGGATTTGCAAACATGTCGACCCCAAAGTTTACCAAGTGTGGATTTGAAATGGTCATGTTTGGTAAAGTTGCACTTGGTATGTATGGATTTTGTGGGATAATGTTGTTTGGAAAACTCATGCATTGAGTGTTTGGTTGATAGATTTTCAGATTTGGACTTGGATTTAAATCTATCATTAGGAAAGGTGTTCCAAACTTCAGATTGGGTATGCTCATATTTGTTGTACCATTGATGTTTGTATGAGATAATGATCCCATGTATGCATTGTACAAGCTTTGAAAATCAAATGGTATTGCAAGGCTTGGATAGTTTAGTTGATTTGGGTTACTCATGATGGATGGATCAAATTTATATTCCATGTCCCTCTTGTGTTGAGATCGAGTTTGAACCATAAAATGAAGGTCAATTTTCAAGAATGTAAGAGATGAACCTCTAATTCTTTAAATCGGTCTAAACCTTAAGTTCAAAGAAGTGAAGAACTAGGATAATTGAAGGATCAAAGCGATGATGAGGATGAGATAAATGAAAGATGAGTGATATGGATGAGTGGAACTATTAAAGAAACTTTGAGAGAATGCTAAACCTTTAGGACTTGATTGATCGTGATTGGATTGATGGATTGACTAGGTGTGTTAAGTCAAAAAAAATGTGATGAATGTAATCGTAAAACTCTTGGAAGTTGTGTTATCCAAGAGTGAACTCCTACAAGATGATAGTTTGACTAAGTGCGTCAAGTCAAACGTGATGATGATTTGATAATTTGGCTAGTTGTGTTAAGCCAAACAAGATGAACTTGTAAACCCTAGGAAGTTGTATTATCCAAGAGAGAACTTGTGTATAGGATGATGGTTTGACTAGTTGTGTTAAGTCAAACAAAGTGATTTGATTTCGCCTAAGAGTTTAGCATAATAGATGACAAAGATTCCAAGAGCTATTGGTGAGATGGAAATTTGATTGATTTTGATGGTTGAAGATGGATGAAAGTGATTGGATTTGATCCTAGACTTGACCTAGAATAACACTTCTGCTTATAAGACCTCAGTGTTGAAGAACACGCTATATTTCCTATGAGAGGAAAGTAAACCTTTCAAACAATTCAGGATCTCAAGACACTCCTCACTAGCTTTCACACTAAGCTTTTTGAACTTCAGTTTTGGGATTTTGATCATGTTAGAAAACACATGTGTAATCCAATTTGTCTTTTATCTTGTCTTAGTGAATTCTTTTTTACCAAAAGCACTTGCTTGATTATGTTTTCAAACTATATGTCTAATGTCCCATTCTCTTTCTCATTCCACAAGGTCCTTTGTGTGGAAATCGAGGAAAATAGGGCAAAAGTTCCTTATGTTTATCCTTATTGGAAACAAATGATGGTAGAATTTGCACACTTAGAAACCTCTAGGAATGTGATTCCTAGGGAAAGCAAGAGTGGGAAAGTTCGTCAATAGGTATTTGTTCCCCACAAGGTGTTTGAAATTTCAAGGTTTTTGTGTATGTTTGTTTTCCAAATGTTTTCAAGATCAAGCAATGTGTTTTTTCCAAGCACTTTCACACTCCTAGGTTGATGAGACAATACCTTGTTGGGTTCCCACTTGGATAAATCCAGCTGCGCATATCTTGTGTGAATGGCTAAATGCTTGACCACACTGGCTCCCCTCCACGACACTCACTTATTCGGGTCAGCCAAGCATTAGTACCCATGAATCTCCCATGGAATACTTTCCATTTCCACAACAAGACCGCATGTTATGTGGGGCGGCTTCAGAGGACATGACCTCTTGCACCAACAAGATAGATAAGGTTTTGGCCAATTTCTAAACAAGGGTTCTAATTCGGGCATTCCGTTCGTGGGGGATTATCCAACGTCGGCGAGAGTCCATTGTTGTCCATCTCGTCGGAATAATCCTCGTGATTCTTGAACTTTCCTCAAGAATCCACACTTATATACCGGTTGGAAGTCGCTTGGCTTTAGCGTGTTCCCGGTTGGGTCGTTCCCTTGGGTGATTACTTTTTCCCACAAGGCAGGCCCTCTAAGATAAACAATAGCGAGCTAACATATCCCATCGTTCACACAACCCTTGTTGAAAAACAAAGGGGAGAACCTCCGCAATATATCGTGCTCACACTCGCATGTTTTGTTCAATTTTAAAATGCCCAAATTGAAGTGTGGAGGCAATATTTTTGACAACTTAATATCATAAAAAAAACTTTTGATTCTCAAGATCGCCGTGAGGCGTGAGAGAAGTGCATACATCTTTTTGATGATATTACTTTGTAAAAAAGATTGCAAAATATGACAAACAGATGTTCATTTTAAGTTCAAAAAGCAGTGATGAATTCGTTTTAAGCACCAAAATCCAAGTGTGAAAGTTGCCTTGTTCAATTTTAAGTCCAAATTGAAATCTAGTAAATGTCTAAGGTTCAATTTTAACCAACTTTGAAAAGATCAACTCATTGATTGATTTTAAGCCCAAATTGAAAAGTGAGTTAGCTAAAAATAGAAAAAAAAAGGGTAGTAAATGGAAGCTCTAAGATTGTTAAAACAAGCATTAAAAAATGCTTTTCAAGTTTCTATTTGCAAGAAAACCTCCAAGTCCACTATATTCGTCTTTGTTTTCGCTTGATCACAATGTTCAACCTATAAAACAATACAAAATTAGATCTTAGAAATGAGATTTATTTGCAATAAATCAATGTACCAATGCATTACCAAAATAAATTACCCTTGTCATGCAACATGTCTGAAAAAACAAACAATGGTTAGAGCACAAAAAGGAAAATCAGATTGGAGGAACCCCAAGAAATCACATTGTGATTAAGATCTAGTATTTGTTTGCTTGATTGAGGCCCTATTACATGCTTCAATTCAAATTATTCCTCAAATAAATCTTATAAAGTGATAATCGTTATTATCTTAATATTGTGAACACTTCAAAGATAAGTACTACAAATCACAGACCCAATGTTGTCGCCATTTTTAAATCAAATCAAAACCCGTTAACAAGACTTTGGCATTCAAAACCACATGTCAAAGATTTTCCTGCAAGAAGCAAATATGTCAGAGATTGGATTGCATCGAGATTTACTTGTAAGCATCACAACCCCAAGTTGCCATACCATAGCTGCTCGAAATGAATGTTGACAAAAGAGTCCTCCTGAAATGGACGCATCTTTTAATGCTACCAGCTAATAGAATAGATGTTTTATGATGGCGCAACCTTGGGTCTAATCATCATGAAATGCAGTGTGCTTGCACCTCAAAGAAGTAAATGCGTGACAGAGACAAATCTATTCAGATTTAGTGGTTAAACAGATTTTCTTCTCCCAAGCGTATGACTTTAAGTTTGTGATTTAGACATTTTGAAGTGATGCGGCTGGCAGAGTGACAGGCTGAAAAGAAATTGAAAATGACCTCTGACTTGATCCACCAAGATTAATGCTACCAACCAAAGATTTGGATTCGACGCGTAGCCCATAGAGAAATTTACTATCCCACTGCCATAAAAGACACCTAATTGCAGGAAATGGTTAAGAGAAGACACCTAAATTACTATCATTTTGAACCAGTGAGATTCAGAGCTCAAATGATAACTATTGTTGACCGGGTAAAGGTTCAATAGCAGGGGCCTTGTTTGTTATTTGGGGCATTCAAGACCACAAATAGTAAACGTTGTGCCGGCGGTTAGCTCTAAACCCATCGAAAGCTAGGTTGCAGAAAAATTCTCCAGCAGGGTCTACACGCCAGTTCCTGGCCTAGGCCAGATCAGTGGCCCAAACATTACAACTAATAACAAGAGGAATCGCCCCACGCATGGAAAGCCAACCTTGGAATTCATGTAAACGATAAGAAATTTAGCACAGCTACAGCGAAAGCCGATGGCAGACTTGCCTTGTGGGATTGCACTGGACCTCAAAGCGCGCAGAGTAGGAAATGTAGCAAATTCTCTCCAACTTGGGGGTTGGAATGCTTGGTAAATGGCATGCCCTTGCTTTGGCAACACACTACTTCCAGCGATGAAGGTTTGGACAAGTACAAATTCCTCAATGTTTTTGAAGGTACTCTAAATCGTAAATATAGAGAATATTAGCCTTAGAAAAAGTGATACCGAACCGGATTAGAGAGCCAATGCACGATTGTGTGAAATTTTTGCTTTATACTCACTTAGCATTAGTCATTGTGTAGTAAAGAACAAATAAGCAAATTACAATGCAAAATCCAGGCAGAAAACACGTCAGTAACCAATGCATCAGGCACAAACAGATATTCTTCTACTCCTATCCTTTGACTGAGCCTGGCAGGGACTTGGGTGATGCTAGGAGTTCGGTATAACCAGGCATTTTCAAGCAATACATCTGTTGAGAGTAGTGCTAAATTCCCATCGTACGCTAGCATTCTCCCATGCCTGTGCCAAAATAAGAGAATGCGGCCTCATGGACATTAGTGTCTACAAAATATACATATAATGACTAGGCAGAGTGGTAGAGAAAAATTTAAGGCAATCTATTTGGCTAGTGCAACACTAATCTCTAGAGTTTTCGCAACATCCTCTCATTCTAAACTGAATAGGAGCGTTGGACAGGGCATGGCGCCATTACCACATGATAGTAGGAGGATTTTAGAACTTATAGTTGTAAAAGCTTTTGGTATACGTGTCAGCAAAAAGTGGAAGCATAGACAAAGTGAGTGGAAGTATAGACAAAGTGCCTCCATTATATGAAAAAAAATACCTTACAGGGATGTCGTTTCATAAACTGCCATGACTACAGAAAGTGCACAATATGGTTTTTCCTGATGGATTTAATATAGTAGCAGACTGTGACAGACAGATTCAGACTACCACCAGAATTATTTGCAAGCTTACACAAGCAATGCACGTGTGTGAATGTCCTGACATTCTCTAAAGAAGAACGGAGCGCTTGGTCCTACAACCTGTAGGTGGATCTCTTAACTTTATTTTTCTAAATCTAATTCTAGTCCACATGCATTGTTTCTAAAGAGAGATATTGACCTACTTATTCGTCATTGACAGATCATACAAATAGGACAAGAGTAACTGCACATGAAATTTTATTTAAACAGCAAACAAAGAGTTTGTAGATGGCACGTGAATGTTACTCTTTACTGGATTTTTTTTTTTTTTCAATATTTAATGTGTGCCTTAAAGAAAGATGCAAACAACAACAAATATTTTATTTTCCTATCAAAACAGGAAAGCTTCCAACTGAATTTAAACAAAACAATGAAGTATCATCCATGTCGGATGCCCTCCTTCTAGCGCCATTTTGTGGACGTGAAAATCTGCAAATGGTTAGCACAATGACAAAACAACATAAACAGAAATTTCTATCCTTATGAGATAATACTTCATGATTTAAATGCAATCAAACAACAAAATTAAACAAAGCATGTAAACCATGAAATATCCCTATCCCATAGTGGATTGGTGCAACCTAGTTGTGTAGAAAGCTACCCTTTCCCAATCCATGATAAGCAAAGTGCCAAATGATGAGCAAGATTAGTTCTCACAAGTGGAGAGTAACCTTGCCATGAGAATGTGTTGTTGCTAAGCAAATGGTGTTGTGATGAGCAAGATTGATTCTCAAATGAAGAGAGTAACCTTGCAATGAGTAAGTGTTGTGTTGTAGATGATTTGTGTTGAAATGCTTTGCATTTTATAGATTCAAGATTAGGAAGAGTGATAGATTTGGATGAATGTGGGATCATTCATGGCCAATGACAAGATGCCACTTGTCAAAGTGTGAGAGGGTGAGGAATGTGCAAGTCTTGGCCAATGTGCCAATTTGAAATTCAAATTTGGATGAAATGACATGTTTAGGGGGGATGAAAGGTGCAATAAATGCCATGTTTGACTTGTGCAAATAGCATTTAAAACCTTGTTGGAAGGGACAAGTCCCTTTTGGGGGAAGATTCAAATTGGAAGAATATTCCATTTTGATGCCATTTTGAATGTAATTAGAGGAAATAATAAATCAAATAAATGATTTATTGGTGCAAGTGGGTGGGTTAGTTAAGAGTTTGGATTTGACTCTAGTTGAGTCAAAAGCTAGAGAATGATAATCATGATTAGAAGTTAATTAATTTAGATTAATTAACTTAGGGATTTTTAGGGATTTGACATTTGATTAAATCGGTTTGATTTATTAAATCAAATGAGAAGAACATAAGGATTAAATAATTTGATTTATTTAATGAACCTTAGGAAATTAATCAATAAATTATCTTAATTGATTAATAGGAGAATTCGATGCATGATGTTAGTTTGCATGTCTACACAATATATAGAGCCTTGTGTAGGTATGAAATTCTATACTAAGAAAGATCCTTCCTTGTCCCAAACTAAAGGATCCCCTTCTCCCTTTGATCAAGAGGGTATCTTGTTGAGAATCCTCCAATATAACTTGATCTCCCTTCCTCCCAACACTCGAAAGAAATATTCCAAGGGGCATTCCTTTTGTGCTTACCACCAACTTCATGGTTATCACACTAATAGGTGTAATGCCTTGAGAAACAAAATCCAAAATATTAAGGAGCTTTGAACTCTCCCTTAAGTGGGGACACCTCACTCCTCTAATTGATAAAAATTTACCCTCCCTTACATTTCGTGAATCCCTTTCAACTCACTCCTTTCCTACACCAAGTGGGGGCAAGCGTTTAGTTACCATTTCTCCCATTGTATGTAACTTGTTGTTGTCTCCTTCGACTTATCGTTAACCTTTCATGAACATATAAGGGCAAGCTTGGAATGTGGATGACATCTCTTAATATTGACTCAACATAGGAATTTCGAAGCAATCTCTCATGTCCCTTCTCTCTTCTACTCTAATTTAAAGAAATATTTCACAATTCCTTTTAAGTGGGGTCATACATCACCACTCACATTTCACTATGTGATCTTATTTTTTCTCTTAATTCCTCTTGAAATATTACACAGAATGTTGTTTAGGATTGAGAAATCTTCATTTTTTCTCTTTTCCATACAATATGAGTACACTTTCACTTCACCTCTGTTCACACATTACGTATAATGTTCCTTAAGATGAGACATCACACGAACAAAGCGAAATCCCTTTGAAACAAAAAATAATTACAACTTCACTTTATTTTGTGGTGACTTATCAAGGTTATCACGAGGTATAATTTTTTTATGGTTAAGCAGGAAGCCAAACAAGCGGAATGACTATCCCCATAGCCACCTTTGTGAGGAAATATTCTCCGTGTGTTTATTTCTCACTTTTTGGGACTTCTCACCCCAGAGTGATCACATATTTTTCACCCTTTCTCTTCACTTCAAATATCGTCATTGTATAATCATGTATCTTCTATTTTTTTTATACATTCACCCTTGAATGTATTTTGCATTGATGTATTCTTGACTTAGAATATTGAATCCTTGGGGGCTTGACCACCTCCTTTATCATTCATGTTATTCTTCTTTTTCATTCCTTGCCATCTCCATCAGGCTACTTTAGTGTGAGTTTCAAGCAAGTTCATCCTCTCACTAAAGTGCGGGCTAAATGTGTTGCCAAAAAGTGAGGACTTTGACTTTTTTCGCTCATTTGGACCTCTTCTTATGGATTTTGGATCATTTTCAGTCTATTTTTACATCTTTCAAAGCCTTATGATGAAGTTTTGTACAGGGTTGTAAAATATTTTCATGCTCTCCTAAGCTTTTCATCACTTAATCAACCCTTAATGACCCCTTAATACACTTATAAGTCCAAATTCAATGTGTTTTATGAAGACAATCTTGAAGAACATAAATAATCACATAATATTACTGAAAAAACTATGTAATTTTCCTATGTGGACTAGGTTGCCACCTTGGGAGACCTAGTCCCATGTGGCATAAATTTCAATTTAAACATAAATTCTTTTAGGATTTTGGTCTCTAAAACCCTAAGGTTGGTCAGTGTGAAGTTATTTCAAGAAAGTTAGGGCATAACATGTATAAATAACCTCCAAAACCCGTATTTCTCACTAGCTACCTTCATTTTCCACCTCTCCTCTAAAATATCTCTTCTCTTATTCCTCCTTAAGCAAGCTAGGGTTTCATCTTCCAACTCAACAAGAAACTATTCTTGAAGAATTCAAGGGATGATTGCTACAACAACATAAGATATTTCATCCAGACAAGATAACTTATTTCATTACTCCATTGTTTCATATTCATGATTTACATTTTTGTTTCATTTTGGTTTAGTTAGCCAAAATGGGTTTGACTAAGGCAAACCCCTAATCCCTAACTATCAATATTTTTCTCTTTCTTACCTTGTGTGTTAGTAGATCTAGGTACTTTGAAGATTGTTGAAGGCATTAGAGACTTGTTGAAGACCAACCCTTTCATGCAAGGTCAAATCATCCACCATAAATCACTCTCAGACCTGGATATCAAAGATTCAAAATCGAGAAACTGTGAAGTACCATGGTGCAAACCTAGGGCTTCCATTTCCTCTATGAAACTAAAAAAATATTGAAGAGGACTATGTTGCCAAGAATGGGGACCTAGTCCCTCTGGATAGGCAATTTTTTTATTTTTACATTTTTGGATGCCCATTTGGTAGAAATCTATTACGACAAAGTTTCTTGACAAGAGGACTAGGTCACCCAGCTTTGCTAGAATTTCCCTATGAAGATTTTAGACATTGGCTAGAGGATTCTAGGGCCTTTCATCTACAACATCTCATTTCTAGGTGAAAAATTCTTGAACTTTCTATTTACTTTCTATATTGTATATATTTAGATCATTTTGATTATCTATTATTAGTTTAATTGCATTTGCTTTACATTCCATAGAATAGATTTCAATTATTTCATTTCTAGCACATTGCAAACACACACCTCACAACCTCCAACCCCTCCTTTGAATGAAAACCCAAAAACACAAAACCATTACGTGAAAGAGAGATATTCATCCAAAAGATAGCTTCTAAGGTGAAAAACCCTAGAAGCTTATAGAGGAATCCTCTTTCCCTTGTTGTGTTTATGTTTCTCATGGTTCAAGGGCCAATAAATTTTGTTATTAGAGTACCCATTTAGAGTGGACATGTGACGAAGATAGTCTAACTCAAAGTTTAACTTATCCTCATCACATATTCTAAAGGCCCTCAAGGCAAGAGTTTGAAGGACACCACTTGTTTGGAAAGGGTGGTGATGAGAACATGAGTGGAGATAGAGATCATTGTGGGGGGCCTTGCAATACACCCAACACCCAAGGGAACCATTGGGACTTTTGTGATATAGCTATCTTTATCTCCAACTTTAACCATGGGACTTTAACCAATCCAAGGCTCTTTTCCTCTCCACCTCTAAACCCATCTACTCCTCTGGTCTCCTTGTTGCCTCTCTTCCCTTCATCGATGGCTTATCCAAAAATATCTCCAAGAGCCTTCACAAAAATTGTCTCTAATGTGCTTTGAAATCCCTCTCCACTATGAGGAATCAAATCCCCTCTCTCAAAGCTCCCAAGAACATCCTTCTCTACTCTGGGGTCTACAAGGTTATGTGCTCTTTTTGTGCACCTTATATTGGTGAAACTAATCGATCATTGAGCACTAGAATCAAAGAGCACATAGCAGAAATTAGACATGAGAGGGTCCTCAAATATTCTTTACCTGACCACTCTTCTTAAACCAAACAACATATTTGTATTGAATTCAACCAAATCTTGCACAAAGAATAAAACTTTGTCAAAAGGAAGCTCAAAGAAGCCACTGAAATCAACAACAACCCCTTGAACCTTAACCAAGATAAAGGGTGGAGGTTGAGTCAGGCATGGCATCCCTTGTTAGCCAACCTTGAAACCCTTCATCTCCCCTCCTCTCCTGGACCCCCCTATTGTTCCTTGTTCGGTGGGTGTCCTTGCCTCCCTTCTCATGCTTTGCTCTCCTTGTCTCATTCTTTTCCTCTCCCCTGGCTTGTGTTGGCCTCCTCCCCTTTTTTCTTCCTCTTTTGTTTCCCCTTTGTTTCCCTTTCTTCTTTCTTGGATCCTTTTTATTTTTCTTCCTTCATTGGCTTTGGCCCTCTTTCCTTTTGGTTTAGGTTTGTTGAGGTGTGTTTAATGTATATGAGATGTATAATTTTCTTTCCTTTTCTTTTTTTTTCCTTCCTTTTTATTTTTTCTATAAGGTTTTTCTCCTACCTTTTGTATAGGTTTTCTATATTTCTACATGTATATGTATATGTATATGAGATGCATATGTATATGTATTTTTTATATATATGTATGTGTATGTATATATGTATATATGTATATATAGGGTTATTTGTATATGTATATGTATATGTACAATATACATATACACATACACATACATATATTCATATTATTATTTTTATTTTCTATTTATGTTTACATAATTTTATTTTCTTTTCCTTTTACTTATTTTCGTTTTGGTGGTTTGTTTTGATTTTTCGTGTTTCTTTGTTTTTATTTTTGTGTTGGCTTAGTTTTTCCTCGTTGTATTTGGTTTATTTATCTTTTTATTTGCTTTTTAGTTTTATCCTCATTCTTTGGTATTTTATTTTTGTGCTTTAAATTTATTTTATTATTTTAATCTTTCTTTTGAATTCATTTATATGTATATGTATAATGTACATACACATCTACATATATACTTATAAATATACTCATACACCTACCTTTATATTTATTTATTTCTTTGTTTAGTTATTCTCATTATCTATATGCATAAAATTCTTATTCTTTGTCTTCATTCTTTGATTTTTTATTTTTGTGCTTTAAATTTATTCTTTTTCCATTTCTTAATTTTTGAATTCATTTATATGTATATGTAAATGTAAATGTACAATGTACATACACATATACATATACTTATACATATACTCATACACCTACCTTTATATATTTTTTTCTTTTTACTTGTTTTTGTTAGAGTAATAATTTTATTACGCTTAATTAATTACATCATACTGGTTAATTAATTAAGTCACTTATTCCTCTAGTTGCTTAAGCTAAACTTAGGCGCATTAATAATTATTTATTAATTATTAAGTGTGCACACTAGGGTTTCATTTAGGGTTTCCTTTTAGGGTTTCTTGATCTCCTTCATAAGGATTGATCTCTTTGTAATAACTGAGATTCTGATAATGCATTTTACACTTTGAGGTTTGCAGAACATCTTCTTGGTTTTGCATGTCTTTTGCATGTGACAGGTATCCATTTGCATGCAGGTGATCTTGGATTCTAACATGGTATCAGAGCCTTGACATGCAGCCCCTTCTCAAATTTTGGAGAAAACCATTGCAGATTTCGTTCGGGGTTCCTCGAGGATTTTTTGCCTTGAGTTCATTTATGCAGCATTTTGGATCAGATCGGGCTTCACCATTGGATTCAAAGCGCTGGAAAAAGTCAGGTTTGGCTTTTATTTTGCAGATTTTGGTCATCATTTGCCAGATCTATGAGGGTTTCAGTTTTGGTGTTTTTTTGCAAGCTCTGGAGGTAGCCGTTTTTTTGAAGCATTTTGAGCAGAAACGGAGGTCACCATTACGTTCGCAGCGGCCAAAAACCCTAAAATCGCCTTTCCTTTCATCGATTTTGGCGAAGTTGATCCGGAAGGCAAAAAAATTTTGCCAGGGAAGCCGTACGGCTTCCCCAGCACGCATTTCGATGCAGATTTTTGCTCGAAAATCGAGGAAAAAGGATGAAGATTTCATTGGTTTCTGCGCCTGTTTTACCACGGGCCACCGGCGACCCCAGGCGGCCGCCGAAGCGCCACCACCGGGCGGCGCCATCCCGCCGCTCGGGTCGCCCCCGCGGCTCTTGCGGCCAGGCCACCAGTCCTATGGGGGACCGGGGCTATGCCGCCCAGGCACATAGAGTATTTTTTAGTTTTTTTTCGTGTGTTGGCTTTCTGTTTCTCGTTGTTTTTGGTTATTTTTTCTTTTCTCTTGTGTTTCGTTATTTTATTTGTATTCCTTGTTGGTTATTGGGCTTTATATATTTTTACCCTTTCAGTTTGTAGTTTTTAAATTCATATATATAAGTGTATGAAAATCTCCATTTTGTTTTGGTCTATAGTTAATTGTTCTTGGCCTTTTGCATTGCTATATACTATTGTATTCATACATATTTTTATTCAATTACTTATGAATATAAATATATGAGTACAAATTTAGTTTTATTCTTGGTAATTTTTGTTGTTTTATGTCATTTTTTGGTTGTTTTCGCTTCATTGTTGTAATTGTTTTTGTTTGGTGTCTTCATTTATTTGGTTATTTTTTTTGTTGGTTTTGCATTTTGGGGTTGGTGGGTTTGTATTTTGTTTATATTGGTAATTGTTTTGCTTTGGTGTTTTTTTGTTTTCTTTTGGTTGTGTTCCTTGTTCTAATTATTATTTTTAGTTGTAGTCCAACATATTTATATATGTTGATTGCCAAAAAAAAAATTCATCATTGTAATTTTTGGTGCTTTGATTAATTGCTTCCCTTAATTATTGGTATTCATTTTCAATAGTTTTGTAATTGTTTTGTAGTTGGGTTGTAGTCATATTGGGTTGTTTTCAGTTTTGGTTTTGTGTTGTGTTTGCTCATGTATTTGGCTTTGTTTGGTTTTTTTATTGTAATTGTTGTTCTATCTGGTTTTTTATTATTTATTTATTTAATTATTTTTTTCTCTTTTGTCTTGTCCATCTTGATTGTTGTTTTATTTGGTTTTTATTTATTTCTTTATTTAATTATATAATTTTTTTCTCTTTTGTTTTGTCGCTCTTGGTCTTTGTGACCCCTCTCTCTCCTCACTTTTCTTTTCTTCTTTTTAAATAACTCTTGGTCTGAGTATTTTCATTCTCTCCTTTAGCTCTCCTCTCATCCTAGTGATGGATCACAAAGTGTGATCTGCAATATTGATGCAAATATTCTCACACAATCAAAGCTATAAATCATTCCAAAGAATATCTAGATTTGTACAAGACTAGCATTGTTTGAAAAAAATGACAACTACATGTAACCATTTCATGCACCATTTCAAAAATATAAACAATGTGGATACAAATCCACATAACATTTTTATCCAATGTATGCTAAGTTTGAACAATGTAAACAATGTATATGAAAGAGTGAAAAGTATTTTTAGAGAACTTATGCATAGTTGTATGAATGTAAAAATTGTATATGAAAAATTAAATATTTTTTTATCAATGTTAAGAATATTTTTAGAAATGGAAGAATTTTGTAGAGCTAATGATGAAGGTATATAAAAAATGAGCACCCTAAATTGATGATTTTGAGTTAAAAGCATAAAACCTATGTTCTCAAAACATTCCAACCTTATAGTATATAGTAATAGGAGGTCTAGGAAGCACCAAAATAAGGTTTTTGATGTTGTAATAGGTAGTGAAAAATTAGGACTAGGTCGCCCAAAATGGTGAACTATTCCCAGTAGGGATTTTTTAAAATTTGCTGAGTTTTTTGAGTGGTTTTTGATGTGTTTCAGGCCATATGATATATTCAAAAGGTGAAAATGCAAATTTTTAGAAATTTTCAATGAAAATATATAACAAAAAATGCAAGATAACATGATTTTTCACTAATGCAGTTGTATAAACCCTAGGATGCAAACTATACAAAGTCTTAATGCAATGAAAGTGTTTTCCTAAGATCTAATAGAAAAATCAAAAAATTAACAAGTGTTGGATAGTCAGGTTCACCAAAATGAACCACCAAAAACATAAGAAAAAAAGGGAAAGAGGATTCCCCAAATAGGCTCCTAGGGTTTTCCACCTAGGAGCTCTTGATTGAGAAATAACTCTCTTTCCAGTTTGATGATATGATTTTGGGTTAATTCATTCAAAGGAAGGGGTTGGATAGGGTTATGTGTTGTGTGTGAGAATGTTTGGATGAATGAAGCTAATGTTAACTATGAAATGTAAATGACAAAAAATATGAACTAAATGTAAACTAAACTAAATTCCCTAAATGCATGCAAAAAGAAAGGAAACTAGAAAGTTAAGAGCTTGTGCACTTGTAAATGGAATGTTCCAGATGAGATGCCCCAAAATGCTCTGGAAATTTTTTGAAATCAACAAAGGGACATTTATGCCAAGTTGGGCGACCTACTCCTTATGTTGTGAAACTTTTACCGAAGTCGGTTTCTGTCAAATGGGTACCTAGAAATGTTAAAATCCCCAAAAGAGGCTTAGATGGAATAGGCCACCATTATGCATAACCTAGTCCTCTTCTAAGTTTTTTAGGCTCTGGGAATAGAGATTGGAGCCTTTGGTCTACACTCTGGATCCCAACAAGTGTCTAGTTAAGATTCTATAGAAAACGGGATGAAAGAGGTCTCCAAGCTTCAACTAGGGCTTTGTTGACTTGAATGCTTTTGATGAGCTGACAACACCTTTATAACACCCTTCTCCTTAACAAATATACATACAAAAACCTAAAAATAATACATGAAAAGAGGAGACAAAGGGTTAGGGTTAGAGATTAGGGGTTTTCCTTAGTCAAACCCCATTTTGATAATCAAATACAAATGAGAAGCAAGAATGGAAATGCTGCTTGAATGATAAAGCAATGTAAACAATTATGAAATCCATTGTTGAAGATTTCTGCAACATGGAAGAAGCAACTCCAATGGATGTTGCTTGAGATGACTTGTGCTTGATTTCTTGTTTTGAATTTTGAGTGTAAGAGTACTTGTGATGATTGACTGTAGGTGGAAAATTTTCTTAGGGGAGTAAGAGTGTAAGAGAGACAAAATGAAGGTGAAAACCATTATTTGTTTATAAAATTGCCTAATTTTCCTGAAATGCAACATGATAGGTCAACACCATAGTTTAGGGGGCAAGATTCCCATTAGATTTTATTTTCATTTTGAATTTTAAGCCAAAAAAGAGTAGAACGGGCAAGGTGGTGACCTAGTCCACTTATACAATTTCAAGTGGTGGTCAGAAATAAAATGGTGATTAATGATGTTTATCATCTTTTCCTCCCAAAACACACTTAAGTCGGGACTAAAAGTACTTTAAGGGGGAAACTTAGCATAAGGGTATGTGCAGGATCATGATGGGCCAAAAAGTGGCAATATGTAAGTGATATTATGGCCCATGTGGTTGATGAATTTTTTTTTTACCCAAAATTGATGAAATGAAAAGGGTTTTTAAAGGAGATTCTCAACTTTCCACAAATATAGATTATGCTCTACTTTGAATTTAATAAATTACTATTATTCATTATCTATTTGAATTATGACTAAAGTCTTGATTAATAGGCTAATTGAAAAACATCTATAACTTTCAAATGGTATCACATTTTTCAAATCCAAAACATGTGTCACATTTTATAATTTGCATACTATATGATTAAAAAGAAAAATGAATTTCATTAAATTTTGACCAAGCTAAGGTGTTTAGACATACAATTTTTTATATTTTTTAAAAGTTGTAATAAAGAATTCATAGTTAATTATGTACTTGGAAAAAAATTATTAAAAAATATGCATCACATTGAGACATGAGTCAAATACTTATATCAAAAATCTTATAAAATAATACTATCATTTTATTATGGTTAGGGTGGTCAAACAGACACCTACTTCTTATTTTTTCCCTTGAAATTGAAGAACTACTGCATTGAAATTTCAAATTTTCACCAAATGGATTTTTAAATTTATTAAATAAATCTAGTAGTTTAGAAACTACATTCAATTTTATACAAATTCTATTCTTACATATTTTTTAAATAATATATATTACTGATTGAAATTTTTATGTCAAGCCGCCTAACTCTGATTTTCTTAATTTTCATCGCCACTTAAGAGACTTCTTTTTCCATGATGATCCTGCACATACCCATAAGAAAAAGGGTTAATTAGTGATGATAAGCCTAGGAAGATGGTAAAATGTCTTAGAACACTTTACAACACCTTGGGGGAAGGCTTGGAAAGGGGTAAAAGGGTGTTGTTAAGGTGAATTGTGTTGAAAGGGTCTTAGAAAAGTGAAGAAATGTGTTACAACAATTCACAACTCTTTAGTAAAACATTGTTAGATTATTATTGAATTTCAAGATTTCAAGATAGAATCAAGACAAAAAAAGGCCAAAATATAAGGGAAAAGGCCAAAATGAGTGAAGAATTTCCAAATACTACACTTTTTGGTGACACACATGAATGTTGTCTATGCAGAAACGATGGTTGGAAGACAATATTGTTTGTTTTTGTGTAGGATTGTTGTTGTGGATTGTTTTATTTTTGTGGGTTAGTCCATTTGGCTTACTATTGAAAGCAACATAGTTACGAAAACACTTTATTTTATTTTCCAAAGACCATTGTTGATTGTAGCTCTCTAGCTTAGGGTGAAGTTTTTCATTTATTGAATCAGTGTAGCCATAAAGGCTAGAGGGAATTTATATTTTTTTCAGTTCAATTGTTACTATGAATTGTTGTGTTTATGTCGATTTTTCCATCTGAATCACTGTTCAGACCAATACACTTCCATTTATGATTCAAGTTCTATGACGATGATTTTCAACAAGTTTATCACTGTCATATTTTGATTGTTGTATGATTCCCATGTAGTGGTAATGGTTGTAAGTAACACCTACCATTTAAATCCTTGGAAAACATAGTGAATGTCTACATAATTTTTAGTAAGCCATCATTGCATGTGGCTATGTGGCTTTACCTTCTATCAAAGTTGTGAGAGAGAAGGGAAAGCATTTGTATACATGCATGTGCAATTATCTATTCTGAAATTTTTGTGAAAATGGTTGGAGCCGAATTTTTTTTTTGCATGGCCTAAATTCTCTATGCTTTCCATGTATTGATAATGGTTGTAAAAACACCCACCATGTTAAACCTTGTGGAACACAACAAATTTATGTGAAATTTCTAACAAGGAATTTTTGTGTCTCATTCTCTTGCTATACCTACTATCAAAGACATGAGCGAGGAGGGTAGGATTTTGTGAGGCTGAAATTTGGATCGAGTGATATCTAGCTTCTGTGAAGGTGACTAGAGGTTATTCTATGATGGTTCACATTTTTTGTAGGGAGGCTAGCGGGAAGAGGTGAAAAAATTAATATTTTTTCATTTATGGATTTCATTGTGTAGTTATCGTTGCAAACGAGTAAAATAGTTAATTTTATACACTTTACATTTCATTTTATATTACCTATTTGTTCATTGGTTTCATTGTTCCTCTCAAAGTTGAACTTTGCAAGCACTTTTTTCATCTTTGTTTCAATGTATCTATCTAAACTATTTTCCATAGGGAATTGTTGATTCTTTCTATCTAACTTTAATCGTTTTATTCCATATTCAATCAGCTTGAGGTCTTGAATTATTCCATTTCCCTTTAAGTTGTTGTTTTATGGCTAGATTGTTTCCTTTCTGGTAAGGCACTATTGAAAAAAAATCAATTCGCTAGGATGCTAGTAAAAATATTATTGTTTCATTTAAGGTGTTAGTGGGTATGTCTATATATTCATTACGTATATGTATCTTTCATGTAATGCATTTATCTAAATTTGGATATTTCTAGTTTTTCATATCAATATTTTTATTTCCTTATTTTCTAGTTTGGTGGTCACATACTCCGATCTTTTGTATTTATTTTCAAGTAATTGGCCGATGCAAAATATAGAAAATATCCTCCATCAAAAACCTTCATAGAAACTCCACCATAGATGGATACAACTTATGTTATTTTCAATAGGGCATTGTTGGTTTGCGTATGGTGCCAATGGTTGCAAGGGGAACACTAAAGAACAATTCCATGTGTAGATTTGGATGTATGCCATAGTAGTTGCAAAAAAAATAGATACATATTGAAACATTGTTGGAAGAATAAACCTTATTTTTAGTGTTGTATCAAATGTTGATGCCATGATCTTTGTAGAACGTCTTCTTCAAATAAGTTTAAAGAGATTTTCAACACATTGTATGTGGAAAAATATTTGATATTATGCATACTATAAAGCCAACTGTATATGAATCTTGTCTATATCTTATTTTATACACATACATATGTGCACACAAGAAAAGAAAAATGAAACACTACATGAGATAGGAAAACCTCTAGAGTAGAAAAATTCACAGTAACAAACCCATCCAAAGCCATCACCACAAAAGGTTAAGCCTAAATCAAACAATATTCATTTCAACAAATAATATAGTCTTTTCTAGAGAATAATCAACAATGTGTATATATGTGCATATAGCTTGAGATATATATATTAGCCAAAAATTTCTTTGGGATTTGCATATATATGTATTGCATGCATTAAATACACCTTTTTAGTTATTATTTCTTTCATCCTAAAAAAAGGATTTATCATAATGGTAGACTATATAGTAAGTCTAATAAGAAACATTGATTTCACTATTGATTAGAGGGATAGACAATATATGTTCTTATTCAAGAGTTTGGTGAGAGCTAACCATGATCCATGATCCAATATGACAAGGTCAAGAGCATGAATCATTTTTTTGTGTTTTATTTTATATTACAAATTTGTTTGTTTCTCACCTTAGATGTAGACAACATGTATCCCGATGTTTGAGATTTTTGACATTAGGGTAAAGGTAGCAGAATAGTTTTTAAAAATCATATGACGTGCTAATGGACAAGGCCAAAAAAATGGCATTGACATTAATTATTGTAAGGTTTCAATGTAGTGGTGGTGGTTTTAAGTAAAACCTTCTATTTAAAATCCCTGAAAAACAAAGTGAATATCTACGCAATTTTGAGAAGGCATTGTTAGGTGTCATTCATTGGGTTTACCTTGTTCTTGAAGATAGATGTGAGTGAGGAGGGAAAGCTTCTATGAAGGTACAAGTTTTACCATCGGTTGTGGAATTTATGTGAAGGTGGTTGGAGGTTATTCTATGTATTTTGTATTGGGCAATGGGTCCAAAAGTTGTGCAAAAGTGTCGGTTGTGATAATTCTTTATCCATTTTTTGTAGGGTCTTGAGAAAGAAGGGAGTACAGAGAAAGCAAGTTGGAAGAGATGTATTTGAAGAAAGCGTGAAGAGGTGTGGGAAGAGGTGCATACTTAAAAAAATTGGTTTTCAATTATTTGGAAAACAAATTATGTTATTTTCCATAGGGCATTGTTGATTGTTGTTCTTTAGTAACAACCTATGACAATCCATGATCCAATATGGGAGAATGGAGAGCAAAGTTTATTTTTCTACATTTCCTTTTATTTTCCCTATGAACATATATGTATCTATGTAAAACTAGATGTAGAAAAAATTTATATGCACAACATCCTCTATATTAACTACAATTAAAAACACTAATATCGTTGTTGACTACGGTGGTGGATAATCTATTTCTGGTTTGCCACTATAACCAATAATAGGACTAATGATCCATCCCGTGCTTGATATATAGACTGCCATTCTAGCAAATCCTTATTAAGGCATAGAAAAATAAGAACTATTCTTAAGGACACTCAAAAAGAGTTAAGAATTCCTTATCAAGAAGAAAATAAATTGATTTATTACCTTGCTACGATTGCTACCACATAGAAAGCATAAATCAAAAAAATTATTCCATGCCCTAGAAGAAAAATCAACAATGTCCTATGCACAATTTTCAATAAGGAACTCTTAGGTGTCACTCTCTAGGTTTACCTTGTTGCTGAAGATAGCTCCGAGTGAGGAGCGCAAGCCCCCATTAAGGTGCAAGTACGATGATCAATTTTGGAATCTCTAGAAAGGTGTTTGGGGATTTTTGTATTTTTTGCATGGGGGCGATGGTTGCAAAAGCATTACAAAATTGTTGGTTGTGATAATTATTTGCCCATTTTTTTCAGACAGTGGAGGAAGGAGTGGAGAGAAAGAAAACAAGGACATGTGTATTTGATGGAAGTGGGAAGAAGTGCAGGGAGAGGTGCATATTGCAAAGAATGTTTCTCGAGTATTTCAAAAATAGTTTATTATATTTTCCAAAAGGCATTGTTTCTTTTTTATCTCTTTTCACAACCATCTCCAACACACGTAAACCATAAAACAATTAATGTTTATGCCAAACAACATTTAAGAGATAAAACATCCACACTTCATATTCACTCAATTGACTAGCTGAGAAGGAAATAAATTCAAACCTTTTCTTGACTATTATAAGGCCTTGCTTTAGACTAGGCAATATATTGCAAGACACAAAAGATTTAAATTTGTAGCCTTCTCAATGAGTCAATTTAGAGAAAATCCAATCTAGATGTTTTCTCTCTTCATAAATTCAAAGGTGAGTAATTATGTAGTGAGGCAAAAATATGGTATACACATCAATTCAGATATAGTAGTCTATATATAAATAAATATATACATGTGCACATATAGATATATATATCTAGTTATACATTTTTCTTCTTGATTAAACCTTAAGGTTTTTATTCTGTGTATAGATATGTCAATTTTTTTATATCAATATGGTTACTTCCTTCTTGTCAGGTTGAATTGCCACATAGTCTTTTATCTGCATAATTGGTGTTTGCTATTTGAATTTTTATATGTATATGTGCTTATGTATATGTGTATATGGTAAGTTTTGATAAGGTGCTATTCAATAAAGGATTTTCTATTTTATTGTTTAAACCACTATTGTTTCATTTAAAGCTTTTGTTTCTAGTTATGGTTGCAATGCTATATAGTTGGTTTCATTGTCCAAAAGGCATTGTTAAACGATGTTCTCTAGATTTTGTTATATATTACATACAACAAAATATCTAATTTGTAGCCTTCTTGTTGAGTCAATTGACGAGAAATTCAGATTGGATGTTTTCTCTCTTCACAAATTTGAAGGGAAGGAGTTATGTAGTGAGGGGAAAATATGGTATACATATCTATTAAGATATATCAGGCTATATATAAATACATATGTACATGTGTACATATAGATATATATATATATATATATTCCTATACGTGTTTGTTCTTGATTGAACCTTAAGTTCTTTATTCTAAAATTTGATGACTAAATCTTTCACTCTCAACACCCTGCTATGATAATTAAGTATCATATGAACCATGAGTGAAATTCCTTACAATAAAAAATAGATATCAAAGAAAACATTATTTAGAAAGGAAAACAAAAAAATTATATTTATTGTTTTGAGAACATAGTTATTTTTTAGTGAAGAGAGTTGTTATTTGTTTCATCTTCAAAAATGAATTCTAACAATAATAGGTTTTATATTAAACACAATAAGGAATAGTACTTGCAACATACAATTTTTATAAAAAACTTTTTGAAGCCATTCAAGGAAGAAGTCAAATACTTTTTTGAAGGCTGAACTATAAAAACTAAAATAATATAGACAAAGATAGAGAAAGACAATTGATAATTCCCTATGAAAAATAACATAAACTACACAATATTAAGTATCTGGTTATGTTGCAACCATCAACACTATATGCAACCCACAAATGAATCAACAATAGGTGTTATTGCAACCATCACCAGCACATGCAAGCCGTACAAAAAATAGCGTTCACGCAAACCAACATGTAATTTTGATGGCCTTCTCTATCCATGTGGTAGGAAAACCACCAACCTACTCCCAACATGCACAAACCACCTCTACAATCATTCCCCATGGTTGTGGCCTAGGTCTAGATATCAAGGAGGTTGACAAAGAGTTGAGATGGTTGGCAGAAAATCCAGCCAAATTTTAAGAACATCCACCACCTTTTTCATTGCCACGCGAAGGCTCGAGAACTGAGAAGGTTGATGGGAATTCAAACGAAAGCTCTTACAAATAGCGTATCAATTAACAAGGTAGATAACAACAATCACCATAAAACGTATAATGTCAACAATTTTTTTGCATTGCAACCATACCGACAAAGTAGAAACCATAAATCAAATGATATTGGTTTCAAAAGCAACCCAAATGGAAAAACAAACCAAAGAAAAAAAAATGCACTCTAACAAACCCATCCAAAATTATGATCTTATCGTAACAACACCTTATCGAAAACACAACAATCTATGCTTTTCAATAGAATGTTATGAAAAAATGTAACAATACAACCTAAGATAGAGAAAAAAAATCAACAATACCCTATATAAATCAACACAAACTATACATCATTAACTATTTTATTCAATTGCAACCACACCCAAAATATGGAGGGTATAAATCAAAGAATGTCCATTTCAACATTGACCCAGATGCACAAACCCACAAAATAAAAAAAAATACACTTACAAACCATTAGAAAATGATACGCAGAGGACACAAATGATTTTAGAAAATAAGATAGCCTTCTCTAAAAAACACCCTATTGAAAATGGGACAATATAGCCCAAGCTAGACAACAACAATCCACAAAAACTGCATAACGCCAATGATTTTATTCCATTACAAAAACAATGACTAAATGAAACACATAAAGAAAAGCCAACAGAAAATTCACAGTAACAAACCTATGCAAAAATATACTCTTTTCTCAACAAAACCTTGTCAGAAACTGAAATAATATTTTTAACACCTCGAAAATGAAATAGTATAGCCTAAGCTAGACAACAACAATCAAAAATGCCTTATGGAGACCAACACAAACTATATTATGTTAACTATTTTAAATCCAGATAACAAGAATCAACAATAGCCTATCAAAATTAATATAAAGTGTATAATATGAACTATTTTGTTGTGTTGCAACCATATCCACACAAAAAGAACAATAATCAACTATGCCTAATGAAATTACACATAAATTGTATAACATTAACTATTTTATTATGTTCCAACCATAACCACAAAATAAAATCCATAAATCAAACAATATCAAGTTGGAGAACAACAATCAATAAAAACTACATAATATTAACTATTTTAGTTTGGTCCGAACACACCCAGAGAAATGAAAGTCATCAAGAGAAACCCACAAAAGTTCATAGTAACAACCATGCAAAAGTATACTCTTTTCTCAATAGAACCAAGTACAAATATTGAAACAATATAGTCTTATTAATAGTGCCTTAGCCAAAATTCACAGTAACAAACCCATGCAAAAATATACTCTTTTCTCAATAAAACCTTATTGAAAATTGAAATAATATAGCCTTTCTCAACATCACCTTATCGAAAATGAAATAATATATAGCCTAAGCTATAGAACAATAATGAAAAAATCCTAATGGAATCAAACATAAATCTTATAACATTAACTATTTTATTTTTTTCGAATGATAACCACAAAATAGAAGCCATAAATCAAATAATATTGGTTTC
>CM021108.1:97038492-97208841 GCA_007115665.2 Sequoiadendron giganteum
GAGCGTAACTTTCTTTATGTTTGATAACACACATAGGTGCGATGCATCAAGGTATTAAGAACCAGGATGGCGTTGCGCCTAGTGTGATGGACTTTGACTCGACAATCAGATAGGAGTACTCTTGTTCACACTTGACAAACATAACCTTATTCAGAATGCAGTTCAAAAATTCCAGACATCTCGGGCCAAAACATAAAAAGGCAAGCCTTCTTATGTGGTCAACAAGATACCTAAAACATCCTTCCTACAAACAAAACAAAGTATGCATGACGAAGTTATTTTACAAGAATATCCAACAAGCACAACGGATAAAAAGATGATGATCCTTGCCCCATTCCTTTCTCTCTAAACCAGTTTTGTTTAGGCATCATCGAGAGGTCCTTGGAATGAGCGCAAAATAAGATAAGTCTAAAAGACTAAAATAAAGTAAACAAACAAGCTGATGTTCTTTGTATCGCTAGCCAAGACTAAACTACTGTGGGGTACCTGATGCTTATGTCCATCGCAGGAAAGCTTCATCCTAGGACATGTAGTGATCAGGGTTTTGGTGAGACTGATTGCATGATAAGCTATTGATACTCTGAGTTGACCAACTTGTTGACTTACTGACTTAGACTTTCGAGACTTTGACGATTAGGGAGTTCACTTTGGAACCTGCTAAACTTGCTTCTGACTGACTCACCAAAAGGTGAAAGCGATGATTGATTTTATTATGAGCAATGATAATCATGGGTGAAAGCGAGATGAAATGGATGCACCATTTTGGTTTTTTCAAATGTTTTGAGGCTATTTTTGGTATTTTCACATTTTTCAATGTTTTTGGTATTTTAAAGATTTTTCAATGTTTTTGAATTTTGTGTCTCGGGGGCCGATCAAGGATGGCCTTGCCTATGTTTAAGCTCAGAGACGGCATAGTTCAGATGAAAAACCTGACTCAATGAAAAGATAGATGGGCAAACAGATTGCTAATGTGACAGACACCTGAAAGACTGACCTAAATGTAACAAAGATAAGCAAACGAATGCCATTGCGACAGATGCCTAAAGGATGGGCAAAGGGATGCCAATGCGACGGACGCATAAAGAATGACCTAAATGTAAAAAAGATAAGCAAACGAATGCCATTGCGACGGACGCCTAAAGGATGGGCAAACAAATGCCAATGCGACGGACGCATAAAGAATAGAATCTAATTGTAAAAAAGATAAGCAAACGAATGCCATTGCGACGGATGCCTAAAGGATGGGCAAACAGATGCCAATGCGACGGACGCATAAAGAATAGAATCTAATTGTCTCGGGGGATGATCAAAGATCAACCTTGCCTATGTTCAAGCTCAGAGACGACGTAGTTCGACAAGGTGAAAGACTGACAAGACTAAATGATGAATTTTGAAGATTTTCTGATATTTTGACATGTTTTTGGATTTTTGATGATTTGGATGTTTTTTGGAATTTTTGATGGATTTTTTGAATGTTTTTGGTTTTTTCTGATGAGTTTTTCTGAATGTTTTTGAATTTTCGCATGATTTTGACAATTTGGATATGGATACGTGATGTGATATCAGTGCTCTGTTTTAGGATTTTATTGAAAACCAAGCTTAATGTTGATCAATCGGATTGATGGATTGCTAGTTTGACTAAGTGTGTTAAGTCAAACGAAAGTGATAATGCATTCATAAACTTTTAGGAAGTTGTGTTATCCCGAAGTAAACTCGTACAAAAAGGATAATTTGGCTAGGTGTGTTAAGCCAAACAAGGTGATTATGGATTTGATAATTTGGCTAAGTGTGTTAAGCCAAACAGAGTGATGATAATGAACTTGTAAACCCAAGGAAGTTGTGTTACCCTGGAGTAAACTCGTGCACAAGATGATAGTTTGACTAAGTGTGTTAAGTCAAAAAAGGTGATGATTGATTGGATTCGATTGATCAATGATGAAGCTTGATTTGGAACAAAATAGTTTTGATGATTTGATGTGACATTGAAGTACACATTAGATGCAACTGATATGGATTGTTCAAATTGATGCTCGACAAAAGATAAAATATCATCTTGTCAAAATATGCCATGGGCTAGTGATTTGGATTCGTGTTCACAAATGATTTGACCAAGTTGATTTCACATTTTCCAATGCTCGGATCACCACATAAGTGGGAAGATATAGATCAAGATTTACTCTCGAAGCAAGATGTAAATATCTGCCCCCAGTGTCTAGCAATGTTTGGAATGCCATGGGTGAATTTTTGGATAGACGGATGGACGAATGGGTATGAATTATCTTGCAATAAGATAAGGGTGTTCGAACAAAGGAATGCTCACTCAGATAATGCTTCAAGGCTTAGATAATGTTGGATAGGATGGGATCAATGAAAATGACCCATGTCAAGATGTTTACCATAAACAAGTGTAAAGCGTGCACCAAAATTTTCCAAGATCAAGATAACTTGGAGTATGGATGCAGACAAAAAATGGATTGGATAAACGGTTCATGGATGAACGGATGATATGGATGGAATGTTGGCTTCATTATGGATGCGATAAGATGCTTTCTCCTGAACTGGTGCACGTAGATGCTCGATTCTACACATGACGCCTGTTTGCCAGGTTTTCATCATGGTACCTATCCAAAGCGCCACCGAAATGGTTTTCGCTGGAGGACGATTTTTTTCTTTACTGTTTTCAATCATTTTTTTGATTTTTTTTGGATTTTTTGTATTTTTTGTATTTTTTTTGTTGTCGCCAAAACGCCTGTTTGCCAGGTTTTCATCAAGGTGACCATTTTTTCAGGACATTTTTTTTATTGTTTCTGTATTTTCTGAGAGATTTTAAGCTGATGCTAAACCACTTGGTGGTGCTGATGTAGGTGCTTTTGTCATAACGTGCCATCGGTATCCTGCTTGAAGAAGTTGCCTTACCAAGATATGTGCACTTGAATGCAACTTTTGAGATCCCTGATCTGTTTTGCTGATACTGGAGTTAACTCTGTCTTTGTGCGCACATCGCAATAGAAAGCCTTCTAAATCCTTATGATGAAGGGTCAATGCCAATACATGGTCAATGTGAGAATTGGATATCATGCGTGGAGGCGTGGATGGAGTGTGTTTAGGAGTAAAAGATGGATTGGTCGATGGTTTGGAACCTTTGACTCTCCAAACTTGGGAAGATGAGCAATAATGGGTGGATATGGAAGTGTGCATGGAATTTGGACCAACTGCTTGATACACTTTGTACGTTGCTTGAGAAGCCTGCTTTTTCCTTTGTGGAAATCTTTGATGGATACTTGCCCCATTTTTATTTTGCCCCATAGTTTCTTTGACTGATGGAGTTTGATAGGGATAATCTTTCTTTGTCTTTTTTGGTATCCATATGTACTTGATTTGTCCAATATGCTTCTTAGCTTCTTTTTCTTTGATAACGTTCTTCATGCTTCGATTCAAGTCTTTCTTTTGATGTTGGTCCCAATTCGTGGATGGGGTGATGGGTGGATGAAGATTTGTGACATGGCAGGTTGTAGTATTGGCATCAGTTTCATCATAAGGATTCTTCGTGCTCCCCATGTTGATGTTTGCTCGAGACGAAGTTGCCCCCAGTATGGTGATAGTATTACTGATATGTTGAGATCCCTTGATTGTTGAGTAACCAAGGCCTTGATGCTTAGGATTGCCAAAAATTTGCACTGGTTCTAGGATACCTTGTTCATGTAGGCCTAATCCTCTTCCTTGATAATTCATCTATTGAAAAAACGTATTTGCAATAGGATATGATTTACCTTGGAAACAAGGTGTTAATCCTTCTCTTCTTTGTCGTAGATCTTCAAAGGTGCTAACTTCTTCATTGATAAGATAGCTTCCTCTAAGAAAGGTAAGTGATCCCAATTTATAAGTGATAGGATCTTCCTGATTGATATCTTTAATTTGATCTTGTGAAATATCAGATTGTAGTGCTTCTTCAAGGAGTGTTGATGCTTCACTGTCCTTGTAAAAGTCCTCCTCATGATTCATTCCTGATATGCTTTCACATTATGTTTCTGATTCACAACTTATGTAGAAACCGTCTTCCTGACCCATTTCTAATATGTCTCTACATTTTTCTACATCTTGATCATGTGTACAAATGTTAAGAGTAGGAGACTCTTGTTCGTTGGTAATGATTTGAAGAGTATGAGACTCTTGTTTTTTAAGATCATCCACGTGTCCATCCAAAGAAAGCATCTCATGGGTAGATGGAGGAGTATGTCCTATGTGGATGTGGTCATCATTTGCGGCATCTTGTATAGATAAAAGAGTGCCCATTAGATCATTGTAGTATCTCAGAGATACAAATTCTTGATTTTGACTAATTCTGGAATTGCTTTCGCCATGCTTTTGATCAAGTTCTTGACATGGGTCAATTTCAAAGGATGGATTGTCTACAAGGGGTTCTTGGACATCGTCCTTAGTCATGGGAAGTGGATTAATATCCACTTGTTCTTTGAATGGATTTGGATCAAGTGTAGTGTCAAAGATTCTTTCACTATTCTCAATCGTAAGGTCGAAGGATGTCAATATGCCTTGGGAGGGAACATTGCTAGACCTTGGTGAAAGATGTTGATCATGCTTTGGAATAAATTCTTGAGATATGTCTTCTAGCTCATTAGGTGATGTAGAAACTTTTTCGATATGATCATTGGTCGATGGATCATAGATTATGTCAATGGGATCAAATAATTGTAACACATCTTGAAATAGATCACTAAAAAGTGGCTCTTGATGAATGTTGAGTTGATCACTGGATGGGGTAGAAGCATCTTCAAGATCTTGAACATTGTTTTCAACAATTGTGGAAGAGAGATTACCAATGTCTTCAACCATATGATCAAGTCATGTTGATATTTCTTGAATTTGATCATTGTTGGGCATCGTTGGTGAGTTTTGATCATAATTGAAAAGTAGCTCTTGGTGTATGTTGATTTGATCATTGGTCAATGTTGAAACATCTTCAAAGTGCTTATTGACAGATTGATCTTGATTTTTGATTTCAACAATTATGGTGGGAATCTGTTGCAAGCTCTGTTGTGGGAGTAAGGCCTGCATTTTCTGCTGAGCCAACAATGCTGCTTGTTCGTCATGTTGTTTTTGTGCCAACAAAGCTTTTTGTTGGGCTCTTTGTTGTGCTACTTCTTCTTGGATTGATTGCAATAGTGCGTAGAATTCTGCTTGCGCTTGCGCTTGTTGGGCTACTTGAGCTGCTTGTGCTTGTTGAGCAACTAGCTGTGTAGCTTGTTGGGCTTGGAGTGCCTTTTTGCGGGAAGCTTCTTGTGCAGCTTGCAACATGATGGAGGATGAATTGGTCATGTTGTATTTTGGCGGTGGTGGCGGTGGTGGTGGAATGGGAATGGTGTTGATTGTTGGGGTTGCTTGGATAGTTTCCATCTGTTGTTGAGATATCGATGGCAAAATGGGATGATTTGGTATGATGTTTTGATTCGGCATGATAGATTGAAATTGAACATTGTTGTGGTTGGGAACCATATTGCCTTGATTTAGGTAACTTTGATTTTGCATGGTGTTACCTTGACTTGAATCAACATATAGAGTTGCCAATATATTGCTAGGATTTTGAACAACATTAGGGGGATTTGAAAACATGTCGACCCCAAAGTTTACCAAGTGTGGATTTGAAATGGTCATGTTTGGTAAAGTTGCACTTGGTATGTGTGGATTTGGTGGGATAATGTTGTTTGGAAAACTCATGCATTGAGAATTTGGTTGATAGATTTGCAGATTTGGACTTGGATTTAAATCTATCATTGGGAAAGGTGTTCCAAACTTTGGATTGGGTATGCTCATATTTGTTGTACCATTGATGTTTGCATGAGATAATGCTCCCATGTATGCATTGTACAAGCTTTGAAAGTCAAATGGTATTGCAAGGCTTGGATAGTTTGGTTGAATCGAATTGTTCATGATGGATGAATCAAATTTATATTCCATGTCCCTCTTGTGTTGAGATCGAGTTTGAACCATAAAATGAAGATCAATTTTCAAGAATGTAAGAGATGAACCTCTAATCCTTTAGATCGGTCTAAACCTTAAGTTCAAAGAAGTGAAGAACTAGGATAATTGAAGGATCAAAGTGATGACAAGGATGAGATAATGAAAGATGAGTGATATGGATGATTGGAACTCTTCAAGAAACTTTGAGAGAAATGCTAAAATTTTTAGGACTTTGATTGATCATGATTGGATTGATGGTTTGACTAGATGTGTTAAGTCAAACAAGATGAACTCATAAACCCTAGGAAGTTGTTTTATCCAAGAGAGAACTTGTGTATAGGATGATGGTTTGACTAGCTATGTTAAGTCAAAAAAAGTGATTTGATTTTGCCTAGAAGTTTAGCATAAAAGATGTTTACAAAGTTTCCAAGAGTTGTTGGTGATATGGAAATTTGACTGATTTTGATGGTTGAAAGATGGATGAAAGTGATTGGATTTGATCCTAGACTTGACCTAGAATAACACTTCTTCTTACAAGACCTCGGTGTTGAAGGACACGCTATATTTCCTATGAGAGGAAAGTAAACCTTTCAAACAATTCAGGATCTCAAGACGCTCCTTACTAGCTTTCAAACTAAGCTTTTTTGAACTTCGGTTTTGGGATTTTGATCATGTTAGAAAACACATGTGTAATCAAATTTATCTTTTATCTTGGTTAAATGAGGTTCTTTTTATCCAAGACACTTGCTTGATTATGTTTTCAAACTGAATGTCTAATGTGCTGCTTTCTTCTTCATCCCACAAGGTCCATTATGTGGAAATCAAGGAAATTAGGGCAAAAGTCTCCTAGGTTTATCCTTAGTGAAAACAAATGACGATAGAATTCAAACACTTAGAAACCTCTAAGGATATGATCCCTAGGGAAAGCAAGAGTGCTTAAATTCATCAAGGATATTTGTTTCTTCCAAGGTGTTTGAATTTCGAGGCTCTTGTGAATGTTCGCTTTTCAATGTTTCCAAGATCAAGCAATGTGTTTTTGATTCCAAGCACTTTTTACAACCCTAGGATAATGAGGCAATATCTTGTTGGGTGCCCACTTGGATAAATCCAGCTGCGCATATCTTGTGCGAATGGCTAAATGCTTGACCACACTTGCTCCCCTCCACAGAACTCACTTATTCGGGTCAACCAAGCATTAGTACACATGAATCTCCCATGGCATACTTTCCATTTCCACAACAAGACCGCATGTTACGTGGGGCGGCTTCAAAGGACATGACCTTTTGCACCAACAAGATAGACAAGGTTTTGGCCAGTTTCTAAACAAGGGGTTCTAATTCGGGCATTCCATTCATGGGGGATTATCCAATGTCGGCGAGAGTCCATTGTTGTCCATCTCGTCGGAATAATCCTCGTGATATTGGCCTTTGTTCCAATATCCACACTTATATACCAGTTGGAAATCGCTTGGCTTTAGCATGTTCCCGGTTGGGTCGTTGCCTTGGGTGATTACTTTTTCCCACAAGGTAGGCCCTCTAAGATAAACAATAGCGAGCTAACATATCCCATCGTTCACACAACCCTTGTTGAAAAACAAAGGGGAGAACCTCCGCAATATATCGTGCTCACACTCGCATGTTTTGTTCAATTTTAAAATGCCCAAATTGAAGTGTGGAGGTAATCTTTTATGCAACTTAGGGTCATCAAAAAGACTTTTGATTCTCAAGATCGTCGTGAAGCACGAGAGAAGCGCATACGCCCTTTTAAATGACACTACTTTGCAAAAAAGTTTACAAAACACAAAGTACACATGTTCAATTTTAAATTCCTCAAAGCAATGATGAGTTTGTTTTAAAAGCACCAATTGAAATGTGAAGTGGCCTTGTTCAATTTTAATCCCAAATTGAAATCTAGTAAATGTCTAAGGTTCAATTTTTAACCAACTTTGAAAAGATCAAGTCATTGATTGATTTTAAGCCCAAATTGAAAGGTGAGTTGGTTTAAAACAGAAAACGAGAGTAGAAGTGTAAGCTCTAGATTGTTAAAACAAGCATTAAAAAATGCTCTTTTCCCAAGTCTTCGTTTCAAGGAAATCTCAAACTCCACTTCATTCGCCTTCGTTTCCGCTTGATCCTAAAGTCAACCTCTGATGTCAACCTACAAACAATGCAAGGTTGTTATAAATAAGATGACCCACTAAGTCTCTCATAATCAATTATCTTAATCATAAGATGAAAGTTAATAGTATACAACCATTATCAAGAAAATAATAAAGAAAGGCATCCCACCATGTTTATCCTTTGAATGTCATTCTTTGAGGAATCACAAGCAATTTAGGCTTTGAGAAAGATCATTCATAAAGTATATGTGCATGATATGGTGATTACGTCTTGAACAAAAAGATATGCAATTTCAATATTGAGATCAAGACATGATTTTATTGCTATTCCCCCCCTTTCAATGGGAACTAAATCAACCAATGGTAGATGGCACCATAGGTTGCTTAAAGTACATAACCATAGACTATGCGCACTCTCAAAATCAAGCAAAAAATTGCATCCTACAATTTTTTTACTTTTCTAAATTGGTATACTAAAGCATTTTTATCCCCAAACAATTCAAAGTATCTAATCATTTTATCATTCCTCACATGGTCCTCAATCTACATTAATCAAATCATGGCAACAGAATCAAAGGGACAGAGAGCATTTCACTAGGTATTCTCGTTGAGTTGTCTGAACCTAACATGGGTGTGTATTCTCACTTATCATAAACACAACTTCCAGCCTAGCATTCATAAGAAGTAAGCAAAGAAAGCAAGTCAAGGTCTCATTTACTGTAGACAGTTGTTAAGGTATTATTTCATTTCATCAGCATTAATGGTTGAGTCAAGTGCGCCAGACTTCACATTCCTCCAGAAATATTTTGTTGCAGCCAATAAAAGATTATCAGCTCACGGATATGATGACATTGTCACATTGTACTATATTATCATAAATAAATTTAAGAGCAAAGAAACAACTGACCAAAGCTGAAAATGAAGATTTTTCTATCAGCGACCAAAATAGCAAGTTACTGTTGTCAAATTTAAAGTTTTCACTATTGATGGTATGTCAGGCTGCGCGAGCATGATCTGGGACAGTCACAAATAGATGCAGGGAATCAATCTAAGTGGATGACGACAATCCCCAACATCCACCGAGCAGTATAAGACTGAAATACAAAGATTGAAGCCAGTGGTTGGAGTGAGATTTTCAAATCTGGAGAACCATACGCGTGCCTTTAAGACACTGTGAATGGATGCAGATTCTGACACATGATTGAACTTTTAACATGAATACTAAACACTCAAATAGCTCGCAACCCCAGGGATAGTGTGAGATTCGCTGATGGGGAATATACGCATATCTTAAAGATCACTCAATGCCTTAAATCGATTCTACACAAGAACCGAGAGCACTCAACAAATTCATTGTTTTTGTAAGGTGCGGCACTCAACTAAAAACAACACTAAAAGCAATGAATAGAGGGAATAGGTAGCTATCAAAAATGATGAAGACAGTTGATTTGTAAGGGTCATGTTGTCATTGGCTGGAGTTTAGGCTGAGTTGAGTCGACATGGTCTTCCAAATATGGTGAAAAGGATTACGGTGACCAAGTATTTGGATGATTCAACCTGCGTATTCTCTACGCTACATAGAAATGAAATAATTCCACACTAACTCAACTACAACTACCTAATCCCAGAAACTGACATGACAAGCATAAATAACATTTCAGCATCGATGGGAGTCATGCCTAATTTGACCAATATCAATACACTCTCTGGCATTGGCAGCATGGGATAAAATGTTGGTATTGGAAATATGTTTGAACATCACTTACATACCCAGACAGCATGGGATAATAGATCACGCACGGGTCTAGGCAGAGGTCGTCCAGGTGTAATGGTAAACCCATCTCCAAGAAATGTTGAGAATATGATAGGTTTATCTGCCAGTAATCAAGCTCCTAATTCAGCAAATTTGGCAATACATGGATCACAACAAGGTAGGAGCAACATGCATCGAATTATGTTGTCCGCGGGCTCCCCAAATTCTTATGAGTAAGCTGCGAAACTGTGTGCCATGATAAAAGCCTTTTATCTCCCTACCACCTGTCATCACAAAATATACCTTGGTAATCACGAAGGGACTGTCTTATAAGGGAATAAAAAATGGATATGTGTTCTCTGATGGAGCGACTGGTGCAGGGAAGACATATACAACGCTGGGTAACATACAGAATCAAGGAGTGATGGTTTTAGCCATTAAAGATAAGCTTAGGCAATGAACAATAACGTAAATAAGATAAAGACTCTGTGGGAGAAGAGCGATCAAGAACAAAGCCAGAAACTAATATATTCAAGTTGGGATGTCCCAATAACACAGCATGATTTTTTTTTTTCGCTCACCCACATTTGCATAATAGCCCATTATTTATCCAAATAAGGGTGTTAGAGAAAATTTCACAGCTAGTATTAGGTGAGAATAGATAACAGATCACATTAAGATAACAGTGAATGTGAAAGGAGCAATAACAGACCAGGTCAACATAACATTCAAAATTTGTTAGATTTTAGATGAATAACAGAACATAAATATTGGTGTTGCTACTAAAAAAATAGGTTCGTTGCATATCAACTGAAGACTTTCATAAGAAGAAAGTAAAAGCACATTGAAATGTTCAAGCCAGCCCTCCTTCTAGCGCTATTTTGTGGTGGCTAAATTCTGCAACATGTTAGTATATCATGTAAATCAAACTAACATGGCAAAACCTAACAAACCCTATGAAATATTGCTCCATACTAGATATGCTAAATTAAGACATTTACAACTAGAAATACCAAATGAAATGATTTTAAAGCACAACTAACATGAAGCAAATCTATCCCATATTGGATTGGTGCAACTTAGTGTTGTAGGAAGCTGCCCTTTCCCAATCCTTGATAAGCAAGATGCCAAATGATAGATAATGAAGAGCAAGATTGACTCTCAAATGAAGAGAGAAACCTTGCCTCAAGATGTAGTTGCTAAGCAAATGGTGTTGTGATGAGCAAGATTAGTTCTCTCATGAAGAGAGTAACCTTGCAAGTGAGAATGTGTTGTGTGTTGTAGATGATTTGTGTTGAAATGCTTTGCATTTTATAGATTGAAAGATTGAAAGATTGAGAGATTTGGATGAATGTGGGATTGTTCATGAGCCAATGACAAGATGCCACTTGTCAAGGTGTGACAGGGTGAGGAATGTGCAAGTCTTGGCCAATGTGCCAATTTGAAATTCAAATTTGGATGAGAAGACATGAAAGGTGCATTAAATGCCAAGTTTGACTTGTGCAAATAGCATTTAATACCTTGTTGGAAGGGACAAGTCCTTTTTGGGGGGAAGATTCAAATTGGAAGAATATTCCATTTTGATGCCATTTTGAATGTAATTAGAGGAAATAATAAATCAAATAAATGATTTATTGGTGCAAGTGGGTGGGTTAGTTAAGAGTTTGGATTTGACTCTAGTTGAGTCAAAAGCTAGAGAATGATAATCATGATTAGAAGTTAATTAATTTAGATTAATTAACTTAGGGGATTTTAGGGATTTGACATTTGATTAAATCAAATGAGAAGAACATAAGGATTAAATAATTTGATTTATTTAATGAACCTTAGGAAATTAATCAATAAATTGTTAATTGATTAATAGGAGAAATCGATGCACGATGTTAGTTTGTATGATGCATGATTGTTATTTTTGCATGTCTACAGCAGGAAAGAATAGATGATGGATATAGAACTAGGATGGATTGGAAGCTCATATGGGGATTGGATGAAAGCTCAGATTAGGATTGAAGAAAAGCTCAAATTAGGATGATGGGATTAATGCTCAAATTAGAAGTGGATTGGAGCTTAGGTTGGGATTGAATAAGACGATATGATAGGATAAGTTTGTTTTGGGTTGAATGATGGATCAATTGATGATGTATCAATTAATTTGATGATTGGATAAGGATTGGATGATGGATGATGTAATTTTGATCGAATGTGGATAGATTGGATTGGATTGGTTGATGGAAGAGATCTTAAGACCTAATTTGGAAATCACCCTAAGTGACTTATAAAGTTGGTTGATCGGATTGAACTAGCTAAATCAATGATCACGATGTCGAATCCACCTTGAGATAGAAGGGGATTGATTTGGGCCAATGATGTCTTACAACACAAATCTACCTCAAGATAGAAGTGAATCGATTAGGTTGAAGACAATGATTGATATGTAGGATAACTATCAAACTTAACGCCTTGGTCAATTCAGGAGATAATTCCTAAAACAGGGTCTAAGGGATTTTATGTCGAAAGGTGATGATGAATGCAAATGGAAGATGTTTTGATGGAATGATCTTTTGGAGAGTGCAAATGTTTAGGTCACACAATAAGATGGTTATCCCAAATGGTGGAATGATTAATGAAAATGTTGTCAATGAATGCTTTAGAGAGGTTAAACGGGGGCTTGGAATGGCCAAATGAAGGTTTGGATTGGTCAAATGAGTGTTTAGGATGATCAAATGGTCAAACAGAGACTTTGGGTGTTCGAACGGAGGTTTGGAATGGTCAAATGGATGAAACTGTCCATTCAGCAGGGCGTATCTGCACTTTTGCAGTAAAAATTGTCAGAAATGTTGGATCACAGGGGTGTATCTGCACTTCTGTAGAAAAAAAATGCTGAAATAGGGGGGAAAATCCGCCCCTCTGCAGTGGAAAATGCTGAAACAGGGGGGCAAGTTCACCCCTCTACAGTGGAAAATGTTGAAACAGGGGGGCAAGTTCGCCCCTCTACAGTGGAAAATGCTAAAACAGGGGGGCAAATCCGCCCCTCTGCAATGGAAAATGCTGAAACAGGGGGGCAAGTTCACCCCTCTGCAGAAAAACAGTAACTTGGTTTGGATGAAGGATTTTGGCAAAGACTTAAAATGATTCAATGATGCTTTGACTTATCAAAATTTACTGGTTTTTTCACATAAAGACACTTTGAACAAGCACAATCCTATGATTAGTGTTAAGGGGTATGGCCAACAAAGGTCTTACTCTAAGATGAACAAAGTTTCTAGGGAGTCCTCGATATATGCTCAGTATGTGAGTCACAAACCATGAACACCAGTTTGTCACAAGCGTGAGTCGGGAACCCCAACGAGATATTGAAAAGCTCGAACCAACTCTTCACGTCTATCTGGGTATCACCCTAGCTTCGACGCTCCGCCAATTATGATACAACTAGATTGGGGTACAACTTTCGCTCTCCCCCCTTTATATACCCTATCGGTACATGTGGTTGGAATCATCCCTTGGGGTGATGAAATCCCCAAGCAGGTCCCGCAAAGAAGCAGACACCAATAATTTTCAACTACCCCCCGGATCCGCACAAAGTGCAAGGGGAAGATGAAAACAAAACAATGCCCCCTTAGGGTAGCACAACGAAAAACAAACACAACAAGCAACAAGTATTACTTCCCCCTAATTATACTAAGTGAATAGATAAAACAGTAAGGAAAACTTTTTAAAACTTGAACAAGCGGATGGCCCTGCAAGCAAATGTTAGTTGTTTTATCCTCTATTATTTGTTGATTACAAAATTATGTTGGAAAATATTAGCAATAAATCCAACTATACCAACAAACAATAAAGGTTAGGGGGTTAGAACCCCAAAACAATAAAAAATTGAGCTAAAAACGAAGCTAAAATGCTCATTTTTACCTTCTAAAACTTGTTGTTTAGGGCAAATCCGCCCTCTACAGTAAAATGTTAGAAAATAATGTGAAAGAATAGGGAAAATATTAGCAATAAATCCAATTATACCCTCAAACAAACAAAGTTAGCGGGTTAGGACCCCAAAACAGCAAAAAACCAAGGCAAAATCAAAGCTAAAATGCCCATTTTTACCTTCAAAATGTGTTGTTTAGGGAAAATCCACCCCTCTGAAATAAAAATGTTAGAGAATAGTGTGAAGAATGGGGAAAATATTAGCAATAAATCCAATTATGCCCTCAACCAAACAAGGTTAGGGGGTTATAACCTCAAAACAGCAAAAAGTGAGGCAAAAACGAAGCTAAAATGCTCGTTTTTACCTTTAAAATGTGTTGTTTGGGGCAAATCTGCCCTTCTACAGTAAAAATGTTAGAGAATAGTGTGAAGAACAGGGCAAATATTAGAAATCAATACAATTATACCCTCAAACAAACAAGGTTAGGGGGTTATAACCTCAAAACAGCAAAATACTGAAGCAAAAACAAAGCTAAAATGCCCGTTTTTACCTTTAAAACGTGTTGTTTAGGGCAAATCCGCCCCTCTGCAGTAAAATGTTAGCAAAAACATTGGATCATGGGGGCGTATCTGCACTTTTGCAGAAAATAGTTAGCAAAAAAAAATGTTGGATCACGGGGGCGTATCCGCACTTCTGCAGCAAAAAATGTTAGATCACGGAGGCGTATCCGCACTTCTGCAGCAAAAAACGTTGGATCAAGGGGGCGTATCCGCACTTCTGCAGCAAAAAATGTTGAATCACGAGGGCATATCCGCACTTCTGCAGCACCCAGGAGGGCAAGTCTACCCCTCAGCGGGGCAAATCCGCCCCTCTACAACCTGAACCTGCAAACAAGTTTTACAACAACAAACATAAAAAAAAGACCATTTTTGTGGGTCCCACCGGGCATGCCAAAAATGTGAACCTATTAAAATGCTACTCCTAATGTGAAATGCTAAACCAAACTAATGATGCAATAATAAAAGCAATAACACTAAAAGAGGACACCTCAATAAGATTAGCCTAAGAAAATGGTGAAGCAAAGAAGTAAGATAAACAATTGATAAATGATTATACCTTTTCTTTGTTGCTCCTTCTTTGGTTGGCCCTTTGATTCTTGAAGAGTTATGTTCTCCCTAGATGACAATGGAGTGTAATGAATGCAAAATGATATGCAAGATGGATTGAGGTATGACAATTGTGAGATGAGAGCTCAAATGGCAAATTGGCAAGAGTTTGGTTAGCAAAAGACTTGATCCCCCAAAATGAGACAAATGAGGGGGTATTTATAGGATAATTGGAATTCTCTAGAGAATTCAACAGTTGAGATTGATCCAACAAGATCAAGATGAAGGGCTATGGTGAGTTGAGGACTCATGAGCCCTCACATCTTGACATGTGGAATGTGAGATGTCTTAGGGTGGAGTGATGTGGAAATGAGGTGGAAGGGAAGTACATGAGGTGGATGAAGGACAAGTACTTTGTAAGTACCTTGGGGGATGAGAAGATTCCTTGGAAGAATAAAAGTGAATTAAAAATTCACAATGATTGGAAGAATCTAATGGATAAGAGAGGGTTTCCAAAAAGGTGGGGATTTTGCCACATATGAGAGATGTGACAAGTCCAAGGTTCTAGAAGCCTTGGGCACATGTAAAATGACAAGTCACATTTGCATGGGGATAGGGTAAACCTTGGAAGAATAAAAAGGAATTAAAAATTCCTTGGGGGATGGGGAGAGTTGACCAAGGTACTAATTAGGCTAATGACCTTGATTAAGGTTGTGCAAACACAAGATTAGGATAATTAATGAGGGATTAGAGGCAAGTGGGAGATTATGGAGGATGTGACACTAATCTTAATTTAGTGGTGCACATCCTAATCCTAGATTAATTAATTTAATTCGGATTAGAAGAGGGTTATGGAGAATGTGATAAGGAGAGAGAAAAAAAAGTATTAAAAATTAGTTTTAATCTACATATGTCAAATGACTAAATTAAATAAATTGTCTTGTTTATTTAATTTAGAGAAGAAAAGGTGTAAGGTAAAATATTTAATTATTCAATTACATACTTTTGGAACCTTAGGCAGAAAATGAAATAATAATTAAACAAATTATTTAATCGCTATTAATGACATAGATGGATAAAGTAGACGATTTTGATCATATGGAAGTGATCAAATTTAGATGTCTACAGCTTGATTGTTATTCCTGCAGTGTAAGTTTGCAAAGATTTGGGATCTATTTCCTGTAATGTGAGGTTGTATTTATAGATTCACAGTAGCACATTTGCACAGGGGCAACACAAGAAAGGCTTGGATTCAATCTAGAGGATTAAATGGTGAGAGATGAAGAACCTTGAGTTGATCATGGGGATTGTTCTTCCCCATGAAAACATCATGCCAAATGATAGGAAGAATCAGAGGAAGGGGATTGAGAGATTGATTCCGATTTGTCTCCAAAGTTTTCCTCTGAAATGTCAACTGAATTAATTTAGACATAAATTTTGATATGTGAGTGAATAAAGGAAATTTGCCTTTATGCCTTTATTTGAATATTTTGATTTATTCAAATTAGCAAAAAAAAGGATAATTAATTTAATAAAACAAACTACAAATTTTTTTTATTGAATAAATATAGAAGGGATATTATAATTAAAAAACAAAGTATTTAACCTTACTTAATTAATTACGATTGAATGATGTGATTATTAAATAACACAAACTATTGAAGTTGTATATTTAATTAAAATTGAATAATAGAAGAATTAGAATGTGAATTATTTAAATAATTATTTCTATTTATTTAATAGTAGATGAATTTAATTATGATAATTAAATAAAACAAAGAGGAATTTGTTTATTTAATTTAAGACAAAAATAATAGAATAAATATTGAAGAATTTAAGATGAACTATATAAATAAATATTTATATTTATTTAATAGTAGATGAAATAAAGGTTAATTAATCAAATAAATCATATTTAATTAATTATATTCGCGAGAACAATTTTAGGTATATACATTTTTCCCCTCTTTGAAGTGATGTGTTTACACATTGCTTCAAAGAAAATTTTGTGTTGCTGCTAGTTTCGACAAAAAAAATTCAGTATGCCCCAGACTTGCCCCAGACATTGACTTTCAAGTAATGATGAATATAAGTCTGGTTATGGAATAAGGGAATGGATCTAGTGCTTATTCTTACCAAATACCAAGTGCTTTTTTATTTTAGATTTTGCTTTCAGTACACATTGCTATATTGTTTTTCCAACCACGCACTATTTTACATCCAATGGTTTATTAGAGAGAAATAATCTTTAGAGATTGAAAAAATATGCACAACAAATTCAAAAGAAATTTTTCAAAGATTGAAATTGAACAATTTTTTTTGTGAGATAGCCACCTTTCTGTGTTCAAATTAGACTATTAGTTTTTCCCTTTTTGTTAATGGGCCTTTCTTTTCATATGTAACAGTTTCTGAAAAAGACACATGCAATAACGAGGAGGCATTAGTCTCGAAGGTAATGACTCAACTTTTATTTTTCACTCATTCATCCAAAGATCATGGAGAAAAGCTTTATCTTGAAATTTAATAACTAGTTGAAAACATTTTGCATTATTTTCATACAATGCTTTGATTGACAACTTATTAGAGGTGGTGTGGATTTCTTAATCAATTAATTTTGGTGCAAAAAAAGGCAAAAGATATTTCACTTGGCATGAATGGGAAGAGCATATTTCTTGTTGGTATGTTTTAGAACATGTCAAAGCAAATCCAATTACATTTTGCAGTATAGCCACTTTTAGAAGAGGATTGTTCATAACTAACATCATAATAAGATTTTGTGGAGTATGTCCAATAAACACTATTAACTGATTAAAAATGATTTGTTTCACAGGGATGGTGGGTAGTTGAAAAACTGTTGTGGGAAATTTTTTACCTGAAGCTTTGAGTTATTATTTTTTTGATAGGTTTGATTCAAGAAAACAACACTAAAATTTAAAAATTGATTGCAACAAATGGTTATTATTGCATACGAAACATTTATGGCACTAACTCCATTTCTTATGTGCAGTGATCGTGACATTGAAGAAGCTGCAGGTGGCACTCTTGTAGCACAAATTTTTAAAGAGAACGAATAATTTTTCAAAAATGTTGAGGTAATGATAATTTCACTTTTAAAATAAGCAGTAACATAATTACATACAATTCAAAGAGGGGAACACGAAATTTTTTTCTTTCTTTGATCCATGTTTTTAATTTTTGAAGTCCATCGTAGTGAAGTTCCTTTATGTGCTTGCTTGGGATAATATTTTTTCAGTTTTTCAATGTATAGGGTCATGATATTGAGCTAATAACGCAGTTACATGTTCATTCATTATTTAGAGAATGTATTTACAAGTCCTTGTGCATTAGAATTGTGAAAGTCTTGGACTCAATTGTGACTGATAGTGGCAATTGTACTCATAAATTTACTCGGTAAAATGTGTATATCCAGAGCAAAGTCTTGAGTGGGTTATCGGCAATGCATCGTCTAGTCCTTGCCACTAGAGGTGGTGTTGTAGTACAGGGAACTACGACCTGAAAATTGGTAAGAATTTAGAGATCTCCAAAAAGTATTCCCATCTAGTCCATAGTTCGATTTTTTATTAATATCTTGTTTGTGTTGTAAAAATGTACAGGAGCTATTTGAATCATGGAGTCATTGTTTGGTTGGATGTCCTCTTAGAGGTGCTGGCCAAATGAGTAGTAGTAGTTGGGACTGAATCACGGCCCCTTCTACGACAAGCTTCAATGGATCCATACACTTAGGTTTTCTTTTCTTCCCTATATATTTTGGACTACTCATTCTCTGGATATTATGGAATCCAAGTGTATTCATTATTAATATTCCTACCATAGGAATCATTTCCTCTTGCTTTTCTCTCTATCAACATACATTAAGTTCTATTGAAAGATTCAAGTTCCATTATACCAATGTACTATTGGAATGACGATGCTTTCTTGGTTTGTGCAAAATACTTGTCCTTCTATACTTCTATTATTTTTTAGTGTTAAGCCTCCTAAATATGCCATTTGCAACTAAACTGAATAAGTTTAGAAAATTTTGTATGACTACATAATTGGCCAAAGGTAGAAGGGCCAAAAGTTGCTATATATATGGATTTCAATCATAGTAGTTCCATAGGAAATATAAAAACCTTATCTCACACGAAGGGCCATTTTAAATTGGTTCTAAATAAAGATAAATAATGGTGCTAAATTACTACCCTTGATAGAGGAACTTATTAATTTTTTAGTGTTCTATTTTGAATAATTGCAGTTCTTTGCTATATAAATAAAAACTTTATATCACACTAAGGATCATTACACCGAGTTGTCAAGCACAAGCGTCCAAGGATTCCATTACTAATGTATTGGGTCTAAACATCTCTTCTTTTGGTGCCTATAAATTATCTTATTCTTGATTTAAGGAAAAATATTATATAGAAAGATAATTTGTTTCGATCCCCCTATATTTTGTGTGTCATAGGTCATAGTAGTAGCGCACGGGCCATGCACCTACTTGATCACTTTCCTTTGAGATTCTCTCTTATCCCCTAGCAACCTTAGAATGCTTTATTTAACCCAAGTAATTGGGTACGTTGGGTTGTTGGATCATCTCCCCATGGTTTCCCTTGCATTGATAGTGTTTCCTCACCATACTTATTTACCCATACTCAAATATTTAGCTATCTCTCCCGGTAGACCGCCTCTGATCCAAACTCCCACTATGCTATAGCCCTAGTATTCTAATAAGGCATTGGGTGAATTTCACATTCTCATTGCATAATATTTAGTTGATGGTGTGAAGAAGACTTGTAGTGTCCCCAATATAAAAAGGATTTTGATTTATGGAATAGTATGCAATCAACAAGGAAAAAAAAGGTGCATAGTGTCCCCAAAATACATGTGTGATGTTTAGTTGTGAGAATGTAATGTAAGGTATTTTTTTCCCACATGGACAAGATAATTTTTTTAGGCATAGAAAGATTTCCTTAATGCAAAGATGTAAGTGGAAGGCATGATGCCCATGATTTAAGATTGTGGCAATAAAAAGTTATTATGTAAGGGGGAAGCATGATGTACCTTGATCTATTGTGGTAATTATAAAAGTGTGATATGTTAATGTAGGATCAATATGTAAACTCTAAAAGTATGGTATGGAAATTTAAGATCATGACAAGTAATCAATGGTAGTGAAAGAACTTGATCCAAATGCTCTTGTTCTTCTTTCTTTTGCTTTGTTCCATTTACAATTATAGTTTCTAACTTTCATGCGACCAATTTTAAATTTATCTATAGATATAGATATAGAAGACTGAGGAAAAGATGAAGCTCTTTAGTAGCAACCGTAGTAAAAGATATTTATTGACAAAATTACACCACCTAAAAATAAAAAGACAAAATATAAATGAGAAATAACTTTTGGTTACACTACATAAAATTAGCTCCACTATGAGTAGGATAATGAAACTTATTTTTAGATCCCTACCAATTAGAGGAGAAACTTTCAATTTAAGTTTTTTTTATTGTGTTCCTAACATTCAATATAACCAAATTCAATTAATTCCAAGAAGCACAAAGTACCTAGGGATGAAATTTGCATTAGCACTTAATAATAGTATTTAATTTTCTAGAGGGAAACTTCAAAGAATGGATGTTATTCTAGGAACATAAAGTTTTTATAAACTATATTAGATATTTTAAATGATTATTTTTTAAACTTTTAAAACAATTTGAAGAATCTGTTAAGATCCATTTAATTAAAAAAATAAGGATAAATTTTCTTCATTATTTTTGAGATAGTAGTTCAAAAGAGTTGTCCCTAAAATTTCTTGATGTTTTATTGTGAGATAAATGTAAGACTTGAAGATTCAGCAAATCAAACAACTCAGTTGGAACACTACCTTCGAGTGTATTATTTATCAAGTTGAGAACTTGCAATTGTCTCATCTTTCCAAGTGATACTAGGATGCTCCCTTTAAACTTGTTATTTCCAAAGTATAATACTTGAATATTTGTAGAATTAGCAATCGATGAAGAAAGACCACCATGCAAATTGTTGCCATTGACGTTTGATGTCTAAATTTGAGTCAACTTTCCGACCTCCTTTGGCGTTTCACCATTGAATTCATTTTGAGCCAAATTTAAAATTATAAGATATGAACACCTTACCAAGTCTTATGAAATTAAATCCCCTAGTCTTGCATATGATAGATCCAAAATATGCAATCTTTTTTCAGCTCTACACATTGAATGTGGAATGCCTCCACTAAAATTATTTCTGATAGAGATTAGAGAGAATAATGGAAACGTTGTAGGAGGAATAGAGCCATTAAACACATTATGCAACATATCTAATATGAATCCCTTGAAAGAAAGAGCTAAAATATGGTCGTGAAAACTATTATTACGCGAATTCACTACCTCGAACACACTATACTCGATTCGAAATAAAAAAAACCTTCTAGTTGGTTATTTGAAAGATTAAGCACATGAAGCTTTGAAAGATCCCGCAGCCATGCAGGAATGTCTCGCCAAATTCTGTTATCTGATAGGTCCAAGTCTTCAAGTGAATATAGTCTAGAAGGAAAAACTGTTGGAAAATCACCTTCAATTATAAAAAAGCTCAATCCCAAGTACTCTAGATGAGGGAATTGCGGAACCCAAATTAAATAAATGTTAATTGTCAATTGATTTCTAGATAATTGGAGTATACGAAGTTGAGTCGATTTTGGAACATGGAAAGATAAACACTACCTGTGAATTTGTTGGAATAAAGTGACAACACTTCCAATCCAACAAGCTCTGAAAATGAATTTGAAATTTGTCGAGACAAATGACTATTGTCTAGTATAACCCCCCTTAATTTAGAGAGCTGAGCCAAAGAGAGCATTGAGAACCAGATACTAGAGAGAGGAAAGCCTACCAAGACAGTATGGGATTGTTCCATTCAACTTGTTAAATAGAAGATAAATTCTCGAAAGACTAGATGGTGTCCCCTTTGGTGATTCAAATGAAGATGCAACCTCTGAAGTTTTGAAAAATTTACAATCGACAGTGGAATTACTCCCTGTAGATTGTTATAAAATAGACAAAGATTGTGTCACATCCCTGTCAGGTGCGTCCAAGGTGGAAATGGGAGAGTAAAATAAAATAAAGTAAATTAAGATGAGAGCTGAAAAAAAGAATGAGAAGAGGACGATAGGAGTCAAGGCGCATTGATGAGGAATGGGCATGGGTGAATCATGCAATTAATAAAGGATGGAACCCCCATACTTTTGTCCATATCTCCACGTGAACGAAGTAAGTGTAGTCAGGCCGTGGGAAGAAGGGTGTGGCAAGGAAGATTGACCTAGCTTGGAGTAGGATGGGAGGAGCAGAGCGGAAGACGTGAGCATCATAGGCGGTGAGGAATGGCGCGGAGAAGTAAGAAATGAAACGCAAGAAAAGACCCAGTCTTCTATTAACAACCTCATTAAAGAGGCATTTTGAGCAAAAAAATGGAGAAAGAAGGCACCAAGAAAATTGTGCATGAGAGTGAGAGCAGAGGAGAAAGATAAAGTTTTTGAGAAGGCTTTAGAAACTTTCATGTAAATGCAAATGGCAGCGAATCGAGTAGTAAGGGGAAAGACAGAAGAAGAGAGAAATAGAGGGAAGACAACGCAAGAGAATGTGTGGGTGAAGGACAACAAAGGAATGACATGGAAAGGGGAAACAGGAGGCGAGGGAGAAGTATATTAACAAAGGGGCTTGATGGAAGTGGAAAGTCTAAGAGATGCAACTGGCAGGTGTAAAGCCAAAGTATACAACCCCTGCCATTGTTCTTCCTATGTATGCGAAAATGAGAGCTTCGGGACAAGGTTACGGATGTGTGTGCAATCTTGGACAGAAAATGAGAAGAGTAGGGTGTGAGGAACGGTGGATGGTGTGGGGATAAAACCCATAGAACACGAGCAGAAGATGAGCAAGGGAAGAAATTGCAGAGGAAGGCACACAAGAGAAGAGGGGTAGGAAGCCAATGTGAGGAGGAGAAATGAGAGCTCGTATTCACCAATACAAGGGCAGAGGCAACTACATATCACTTACAATGAGTTATTTATTTCTTCCTATGCTTAGTATTTTCTTCATACTATTTCCTCAATGTTTCTCACTAAAACTTTATACCTTGAAATAAAAGACATTTCAAATAAACTTAAGTTGAATTGTAAAATCTGGGCTTTGTAAAAGGCTACAAAGATTATTGAGTAGCCATCAATTAAATTTCTATCTTTTATGTTGCGTAACCAAAAGTTGCTAATATATTATTAAAGGATATATTATAACACTTATTTGGAATAGGTTGTTATTAAACAATCAAGGATTTTAGTTGATATTTTATTCTTACAAAGTGACTACGATCTTATTATTGAACTTCAAATAATATAGTACCTTTCAATAGTCAAATAAATTGGTAATTATCCATTGTTGTAGTTAAAAATTATTAATTCAAGGTGATTCAAGAATGATAAAAATGTTGAATAATCAATAAGTTAAAAGTACATCTTCTTATTCTTAATTATGATATAATTTTATTATCAAGTGCAAGAACGATGCGAAATTTGGTAACCGTGAGAAAAATGTTGAATAATCAATAAATTAAAAGTACATCTTCTTATTCTTAATTATGATATAATTTTATTATCAAGTGCAAGAATGATGGGAAATTTGGTAACCTTGTTCATGTACATATATCTCACCATATAAAATGATATTAAATAAAATAAAAATTGTTCCTTATAAGTATTGAGAAAACCAAGATCTACAAGTAATTAATATCTTGTAGGGCGCTCGAGATCTCAAATGCTAGAATACTTGAGGTGTGAAAGTTGGGATTATTAAGAATTCATAAACAAGGAATTTTCTATAGCCTGGGAAGGATTTGTTAAATATCCAGGTGTGGAATTATCTCGTAGACCATGGTAGGAGACCAAATGGAATCTCACCATTGAGGTCATTAAACCACTATATTGAGAATCCAAGTGAACCAAAATGGCATAGAAGTCTAGGTTAAATATCAAGTGATAAGAACACCTTATAATATTATCCAAAAATATAATACCCCTGATGCAAAATTTGGAATATAATCACTTAATAATGTATCTGATAAGGACTTCATTAATGAAACTAAAACTATACTTGTACCACATTGCTTTATGATCAAATAGAAGGAAACTATCATTTATTTCAATGATATATGATATGAAGCTTGTTTAATAAGTCTAAGGTTAGTGGATTAGTTTTAAACCCGAGTTTCCTATATTTGGTAAATATATCAAAGAACATATTATGATATGGTCGAAATCATAACTTATATCGATATATGTAATAATTATGAGCCTTGGCTCGAGGCTATACAATATTGTAAGTAATGATAATTCTATGCAATCGTACTACAACTACGATTTACTAAACATATCCTTAATGGTGAAACTTGGTACTTTAATGATTCATTGGCATTGTGATAAATGCTTTAGATGACTACATGATGTCTATCTACCTCATAAATACAAGAACCCTGATATTGAAATTATTATGAGAATGAGGTATATTTTAGCTATAATAAACCATGATATGATTGCAAGCTAGGTGGAGAGTGACAATTGTTTAGGTTGAAAATGTTATTGAGATGGTGTTATGATATAAATCCTACATAGCATCTCTTGACACTTCATTAATGACCATTAAGGTCAAGATTAACTTAAAGGGAAAATATGAATAAGCTATCTACTATAAACTAGACTACTATAAGAATACAAAGATGTATGATAGAGTAAAGGAAATTAGAACAAGAACAATATTATCATTGGGTTTATATTGTCATATGTTGATCCACTGGATACAGTGTTTCCAACTTTTTTAAGTAAGCATCAGGAATTAATTATACTTAAAACAAGCTTATAAATACTATGGGGTGTCCTTCAAAGATATCTTTTGACCCCTTGAGTATGTGAACCTCGATATGGAACATAATCTATGCAAATTTTAATTGGAAGTGCTTTCCTATGGGTTCGTGCGACCCAAGGTAATTTTAGGCTGCATAATAGCCTAGCCTATGTTCATAAGACGAACCTGAGAATGTCCCATTTGGATTAGGAATAGTAAGGGTGGTGAGGTTCAATCTCTACATACTTATAAGAAAGTGTCATGGTATAGGTTCGCTAAATTGGGAACCAGTGCATGTGTATCCTTGAGAGACCTTGTGAGGAGAACTACATGTGACTTTGACCCATTCGGAAGCTGGAACGTAGGCAGTCTTTGGGCGAAGGATGCCCCTGTGAGTTCAAGTCTGTAGGGGGAGAGGTTAGGGGGGAAACTCCAAGGGTTGGGGTTGTTCATAATTGGTTTGACCTCCTCCCTTTAGTAGGCTTCAGTTTGAGGCTAAATGGGTACCGGATGGGTATGAGCAAATTAAGGTAATATAATGCAATGTATTTAACACATTATATGTCTTTGTATAGTAAGTGAAGATTGACTACCTTATAATTAGTAATTGAATATATGTATAAGTTTGGAAAATTCCATCTCATGTTGGTTCCATATGACTTTATGTGTTGTGATAACCAACTCCATATCTAGAGGTATCTAGGTATAGGCCTGTGTATCTGTTGATTGTGATTTGGGATTCATGTATGTATGACCTGCCCAAGAGTGAAACTCCTGAATATTTGAGCAGTGATAGGTAGTCATTGGACCATGCCAATGACCGATGTCTAGGCTACTACTAGGGATTAGTCAACATTCACCTAGTTCACAAAGGTGAAGGTAGCAGGCTACCTTGGTTATGATACAACCATAGCGGTTACACTGGTAGGGACCCATCTGTGTGGGTAACGGTAACTTGAGGCTAACCACGTATTGAGAGGGTTCACTGGTTGTCACTAGTATGCACAAAATTGAATGATGTCATGCGTTACCCAGGATTGAGAAGAAGATAGCTGACAATACCACTAAGGTCACAAGGTGGTTTATATCGAGAGCTACTTCTTCCAAGGTGGACAAACTTGTCGTCGGTGGCCTATAGGTGATTGAATTCAGAATCCACCGATTTTGGTAGGTTCACTACTTGAGAAAAACGTTGGGATGGTGGATGGACCCACAGTGTAGTATGGGATGCACCGAATCCCCTTCCTAGTTGTTAGATTATATACTTAGCCTTGTGGAGTTTAGGATGGACCCGAGGTGTAGTATGAGATGTACCAAATCGTCTCCCCATTTGTCCAATGGTGCAGAAGATCGGTGGAAGGATAGGATCCATGGTGTAGTGAACAATGCACCGATATTCTTTCTATTTGGGATGCATTATGGACATGTGTTAGCCAGTGTCTTGTGTTAACTAGCCAGTGTGGATGCGATGTATGTTGGAGCTCATCACTATGTATTTGTGATGTATGTTGGAGCTCGTTATTGTGTAAGATAGTGTATGAAGAGGGCTATCTTTCCTCATTATAGTGAAGGACATCTAGTGTAATATGTATTTGTACCTAGAAGTTCATCACATTCCTTGGGATAGTTAACTACTTTCCTTTGAACATGTTAGTATATAATGTAGTCACTTAGAAGAAGAGAATTAGGTCTTGAGAAAGAACAATTATGATAGTGAGTTCTTGAAAAAAATATTTTTCCCTTGTGTCAATTGTAAAGCATTATGAGGGGAAAGTACTCTCCATGGTAGGGAAAGTCATTAGGCATAAAAGATATGCCAGGTATCTTGGCCTTTCGATTCATAAGGGAGATTAAAGTGATAGAAACCATATTCACATATGTGACATCATTTGATGGCATAAAAGAAGAGGAAGTGGTAATGAAGCTAGAGGATTGAACTGGGAAAGGATCTATGTAGATTTGTATTTGGTTGTTAGCTTCGGCAATAGACTTGTTGGAGTTCTAATTTTTACTATCAACGTAGATGTTACCATTGTCAATATGGTCCCGAATTACGTGTCTTAGGTGCACACAGTGGTTGGTGTCATGTCTGGGCACTCAATGGTATTGGAAAAACTTAGACATGTCATAGCAACTAGGATAAGGCTTATCATCAAGAAGCTATCTAATTTTTTAAAGGGTGATTAAGTTGTCTTTTAATAATTTTGGAAGTACACTTGAGTAAGAGCTAGATAACTTTGTAATGACCTAATTACATTGTGACCCAAGTGTATTATTGTTTCTTGTTTGAGGAACAATGACTACATTAGTTGTTGCTTTATTTCTCCTTGACCCTCTAGAAGAAGATGCAACTCTAAAACTATTAGGTTGTGAGGATGAGGCAAAAGCCACATACTAAGCTAAAATTTGTTGATAGTCATGCAGTGTAATACATCGATGAGCAAAGGAAGGATATTTTATTGAGGAGACTTGTTCTCTTAGTGCCAACTAAAGACTCCCCATGAACATCCTCTAGGTGCATAGTCATGCAACGCATAAGGGATTTAGGAAAAAATATATTGGTAATGAGAAATGAAGTCAATTAGCTTCTCATTTAGTTGTTGCTTGCAATGGAAAAGGTCAATAATAGTGACATTAGAGCCAATATTTTATCAAAACTGTTGTAAGAATTGATTCATAAGTTGATCAAAAGAGAAGATAGAGTTTTCAATTAATAAGAAAAGCCACTCCAAAGTGATCTCCTTAAGGGATCAGGGAATATTTTTTCTAGAAAGTGATCTTGATGTAAAAAGTCACTACTTAAGTGGTAAAGGAAGTGGCATGTATTTGTGGATCTCCCTTACCATTATACTTATTGAATTTTCGTACATCAAACCCTTGGGGTACGGGAGAATTCAATATGTTTAAAGAGAGAGGGCTACAATGATAGCATAGAGTAAGAGTGGATTGTGTGGTAGAATTAGTTAGGTTGGCAAGTTGAGATTACATCTAACCCATTTTTTGCAATAGGGTGTTCAAGAATGGATTGAATAGCAAGGGAGGCAGATTAGCCATTGTGTTAGAGACTTGAGGTGTCGATCTAGGTGGAGGAGGGATGTTATACTATAAAGGATTGTGAGACACATTTACTCTAGGATTAATGGGAGGCATATACATAGCATGTTTTTGTTAGCAATAGAAGACGTGGGAGGTATAGTGGGGCTAGTATCCACCATATGCAAAAAAAAATCAATCACCGAAAGATTCAATTGAGTACCACTACTATCTGATTGGGAATCTTGAGGTTGAATCAAAACTAGCATGTACAAATAAACATGATTCTCGACTATCTTGGTCTGCGCACAAAGAAACTCAAGGCCCTTGTGATCTAAGATGAGTAAGTTTCTCAAATTATTGACAGCAGGAGCAACATGACCATATAGGCTATCATGGTTAAGGAAATCTTTGAAGTGTTTAAAGTTTTCTTCCAAATATTGACCTTTTCAAAGGGCACCCTCAGAGAAGTTTCATAATATTTAGAGGATGGAAACCCCAGAGGATATTTCAAAGGAGAAGATCCTCCAAATAGCAGTTGAGAGCTAGAAGGATCAAGATTAATAGAAAACATTGGACCAAGCTTGATAAGACTATATTGGTCTAGAGGTATAGGGGCTCTTGAGCTTCTCTTGACTATGTATCTATAGGTTATGGATTGGGTTGTGAATATCATACCAGAGTACTCATAATACAAGTGTTGCCTTACAAGATCTAGAAGACAAAAGAATATATTACCAAAAGGAACAAGTTTTTAAATATTTTAGATAAGCTTGGAAAGAGTTGTAAGTGTAAATAAGTAAAAGGTAAAATAACACTTCTTAATAAGATATTATATTAAAGATATTAAAGATTCTATAATTAAACTAGTTTAAAACAAGAATCTACTAAAAGCATCATATTGTTTCTTATCTTTAAAGATTTATTAAATCACAGAAGGCTCTCAGGTTTGATAAGCACTTGTGACTATTAAAATGACAATCTAGAGAATGGAATAATACTAGATTCAATGATTTAATGATTGATAATGATTTCTAGATGATATGAAGCTACTGTAATATATTCTAACATGAAAACTGATAAATGAAAGCTACAATAAAACTAAGATGCAGCTGTGATATGAATTCTACTGATGATATGATATTACTATTGCTTGATTTCTTGATTATTTGATTGCTATTCCTGCAAAGTAAGTTTGCATAAAGTTGGGATCTATTTCATGTATTGTGAGGTTGTATTTATAGATTCGCAGTAGTACATTTGCACAGGGGCAACATAAGAAAGGCTTGGATTCAATCTAGAGGAGGGTATGTGCAGGATCATCATGGAAAAAATAGGCCCTTAAGTGGCATTAAAATTCAAAAAAATCAGAGTTAGGCAACTTGACATAAAAATTTGAATAAGTTATCTATATTATTAAAAAAATATGTAAGAATAGAATTTGTAGCAAATTGAATGTAGTTTCTAAACTACTAGGTTTATTTAGAAAAAAGAAAAATCTATTTGGTAAAAATTTAAAATTTCAATGGAGTAGTACTTAAATTTCAGGGAAAAAATAAGAAGTAGGTGTCTGTTTGACCACCCTAACCACAATAAAATGATAATATTTTTTTATAATATTTTACATATAAGTAAAGGACTCATGTCCCGATGTGATGCATATTTTTTTGTAATTATTTTCCAAGTAGATAATTAATTATGATTTTTTATTACAACTTTTAAAATATATAAAAACTCGTATGTCTAACCACCTTAACTTGGTAAAAAATTTATGAAATTCAATTATTTTTTTTAATCCTATAGTATGCAAAGCATAGAATGTGACGCATCTTTCAGATTCAAAAAATGTGATACCATTTCAAAGCTATATATTTTTTCAATCAGGACTTTACTCGTAATTCAAATAGAAAATGAATAATAATTATTTATTGAATTCAAAATTAAGAATAATTTATATTGGTAGAAAGCTGTGAATCTCCTTTAAAAACCCTATTTGTTTCATCAATTTTGGGTAAAAAAAAAGTCGCCAACCACATGGGTCATCATATCACTTACATATCGCCATTTTTTGGTCCATCATGATCTTGCACATACCCAAGATTGAATGGTGAGAGATGAAGAAGCTTGAGTTGATCATAGGGATTGTTCCTCCCCATGAAAACATCATGTCAGATGATAAGAAGAATCAGAGGAAGGGGATTGAGAGATTGATTCCAATTTCTCTCCAAAGCTTTCCCGTGAAATGCCAGTTGAATTAATTTAGACATATAATATCTAATTTGATAGGTGAATGAATAGAGGAAATTTTCTTTTATGCCTTTATTTGAATATTTTGATTTATTCAAATTAGCAAAAAAAGAGATAGTTAATTTAATAAAACAAACTATAGAATTTTTTTATTAAATAAATATAGAAAGGATATGATAATTAAACAACAAAGTATTTAACCTTGTTTAATTAATTTCGATTGAATGATGTGATAATTAAATAACACAAACTATTGAAGTTGTATATTTAATTAAAATTGAAGAATAGAAGAATTAGAATGTGAATTATTTAAATAAATATTTCTATTTATTTAATAGTAGATGAATTTAATGATGATAATTAAATAAAACAAAGTGAAATTTGTTTATTTAATTTAAGACAAAAATAATAGAATAAAGATTGAAGAATTTAAGATGAACTATATAAATAAATATTTCTATTTATTTAATAGTAGATGAAATAAAGGTTAATTAATCAAATAAATCATATTTAATTAATTATATTCGCGAGACCATTTTTAAGTGTATACATTTTTCCCCTCTTTGAAGTGATGTGTTTACACATTGCTTCAAAGAAGATTTTGTGTTGTTGCTAGTATCGACATCTTTGGAATACCTTCCTTAAGTCTTCTATATGGTCTTCTCTCTTCTTTGAAAACACTGTGAGATCATCCATATAGATAATTATGCACTTTCTAATTAAATCTCTGAAGGCAATATACATGGCCCTCTAAAATGTGGCTCCTACATTAATTAACCCAAAGGGCATTCTTTTGTAGGCGAAGGTTCCCCATTTTGTTGTGAATATCATTTTTAATCTGTCTTCATACTCGGTTGTCTCTGGAATATCCATCCAAAAATGACATCATTCATGACCCATTGACAATTTGTACGACTTCATCAAGCGATGGAAAAGGATAGTTGTCCTTTTTAGAGGCCCTATTCAAATTTTGAAAATCAACAATCTTATTTCCCCATTTTTATTTCGAACTAGGACTAAGTTGGCGACCCACGTTGAATGGCGCACTTGGAAAATGATTCCTGCTGACAATAATTTCTTGACTTCTTGATGAATAAGGGGTTCCAATAGTGGGTTAACCAGCCTCTAGCATTGTCTGAATGGCTTACTTCCTGGCCTGAGAGGAATTGTATGCATGATGATGGAAGTATCGTAAGTTCTTAAAGCTTCATAGCTCCATGCTATGATATCAACAAACTCCCTCATATTCTAGATAATTTCAGCCTTTTCTTTAGAGCATGCAGGCTTTACCTATGTACACATTTTTTACCTCCCCTTTAGTTCCCAGGTTCACCTTTTCATACTGGTCACCTTCAATCTTTTGATTCCTTACCTCATGAGTTTGATCTTGATCAAATATTCTTTCTAATTGTATCATTCCCCTTGGAATGAGGTTTGTCTTTAAGTTCATGATGTCATTGGCATCGAATTCAGCTTCTCTTTGTATCTCATCATCATCAATGACCTGTGTGGCGAAAAACGTCTGAACTCGTTAAAAATTCAAGGATGTGGTCATCATCCTCAAAGACTTGGAAATTTGTAATATTATCCGGGATTGATGGTATCGATGATAGCTCCACTGTGAATTGGCTTATGGAATCCATGGCTAGTGGCTCCAATGAATTGGTTGCTTGTGTCAGAGAATTTGCCACTTGATTGTTCGATTAGTTCACAGATTGGATATTGAAAGTGTCGAAGCTCTCAATCAGATCCCACACTTTATTGTGGTAATGAGCTAATCTCTTATCATGGCAGACATATTGCTTCCTTACCTGCCTCACAACTATTTCTGAATCTCCGAAAGCATGCAATACCTTTGCTCCTTTCCTCAATGCCAGCAGTAATCCATGAATCAATGATTCATATTCTGTTACGTTATTCGTGCAAGGGAACTCTAGTCTGTGAGTGACGAGGTATGCTTCTCCTCTTGGACTGATCAACTCAAAACTAACTCTGGCTCCTTTCTTCGATCAGGACCCATCAAACCTTAAGGTCCAAACTTGTTCCTGTTGCAGAGAAAGCAGAGGATGTGTATCCATGTTTCATTCTTGTTCAATCTCTTGTATCATGATCGAGGTAGAGCCCTCAATGTGACCAACCTCTTCACTATATGAAGGGCTTAACACCCATCGGATTCTTTTACATACTTCTTCTACTACTTTGTGGCACATCTTACATACAAAATCAGAATGTGTAGTATTGTGGATTCGGCACCAGTTTGGCAACAATAAATCATGAATGTGGACGTGTTCGTGCAATTTTGCCTTCAATTGGACACTTTTTAGGACAAAGTTTTTGAAATTTTCAAACATACCTTCATCATCATCTTGAAAGTCTTAGCATTCTTCAATGAGTGCCTTGATAGAATCAACCATCTCATCGATTTCCTAGGTCGATCCATGTAACATTAATACTTATTTACTTTTGGCTTGTAGGATCTTATGTCAGTCTCGAGAAACAATATTTCATTTTTCTCACCATACTCGGTGATGATCAGTCTCAATCTTGGTGTACTATCAATCTTGATCTGGTTAGGGACTCCTTTCCACGATAGCCACATGTGAGAAAAGTTTGTAGAAATATATCTGTTCAATCTTCTTGACGAATCTCTGCTCAAGACCATGTCGTACCCATTAGGAATATCAACTACTGAGATGTTGATGCAACTCTGTATTCTCGGGTCCGCTGCTAATTGTATATGGATATTATTCAATTCTCCCATAACTGAGACTTCTATTTTATCCAACTGGGTGACCTTCTTGTTGGTTCTTGTGAGCACAATTCCTAGCCTTTGACAAACAGCTAGTGGCATTACGTTACTTGAAGCACCAGAATCCATGTAACATCTTGCCAAATATTCGAATTGACAACAGAATTGGGGCAGGCTCGTCCTTTCCTTGGTAGAAGACTACCAGGTGTTTGTCTGGGTTGTTGATATCTTAACTCTTCTCTTTCTATGTTCCTGAGACAAATTTTGGCTTCTTCGAAATATGTGGTAACCCACTAGTCAAAACTTCCTCTTGAAATATATCTGAGTCCATAAGAACATCTTTTGGTGTCATGTCCTTTTGATTGGGACCTTTTGATGAGGTCTGGATTACTCCAACTTGGAAAGGTCATTGTAGAACATCAAATATGTTATCTGACACTTCCAATTCAATGGCATTTGTGTTTCATGGAGCATTGAATACTCCTCTATTCGACACGTTCTGTGGAATGTTCCTAGGGGCAATAGCTTCGGTCAGATTGCCCAAAAGTGCTTCCCGAATTTTGGGAACTCTCATAAACTCCATTAAAGGCAAACTAACCTTTATCTTCTTAAATTCTTCCAATACATATGAACTCAACCTTTTTAACTCTTCTCAGGAATTATCTTTCGTCTGAGTTTGTGCTTGCTTCACTTGAGGGTTTACTTGTCGCCTTTGTTCTACTTGTGGAATGGTAGATTGTCTTGTCCCATTGGATTGGACATTCAGCTGATGGTATTTTGGAGAATCTCTCAGAAGAGAAGGCACATTGGTAGCATTTGGATTCAGCGGAGTCTTAAAATTATTTGGAGGAATAGATGTAGTCAAGGGTTCATTCTAGTGAGTATTCCTCTGATATACCCTAGGCGAGTTTCTAGACATCTATTGGAACACTTGTACTTCTCTCGTTCTTTCCACCAATACACTATTGTGTAATGGAGGGAAACTATAAACATTGATTGTGGACGACTAGCTTGATGGGGTCTAAGTGTCTAGTCCATCTTGATATTGTAATGCCTCTACTGGGCCATTTGCTGATGCAGGTGGAAATCTTTGATTGGGATGATATTGTGGGTATTCCTGGGATGAAAATTTGACACTCTTAATCACAAGGGCTTGATCGTATCTTGGTGCAGGGACTAGTTCATATCCGGTCACTAGAGGATCTTTTGCCTCTGAATTCCTCCTCTCACTTTTGAAAATATTTGCTGCTACTTGGAATTCATGGCAATGCAACTTGGAGTGCTAGTTTGTATTGTGCAATCAGCACTAGCCTAACAATGTCGCTTCGACTAAGAATACCTTATATGCGGGACGATTATCTACAAGCAAATTATCCAAGGGTGATGGTACAGTACCGTTGTTAGGTCTGATGTTCCAGGTCTTCTTTCGGAAACCTGAATTGTTGTTCCGGAAACCTTGATTATTCCCTTGATAGTTTTGGTTGTCCCTTTGGCATCCGAAGTGACCTTGACTTTGGTAATTCCCTTGTGGTGACTGATAACTCCTTTGAAAATTTTGCATTTGACTAATCTGACCATTCAGATATGTGACTTCAGTTGATATCTTTTTAACTTGGTCAATCAACTCCCTCATTTCTTCCTTTTCTTTTTCAGTTCAGGTGATGTCGTTGCATTTTGGAGGTATATCGGTTGCGGCAGCGGTACTTGGGTTCATCACAGGTGCATGGTGAGCCAATGCTCGATTGATATCTTGGACTTTATTTTGGGCACTCGGATTCCCCAAATAATTGAGTGGACCCAAAGCGATACCCACTCCTAGACCATTATTGGATATAATTGTTGTAGCGTATGCTTCCTTTAAGTTGGTCAGGGCCAGAATCTCGGACTTTACAAACATGGCAGTGAGACGATCCAGGGCTTCATAATAGATGGAAAGTGTCGCAACATTGTCTAAGTCTTAAGGATCTCGCAACCTCGTGTACGCCCTCTAAAATCTATCATTGAAAGTGTTGATTGGTTCATGCTCCTGTCTTTTTACTTCCACAAATTGTCTATACAAATCAATTGCACAAATTGGTGCCCTAGATTTCTCTAAGAAAGCAACCTTCATCTATTTCCAGTTGCAGATGGAGTTAGCTGGCAAATGGATGTACCAATAAGATGCCTGCTCGTCGAAGGTGTAGGGGAACAACCTGAAAGCAACATCTTCTTCCTAGATATCTCTGTTCTGAAGGAGATCTTCGAAAATTTTAATATGTTCATTCTTAGTGTGACTCAAGTCGCTACTATGAAACTTGGAACAAAAATGTTCTAGATTCTTTGGCATGTCATGGTAAATGGCGAACATCATGGGCGACGCATTAGCAAGACACCGTGCCATTGGAACGTTTGGTTGATTTGCTTGGATTGGTTGTATTGGTTTTATTGGTTGTACTGGTTGAACTGGTTGTACTAGCACTTGTTGGTTATCAGGTTGGGTAGTTCTTGGAACTGGAGTGCTTGATGGTGAGACTTGGAAGAAACTAGAGCGGTCTTCCTCGCTTGATGTTTCTTCACCGAGATCAACTGCACTTGATGTTCCTTCTTGAAATGTTATTTTTCTCTACTTATAAGGTGACAAATCTACAAATTCTTTGAACGAGTTTGAATTGGATCTAGTGATTTTTTTAAATTTATCGGGAGAAAAATAATTGATTCGATCCAACTTGTCCTTCTTTAAACTTGTTAAGGCGGCGCAGGAGTTGCTTCTGGGGTTGGTTGATTTGCTTGCTACCGTTGGAGAGCTTCAAACCTCTGGATGAGAAAATCCCTTTGAATGTTGAACTCAATGTGTCGAGCTATCTCTTCTTCTTCCTCAAGAACAAAGCACATTTGAAGCCAATCAGGAGCATTTCGCTTCAATTTCCACACTAGGTTGAACAATTCAGTGATAACGTCTTCTTTTTCGTCGTGGAAGCCTAAGTTTGGTTGTAGTACTGGATTAAGATCTTGGCCTGGATTAGGAACAATGCCTGAGAGCACAATTCTTCATCTTATTGGTAAAGCTTGGACTTGAAGATGAGTCGATGGCAACTGATTGTTCTATTTCTTCAAAAGCTTGTTTTAAAAGATTGATCTTTTGCCTTATCAAGTCTCTTTGGATTGCTTCTTCAATTTGTTTTCCCTTTTCTTCTTCTCAAGCAAGAACACGGCTTGTTTGTCCAAATTGAGCGTGATATGTCTGTGACATCCAAGCTAGTGAGTACAACTGATCAATAATGTCTATATGTCCTTGTTCTAGTTGTTCAAGGGGTAGGTCAAATGGGAACTCATGCAGTAACGGGTAAGTGCAAGAAGTTGAGTCCACGAAACATGGAAGTTTTTGCCTTAGCCAAAAAAACGAAATCAACATTGCAAAAACGGGATCTCGTTTTTAATAAACGGGATTTTGAGTCTAAAATCAAAAAAGAAGATTCCAATTTTGGACAATTCACAAAATGGGATCCTGTTCTGGAAATTTTCCAAAAATGGAAATTTCCATTTTTGGCAACTTTTCAAAACGAGATCCTTTTGAAAAGTTCCTTGGAAACTATCCATTTTGAAAATTCAAAACGGGATCCCGTTTTGTAAAAGCATTAAAAATGATTTTTTAATAAATTTTTAAAATTTCAAATTGGTTTTGCTTTGTGGTCGGGTTTTTGCCTCGGATTTTGGTTCGGGAAAAGCATTGGGAGTCTGAACCTAGGCCTTCAACCTGGTTTGACCTGCAAGTTGAAGGTTCTAACAATGTCAGAGAAAAATACCGAGTTTGGACATATGGCTGATGACTTTTTTTGTAGAATTTTTTGACGAAATTAAAACCCATTTTGGATGAGACAATGTAGATTCCAAATATGTAATTTTTTTTACAATTGGATTATTTTTTCTATTTTTCAATTAATTTATGATGAAATTGGTCTATAAACTTTAAATATCAGAGTTTTTTACTATTTTAATAACTTTTGATCAACATAACATTTTGACGAACGGATTGCACAAGGACAAACTTCAGACAATTCTTTTCAATTTAAAAAAAAATTGCAAAAAATGATAACTTTAGGTCATCTTATGCGTGTCGTACATGACAATTTTTCTAAACGACAAATATGTCTGATAAAAAATTAACAAAAAAGAAAAATATTCAATAAAAAATTACAAAAAAATATCTAGGACAAGCTTCAGTGAGTCACAAATCTTTTCCCAAAAGGATTTAGAAAAATATGATAATTTAAGTCTAAATATGGATGTCGTACACGTGCATGGTATGGTAAAAAAAACTTTTAAATAGTGGTCTTTACAAAAGCCTATTGAAACTCAATTTGTACAATCTCGGTATTGAAATAAATTACATATTTGGAAACTAGACTTTCAGTACTACATTTTATGATTAGTGGCTTGTTTGAAGATTTCATCTCTAAGTGCTTCAAATTTTAAGGTCAAATGTGTCAAACTCTGAAAATCAAGGAAAACACTTCCACTTTTTGGTCAAAAAGTGGACTCAACTTCTTGCCAGCACCCTAACACCATACTACATCATGTCTAGTGCCCTTAACTTGTAAACAATTCTTTTCTGCAAAGGCCTTCCTTCTAGTGCCAATTCTGTTGGTGTGTGTTTTATTACTCACCAAACACAGAATAAAATGTCCAAAGACACTCTATCCTCTCTTGAACAAAGTCACCGCATATGCTAAGATTGCGAGAAGATCATATGGAGACTCCAATTTTTCTTTCGTCAGGTCATGACATGTGGTTAAGCTCAATGGGTGTTGTGATATGCTAGTAACACAAAGGGACTTACGTCAGAATTTGTTCAGAAGCTTAGGACTTAGATGGTTTTAACGTTAACTGCTCTTTCCATTGGGGCTTTCAATTTTAGGATTTCAAAAAAAAAAGTGCAAAAAGATAAGGGTTTAGGAGTTCTAATTTAACCCTAAGAATTCAAGAGATGGTGATGATTGGGTGAAACAAAATAACCGCACTTTGCTTCGCCTCCCTGGGACAACTACACAAAGTGGGTGCAATCTTCAAGGGGTGTGATTGTAATTTTCATGTCTAGAATAATACTCATTTAAACTAAAGTTAAGCATCCACAATTTAAAAGCTCAGGCTACCTTTATGCATTGGATAAAAATCATCTATCCAAAGAAAGTATGAGCTAGATTTCACCAATCACCACTATCAAATCTTTTATTCATTCAAATAAAATTCTACTCTAATTTTAATCTAAGTGTTGAAGGAGATATGTAACCTTGCAAACCACTTGACAATAAAAGTGATTCAAGGCAAATCATGCATAAGAGATTTTATTATCAAAAATGGCAATGCACAACAATTTCATCCTACTCACTGCACAAATTGAAAATGAGAGTTCACAAGTTTATATAGAATTCCAAAGAATAAACGAAAGGCCCCGATTGAAACAAATCAACGGCCAATATCAAAACATTAAACCCTAATTAGGGTTTCTAAAAATATCACTGACACTAATTGCATGTGATACAAGGAGGTAATTTCAAAGAGGTGTGTCCCTATCCTCTCGAGTTGTAGTCTGTTCAATGAATCTGGAGACAATCAATACGACCTCTTCCATTGTAACCTGCAGTAGCATGTTGATCCTGAATTCCGACCTATCCAAGTCTTCGACACATTTGGCAAAGGAACTCTCCCAATCTGGCTCATTCCTTAGAAAGGTATCTTAGATAGATGAGAGGTTCACCACTCTGATCCAGTTCTATCTCAAAATAGGTCATATGACGGAAAATAAGATTTCTTGAACTCTACGCCTTAAACTCTCTAGTTGTAAGTCATTTTCTTGGATGATTTCCTTATCCAACATGTCTGCAGCTATGAGGAAGATCTTATTTTGAATTTCTTTAACTTGTTCCTCAACTTTGATCCCATTAGACTTCACCCTCTCCAAGACTTCGCCTTATGTTGTCAACGACCAATACCAAGTATGGAAGTCATAGGCAACGCCTGCCGCAATAATCTTCACATATTATCAGCTCCTGCTTTGGGACTCCCTTCAACACTATGAGGCATAGAATGATTCTCTCCTAAATATCTAGAAGATTATTCCAAACTTTCGCCATGACAACAAGTCTGGAAAGCAATGAGGCAGTTTGTCTGTAGACTAATGTCAATCTCTCCAGGAACGCAGTTGCTTTTACGCCTTTAACTTCCATCCACTCCTTGGCTTCCCTAGTTATGACCATGTCTTCTCCAACATCCTTAGCTATTTCCTATGAGGAATTCAAAAGAGGAGTTGTAGTATTATCTTGATTGAGCAGTTTGGTCAGATGTTGAATATACTCCTTTAGGCGCTCTACCTCCTTTTGATATTCTTTATTTTTCACCACTTCTTTTTCCAACCTTGCTTTGATAGTAGACACTGAGTTGTCCAAATCTTCAACTTCTTAACCTTTTGTGGTTGGGCCCAAGTCAACAATGGTGATAACATATTCGTGTGGAGAAATATCTTCATGTGGCTTGTCCATCGTCGGCACTACAACTTGTACGGACTGGTTGATGGCTCTGTCCCTCTAGATCGTGGAGAATTTCTTGGCAGGCTTCTTTACCGTAACTTGTTCTAACCTAGCCAAAAAAATTGTAGCATCATCTTCCTCATGTGTCTCAACCATCACCTTTATCTTTAGTCTTTCCTTCAGCCAGTCAGGGATTGTGGGCTGCTCAATGTCATCTTCCTCCTAAGCATTTTTTGTATCTAGAATGTCTAGAACCCCTCTGAGAGCGGAGATCATTCCTTCTTGAAACTCCTCATTCTAGATATCTATCTCATTATCTGAACCAAGTATTTTTGTGCCTGTAGGAGATGGTGGCTCATCATTGTCCAGCTGGGTGAACCCACATAAGTGGTGAACACTTTTGTGGAGGAAGGGAAAAGTCATTTTTTTCTTCTACACAAAGTGAAGGGGTTCAGCCGAACCAAATTGTTCGACTGAACCTTTAACATGGTTTGGTCGAACCACAAGGTTCAACCGAACCCTATGTTCGATCGAACCCCATTGACATGTGAGTGGAAATATGAAAATAAAGGGGTTCGAGTGAACTAGGGTTCGGTCGAACCCCTTTAATAGGGATTTTTTAAAAAAAACCCTGTCATTTTCCCAGACCCCCTAAATTTCGCTCATTATTTTAAAAGGGTTCGAGCGAACTACTTTCGGCCAAATCCCTTTAAGAGGTTCGACCGAACACCCTTTTTCCCCTATCTCCTAAAAAATTTGATTTTTTTTAAAAATATTGTCGTTCGAAACTCAATTTGAAAATGAAAATGCAGACAACTTCAAAAACCCAACTAGATAATGATAGTCCTTGGAATGGGCCATCCGTCGAATATAATCTTAATATGATTTGCTTTTATTATGTATTTTATTTTTTAGTTTTATTAAACATAGGTTTTTCACTGAAAATCAAAATCTTTGATCTGCACATGTGGAAAAATAACAAATTATCAAAATAAAATTTTAAAAAATATGCTGAGGTTGGGTATTGATGTCCTTGATCCATTAAAAAAAAAAATTGAATTTCGATTCATACAGAAAAAGTTATGTTGTATGCACTCCGCATATGTCTAAATTGCAATTGGTTTGACTTTGAAACTTGATTAAGGAAAAAATATTCAATAAAAAACTATGAGACCAAATGCAAGTGCTAGATATCATAGTTACAAATCTAAATTCGAAAAAATTAGAATTTTATCCTTCATACAAAAAAATTTATGTTGTATACGGTGAGCGTCACTTTTTAAAAATGTTGTTTTCTGAAAAAAACCAGTTTTCGTGGGAGATGAAAAAAAAAGTGCAATCTGATTCCAAAATTTTTGAAAAAATATTTTTAGAATCTATAGACAAAATGTGATGAGACTCTAGTTTGCATCATTTTTAAATTCCTCACAGTTTAGCCGCTACAAGAGCCCGAAAGTGAAGATTTAATTAAAAATAATAATTGCAGTGTCCAGTTTCCCAAAAAATTGTAAACCACTATTGTGGGATCACCTAGCTAAATTGGCTCAATATTCCCCTCATCGATCGAGGAATGAATTCTTATGTGAGCCAATTAATCATCCCCAGTGGCTACTATTTCATCAATGTTCCTAGATGCAGTAGAGTGTGATGGCTCTATCCTCAGTTGCATTTGAATGGGCTCTATGTTTGCAGCCTCCTCTTTCCTCTTCTTAGAGTTAGTAGCTTCCATCAACTCGGCACTATGGGATGCTTTTGTGTTCGAGGAGTAAGATTCCATCTCACTTAGCCTGTCATAAATGAGAGTCACCTTCCTCTGTCTCAACTCCTGAATCGGTTGGTCAACCCACCATTGAGAATATTTGACCACTGGTCTCATTAATGTATTCAAATATGCATGCTTAGGCTCTGACCACTTTACGGCAGGAAGGGGCCAGTTCTCATCAAAACATGGTTGGACATACTCTCTGTCATTCTTGAGTTGATCAGGTACTCGGCAGAGCTCAGTCATTCTGATCAGGCTCACTAGCAATCGAGACCATAGCTTCTTCTTGACCTCGTACTCATCTGTAGCATCTGCCCAGAAGTCTTCAAATTCCACTGTATGTTTGTACTTTCTTCCATCCACAGTCCCAATGTGATGGTGAGGATCAAAAATTTCTCTAGATTGATAAGTCATGAACGGGTATTGTTGTATCTCCAGCCTCACACTCTCAGCTGCTTGTGTCGAAGGATAGGATTCTAGCATGTTTCCGATGAAAAACGGGAAAGTGATGGCTGCCTTCTGCTTTGACCTTTGGAGGCTCTGGTATGCTTCCAACTATTTCAAGACCTCCAGCAAGACAATTTTGTTGGTGGGAAAGATTGGTAGTTTGTAAGGATTTCCAGTGAATCCTTGAATTTTGATGTACATGAACCTCGGGAATTGGATGAACCAAGATTTGCACTTGTCGATTAAGCTCTTAACTTCGTGAGTCGGCCTTTGGTGAGTTTCTCCTTGGATTATTCTAGTGATGTACATGAGGAAAGCATTGAATGAGCCCATCTAAAGTGGGCTTTCTCACTCAGTTGCAATTGAGGATAACAATCATAAGATTTTAATTCATTATCTTCATTGTCAACCATGCCCTTGCAGATCAACCCTGCATACTTGTAAGTCCTGGCCAACATATAAATTACATAGGAGCTCATGTAAAATGTTTTTGTCTTCTCCAAAATGATTAGTTGCTCATGAAGACTGTCACTTATCATGCGGGACCAGTTGAACATCTTCACTCCTTCGGTGATTTCATCTATGAAGTAGTGCATTCATGTCTCAAAGTGTGCACCATGGGGATTGCCAACCATTCTGCTCAATAAAATGATGATGTCCCCATAGTCTTCCTTAAAATCTGTGCGCAACAGCTTCTTGGGCATTTTCTTGGCAAAAGCTCTCGGTTTTAAGGCATAAATCATCATCACTAATGAGATACTCATATGATTAGATTTCAATAGGAATCATTGAAACACTTCAAGGGGTGTTTTTTCATGCATGAGTATTACTTGTAATCAGTGTGAAACAAAGCACTCTAAAATTCATAGCGGGCATATTTTCTCGTTCTTATGAGGAGATATGGATACTCCCATAAGCCTTGTGAGTAACTACAGATGGATGGCCTTTAAAGGAATAATCATGAAGCTTTGGTTGAAGCAAATTATGTTGGAACTAGATTTTGTGTTGATTGGAGCGGTTAAACTTGTCCTTGATCAAGAATTTTTTATGTCAAAAGAGTAGTATAGTGTAGATTCAAAAATATTGTCATGTTCCGTGGCGACACTACTAGATCTGCACACTCTGAAACTGGAGATAGTGGAATTGGTGCACAAGATTTTTCTACTCAAAATCTTAGGCGGGTTGGAAGGAGTGATGGATGCTACCTCCTTTAGCGTAGGTGTTCCCACGCCCTATGACTTAGGGCTAGCCTTGATTTTGACTCATTAGCTTTATCCTTACTAATTGAAGCCTTTGAATCTTTGGTGCTTTGACTCCCAGTAAGAGCCTAATGCTTTTTAGACTTCAATGTGCCTATTTGTACTAACTTTGCCTACTTTGCGGGGATTGATGAAGGAAATAATCAAGTGTAATCAAGTGAAGGCATTGTAAACATGGTAACTAAAGCATCTCTCATAACATAAAAAGTGGAAAAAAATACGAAGTAATCATTACCAAGCTTAGCACTTTGATAGAAAGAATCAACTAGAAATCCATCTTCTCAATTCTATATTGTTTCAACTATAATATAAGTGATTTAATCTTGGTGAATGAATCATAGATACTATCAAAATTGAAAGGACTAAGACCAATAAGTTCATTTTCAATTAAAAATTGTCCAATGTATCTTTCTTACCAAATAGATTCTCGATTGTAGCCTAGATTGCATTTAGTGAGATAAAAGACTCAACATGAAATAAAAGATCATTTGAAATCAACTCACTAATGTCCCAAAAGATTCATAAAACTTATCAAACCTTTTTATTTTTTCTGCAACACCTCCTAGTTTAGTATCTATACTTATTGTGACCCTATAGATTTCCAATCTCTTGAATTGAATCTCATTTTGCTTCTTCCACTCATAATCATTGTATGGATTGAGACTAATAGCTTGGAGTCTACCCATGATTATTGAAAAATATATAAAATAAAATAATAATTTATCCATCACAAGCAAGAAATTAACCCTTTTGTTCAAAATAAATTCACTTGAATTCACTTTTTCCACTAAACCAAGATTAACAAAGATTTATATTAAATTAAATAAGAGTAGATACTTCATGAAGTTGTATCAAAAAATAATTAATTTGTCATGTAGAGTGCGGAATCAACTTTACAACACCTATTTAAGAAAAAACATTGGACATTGTGTGCCTAATTTATGAAAACTACTCCAAAAGACAAACAAAAAGAGCATGAAAATATTATTTAGGCCTTGAAAACATTATTCACTACCTAAAAACACTATTCATCCTTGAAACATAGTTCATTGCCTAAAACCACCATTCATGGCCTAAAAAACATTGTTTATGTTGGATGTGTTGTCCATGCTAGAAAAATATTCATAAGGTCGTACAACCTCAAAACATTGCTCCAAAAGCTCATGAGTCAAAATTTTATGTTCTTTATATGGATCTATGGGGTTTTATGTCCTATAAGTGTGAGAGAAAGGTTATTTTTGCACCAAGATGCATCAATTGAAACCTCATAGCTTAAACTCTCAAAAATTTAAAAATAATATAACAAATTTAGAGCTCTCATACCATGATATATTTTTGGGGGTGCATGGTGCTTGTTGGAACAAGGAGAATCTATCATGTACAAGGTTGTAGACTTAAAATGGTGATGAAAAATGGGACTTACATCACTCTTTGTCATAAAAAAGTAGTTGTCAATGATTTCCTAAGTAAAAATAACAAGGTATTTAAAAAACAAAACACAACAAAAAGACACAAAACATGTAAAAGTTAGATCTAACATTATTCACAAGAAATAAAGCTTCAAGTGATAGTTCATAAATGGATAGCTCCATCAAACTATGTACTAAATCCTTAAGAGGTAGATGTTTCCTCCATAAATCTCTATAACTTCATATAGCCCAAGCCATAGTGGATCAAACGTACTATGATTTCCTTCATACTCACATTTTGTATTTCATATGAAGACCAAATATCCCACATAAAAGTCCCTTTAATCTACCTTATTGTCACAAAAAAATATTGTCATTTATTTATATGATCCAATGTATCTTTCTTACCAAATAGATTCTCGATTGTAGCCTAGATTTCATTTAGTGAGATAAGACTCAACATGAAATAAAAGATCATGTGAAATCAACTTACTAATGTCCCAAAAGATTCATAAAACTTATCAAACCTTTTTTCTCTTTTCTGCAACACCTCCTAGTTTAGGATCTATACTTATTGTGACCCTATATATTTCTAGTCTCTTGGATTGAATCTCATTTTGCTTCTTCCACTCATAATCATTGTATGGATCGAGACTACTAGCTTGGAGTCTACCCATGATTATTGAAAAATATTTAAAATAAAAATAATAATTTATCCATCACAAGCAAGAAATTAACCCTTTTGTTCAAAATAAATTCACTTGAATTCACTTTTTCCACTAAACCAAGCTTAACACGGATTTATATTAAATTAAATAAGAGTAGATACTTCATGAAGTTGTATCAAAAAATACTTAATTTGCCATGTAGAGTGTGGAATCAACTTTACAATAGCTATTTAAGAAAAAAAAAATGGACATTGTGTGCCTAAATTATGCCCAATTTATGAAAACTACTCCAAAAGACAAACAAAAAGAGCATGAAAATACTATTTAGGCCTTGAAAACATTATTCACTACCTAAAACCACTATTCATCCTTGAAACATAGTCTATTGCTAAAAACATTGTTTATTGCATGAAACCACTATTCATGGCCTAGAAAACATTGTTTATGTTAGATGTGTTGTCCATGCTAGAAAAATATTCATAGGGTTGTACAACCTCAAAACATTGCTCCAAAAGCTCATGAGTCAAAATTTTATGTTCTTTATGTGGATCTATGGGGTTTTATGTCCTATAAGTGTGAGAGAAAGGTTATTTTTGCACGAAGATGCACCAATTGAAACCTCATGGCTTAAACTCTCAAAAATTAAAAATAATATAACAAATTTAGAGCTCTCATACCATGATATATTTTTGGGGGTGTGTGGTGCTTGTTGGAACAAGGAGAATCTATCATGTACTAGGTTGTAGACTTAAAAAGGTGATGAAAAATGGGACTAACATCACTCTTCGTCATAACAAAGTAGTCGTCAATGATTTCCTAAATAAAAATAACAAGGTATTTAGAAAACAAAACACAACAAAAAGACACAAAACATGTAAAAATTAGATCTCGCATTATTCACAAGAAATAAAGCTTAAGTGATGATCATAAATAGATAGCTCCATCAAACTATGTACTAAATCCTTAAGAGGTAGAGTTTCCTCCATAAATCTCTATAACTTCATATAGCCCAAGCCATAGTGGATCAAACGTACTATGATTTCCTTCATACTCACATTTTGTATTTCATATGAAGACCAAATATCCCACATAAAAGTCCCTTTAATCTACCTTACTGTCACAAAAAAAATATTGTCATTTATTTATATGATGATTTTTTTATGTGCAAACATTCTAGATTCATCCAAATTAATCAATTCTAGCACCCTATGAGAAAATAAAACGTCGTCACTATCACCAATGTGCTATAGTAGCTAGTACACAAGTTTCCCCAAAACTCATTAGCATATTTACATCTATCGTGTACACAATCTAATGCATTCATCCCAATAGCATACCCCATTTTTCTCCCAGCAAAACAAGGACCTCATCTTTTTCTTTTCGTTTTACTTTTGCTTGTGTTGGTGGGTAAAAGAGAAAAATTCTAAATTCCTTAAAATTTAAAGATCTGGCATTGCTCATGGCTATGTTTCATTCTAAGTATATAGAGCATTGGAAAATAACAGGGGTTGTCTTTTGCAGTTTTTCTAAAATTTTCAAGCTCAAAACTAGTTCACTAAGTTTTACCCACACGACTAGCTCAATTTAGTTTTTCTGAAAACCTTCACTTTTGTGGACATCCTATGCCTTAACGATCTCTCCTTAATCTTCAAAATGTTGGCTCTGTAACTGTCCTCCACTAGGCGGCTCAGTTAGTTTTATTCACGTCTACTCTTATTAGAGATATCGAACCCATATAGAAGTTTCATCCTCCACTAAATTTCACAATTAGGAATGTATCTTATTAGTTCCTGCCATGGAACTATTACGGAGGGGGGCTGCTTTAAACAGTGATTAATATTTGATCGAACAACCAATCAGGATTCAACTTTTCTCAAGATTTGTTTTATATTTCTATGCTGCATCAGTCATGCTTGAAATGGTTTTGGCGCTCTCGAACTGGACGTGGAAATGGGTCTGTAGATTGTTAGAGGGTAGGGTTTATGATTTTGAAAACCGGAAGACCTGCCACCAGGTATTCTGAGGCTGTGTTGCAATTGTTCTCATGTTTATATAAAGTATCCGTACATGACAATCACTGAATATGCCGATCCCTTTGTACCCCTGAATCTGGTGCAGACTTCCCCTTTTGCTTATTTTTCTTAGATCTAGAGGCGGTTCGTTAACATGGTATTTCCCTTAAACAGAATCATCTTGTTTTATGTGGCTTTGTATATACTAGTTTGCCTAGGCTTTACTAGTCTGTATTGTCTCTCTCTCTTTTGAGGATTAGCTTTCATGATTTGCTATTGCAACTCACTGTCTATGAGTTTGGTCATTTGTGAACACTACCATAGTTTCTTTCCTTATTTCTTTGCTCCCCAACTACTTTGGAATGCAATGTCTACCTTTAGTAGCAATTTTCAGCCTTTATATAATCTGCACACCCAACACAAAGTCTCAGTATTTGCACACTCTAAATGAGGGAGTTTTAGGTCAAGTTTATGCAAGTAGTCCATTAGCCTCATTTTATTTTAAAATTCTAACAGAGCATACTTTTTCCTCCACTTTATCCATTGTGGGAATCAGTAATTCAATCAGTTGATTATCGCTGGATCAACCATGCCAAAAAGCAATCTCTTACACTAACTCAAATCTACAAAAAACTCTGTTACAGGGTTCAGTTAGTACTCCTCCCATAACTGGTCCTGGACTGGGCATGGATTCTGATCTGGGTCTTGTCAACCGACAGGCCCGAGGTAGAAGCAAACAATGATTCTTAACAATATAATTAACAATGATTCTTTTTGCAGGTACAAAATGATAACAGCCCATAACTGCAAAACAAGTAGCTCTGATCCCCTGGAACCTGTAACCTTCTGCATTCGAAAAAACTTCTCCACCAAAAATAAACTTACAAATAGAATGTAAATTCCCCCGATATTTCTTAACCATGAAGAAATATATAACCACAAAAGATAAATAAAATGAGACTGTTAAAAAAATGTAAAAACCTTCAATCTATCAACTATGATCACAACCTTTAGAGGAACCAGTTTTCTTATAACACATTTTCTGATTCCCCATAGAGCTTTTCTCTAGTTTGGTAGAGGTGATTTTTGTTTTCTTCATACATATTATATTTTAGGAAGCAAAATCGTCATGGGAATGACAATGACAAGTTAGATTATGAAACTATATTATTTGACTATTTCTTTCACAATCACCTAATACACTTTAAAGTTTAAATGAAAAATTAAATGTTTTGATTCAGGGAGCATGTGATTAATAAACTTGTAACATCCTTGATACTTTTTCAGAGGGTTTAGCTGAGACAATACTGGAGTAAATCTGCAGTGAAGTAGTTCTAAAGATTTTAACATTTGGTAGAAATATAATTACAGAGAAAATTTAGGATTTCTGGTTACAAAAGAAAACTAAAAAATAAAATTAGAACAATTTCGATCTATTTTAGGGCTTAGTTATTCTCTGCAATTCGTTCAATGCCCTAGCCCCCCAAATCTACCTTTATATGAAAATCTTCCTCCAAAGCAATCAGTGCTTGATCTTTCAGGTGAAGACGTTATTTGTGTCCTCTACTATTTTGTAGTTGCATGAGAACACCTAAGGTAGACTAATCAAAACATTTCCTGAGACACCTGCCTAAGAACTTTTTAAGAGGTTCTTATACAAAGCATAGCAGCTAGTCATGTAGATAGATACACACATAAGAAATATTTATGTGGAGCTAAATATTCAACAAGGCTGTGGTAGACTATTTAGAAAAATTACAAGAGCAAGGTATATCTTGTGTTACTATTGATATGCATTAATGTTTAACAATATTTTTTCATCTTGCTTCCCATGATTCATATCATTGGGCGTGACAGATATCTGCAGCAAAAAGTGAAGTTGATCATTGCACGAGGGAAAGAATTCGTGAGACACTGGTAAGTGTTGTGTGATTACAGAAGTAGGCCTTGCATGATTTGATATATGATTGATTCTCGTTACATTTTGTAATATGGTTGCAGAGGCTGCGGAGGTGGCAGACATTCTTGCAAAATATGGATTGCAACCCAATGAATATTGGCCTGTTGTCAATGCACTACAGAAGCGCCCTGATGCTTGGCTTGAATTTATGATGAGGTTAGCAAGTGTTTGGTCCTCTTCTATTTTGTTTACAGTAGAAAAATAGCATAGCCCTACATAAACAACAACATATAAACCCCTTCAAATTAGGTAGTGCAGGATTGGACATCGACAAGCATTGCAATCTTGACACTATGGTCTAGTTCCTCTACCTACATAATCATCATAACAGAGAAATATTTTCATGAAGTAAAACTCTCAATAGCTCCATGGTTCACCTGCTAAAATTTACAGCCCTGATTTGAACAGGGGATAAGCATAGCCACAATATTTTATACAATGAAAAATGCATGCCACTTTTGACTTCCAAATAGACTAGAGCAACGATTAAACGCTATAAAATGAAAATAAGGTTACATCTCTGTATTTGCAAGAACAGTTGGACAATCCTTGTGCAAATCCAAATCGCCCACTCCTACTTACAATATAATGACCTCTACTTACTTTGACCTCTTAATACTAGAATGTAATGCCCCACTTCACGGAAAAAATGTTAAAAGGTTCATCCTTTCCTCAAATAATGAAACAAATAACCTGGTCTAAGTTACATGACTGAGAAAGCATAGGAAAAATCGTGTGAATGCATACTAGCTGCGTTGAACAAGGTGACTGAGCCTATTTGAAATACAAACATGTATATATTAATATTATTAAATCATATAAACACACAAGCATATATAACAGTGCAAGATTTTGTCCTTCATTGTTTTAGATCAATTATACAATGCTTCTATTGTACAGTTTATGAGACTTATTTTTCTCTAAAGAGTTTGATAGATTGTGTAAATTGCTTTAAGTATTTCAACCTTACTTTCTCAAATTGAAGACCCCAAATTGAACGTGTGGCATCCCAAATTTTATATGGCAGGGGATATTGACAGGAATGATATGTGGTACTGCAGTTCACATGATTGTTCTAGGTTTTATCGTGTATCGATGTGATTGGGACAGAAAGGTAAATCCTAAATCTCATTATATTTGTTTTCTGTACATTTCATGTAATTGCCAAATTGTAATGATTCACTGGTTTCAGTTTTAGTTTGAGCTAGACAGGTAGCAAGGCAGTCCAATTCTATGGTGTTGCCCTCCGTATAATTCATTTAACATTTTGCAGGTTCAAATCATTGTTCTGAATGCCATATGCTCTATGCCACGACTGTAGAGAGAAATTCTCTAGTTGCTCTCCAGAATGGACAGTGAATTCTCAAAGCTAGCCAGCTCTCTCTCTCTCTCTATTGTTTCACTTAGACCAATTTACTCATTAGAAATAGGCTTCTTGGTCACTATATATTAATGTGAATACTTCGTTGAGCTTTGAGTGGAATTTTATTTATGCATAAGGTACAAGTTTGAGGGCGTCGATCATGATTCAAATCCATTGAAGCTGCAATTTGCACATTTTCCTGGTTCATGTCCAATCATTGCTCATGTTCTCAGTGAATTGCTTCTTGGAGCATGGTGAAGCTTCAAAATTATTGCACTAGTCCCTCGTTTATAATTATTCTGTTCATTTTTTTAGTCCCTGAATTCTATAATTTTTTAGATAATGGACTAGATTGATTTTGTCCATCTTTGAAATCAGCGGACACTATAAACTGATTTAATGTTTATTCTCTATGTGGGCATTCTAATCCATTGCTTAGTCACTACAAAATACAAATAACAGTTTCGCTATTTGCAGATAGCATTCTTAATACCTCGAATTGCAGTGTAAATGGCTTCAAAATTGCAACCAATGGCTGAATCCCATGTAACGTTACAAGCAAGCATTTGTGTTTCAGATTAACATCTAGCAGTTGCTTCACTGTATTGACTGACTCCTCTATGTCAGTGGACGTCCCTTGAGACCTGATATATTGAATTCTCTAACAATCCCCACTTGGAGAGTTTAATAGATCAGGTCTCAAGACTCCTCCATTGACATAGAGGAGTCGGTCAATACAGTGAAGCAACTGCTAATGTTAATCTGAAATACAAATGCTTGCTTGTAATGTTGCATGGGATTCAACCATTGGTTGCAATTTTGAAGCTATGTACACCGCAATTCAAGGTATTAAGAATGCTATCTACAAATAGCAAAACTGTTATTTGTATTTTGTAGTGACTAAGCAATGTATTAGAATGCCCATGTAGAGAATAAACATTAAATCAGTTTATAGTGTCTGCTGATTTCAAAGCTAGACAGCATCAATCTAGTCCATTATCTAAAAAATTATAGAAATCAGGAACTAACAAAATGAAAAGAATAATTATAAACGAGGGACTAGTGCAATAATTCTCAAGCTTCACTGTGCTCCAAGAAGCAATTCACTGAGAACATGAGCCATGTCCAGGAAGATGTGCAAATTGCAGCTTCGACGCCATCAAACTTGTACCTTATGCATAAATGAAATTCCACTCAAAGCTCAGCAAAGTATTAGCATTGATATATAGTGACCAAGAAGCCTACTTCTAATGAGTAAATATGATATTGTATTATATTAAACCAAAGCAGTTACCCAAGAAAAACAGAGGCCCATGTATCAGTGAGTGCTCCAGATTTTGTAAAAAGCCTTGCCAAAACTGATCTAAATTTTCAGTTTGAGTGTTCAGGAATTCCGTCAAACAGTTGTTGTGCAATCTATTTCCAGTTGATAAATGAGTTCTCCTTTTGTGTTTGAGTTTAAATAATGATTTCATATGCATAAAGACTCTAGCTAATGCAATACAAGTATTTTTTCAGATCTTTCAAGACTTTAGGATGAATGCAAATAAAGCTAAATGTTCAGCTATAGCCAGAAACAATTGACAAACATTTGTCAGGCAAGCTGTCAACTCCAATTTTATTGAATATGGAACTGCAAATGTGTAATGCAACTAAGTACAAGTATTGGAAATCTCGAATGCTGAATACAATATATGCCAATGCCAATACAAACCAAATAGTAGCGATATAAAGACTTGTTCTTGCAGACCAGAATATCTTAGAATGCAAACCATACAATGCGTTCCACAGAAATAACATAGTTTAGCTATTCTCAGCCAGATTACATTGCAGGCAATGCTCAAATACAGAAAATGAGACTAAATCCATACCCGTGATACTTGCGTCCAGTAGAGGTGTATTCCCGTATCAATGCAACTTGAATATCGGGCCTTTCTACTGATGATTTTGTATTGCTGGCGCTGCTTGGTATGATTTGTCTTTTTTCCCTGGCGTCAGTCTTGAGCTGAAGTGATCCCCTTTGACCCACGTTGAGGATATATTACGGCTTCTTGAGAAAAGTTGAATCCTGATTGGTTCAACCATCTATTAATCACGTTTAAAGTAGCTCCCCTCCGTAATAGTTCCATGGCAGGAACTAACAATATCATCTTCAATGAAAATGTCCGGTTCACTTGAGAATTCCTCCATTTGTACATTGATGACATCATCAATGTGTCATTCTTGTATCATCAATCCCAAAGACCAACTTAAGATTCATGTGAAAATGATGACATCATCATTTTTGATGATGTCACTATTAGGGCTCTCTATCTAAACCTAATATTGAATCCTATTGTTAAGATAACATAAGATTTTCTACATTTACAAATAAGTGACTCTCATTTGAACTTGATATTAAGGAATGTTATGCATCTGGTTGACATGTGTCTTTTGTATGCTCATGCAATTAGAATTTCCACACTCCTATTGTTACAATTAATTCATACCTACCACTTCTTGAATATTGAATGAGTTTGAGTTCCATAGAATTGAAATCGATAAAATAAAAATAGCTCAAACATTTTATCATAATTCACTTCCCAAATGAGTTAACAACTATTAAGGCAAAAAGTATTGAGCAACAATTTGGTGAATAAGTAGTTGTAGAAGGATTTTTTCATACACCAAAGGAGCAATAAGAAAATTCTTACAAGGTTTCTTGGTCAATTTAGAGGTTTGATTTATAGAAGTAGAAACCCAAGCATGTATTTGTGTAGCCCTTTGCAACTTATGAACAAATCGAAGGATGTATAAGTTATGTAAGTTGACTTAAAGAGAATAATTAATAAAATAAATACTTCATGGTAAGGATATTATCTACTCTCACAAGCAATACCATTGGATCAACGACTATGTAGGTTGCTACACCCTTAGTACAAAAGAACAAGAAAGATATGACTTTGATGGATTTATTAAAAATAAAAAATAAAAACCACATTGATGTATTATTCATAAACAACTATTACAAACTTATAGATCATGTAAACTCAACAATTTCCCTATCAAATTGGTAAAAAGTTCCACATCACATTTAAACTGTTGCTAGCAAACTATAATTGTTCTATAGTTAACCGAATATTTTTGGCACATAACTAAAAGACTAACTGACATGAAATTGACACATCTACACTTGAGTTGGAGCACATATTCTAACACCCCGTCTTAATGCTAAAACACTAAACTGGTTGACTACAAACAAATAGGAAATACATTATGCAGAATATGTTCTTTGAAAATAGTTCTTTGACCAATAAGAATTCTTCAAGTTGCTCTCAAGTGTAGTTACCTAATTATCATCTAGCTTCCCAACATCATTGGACACCATTTGCACATGAAGTGTCTCATAACTTTTGTAAAGGTATGATATTCAACTTTCATATTTTGGATCCCCTCTGAACTATAGGACACCAATCGACACATGCACATCTCGTAATCCCAATGAGGTATAGTTTTTGATCCACAAGCACATCAAACTATTGAGCATCTATCTATCATCTACTACATCCTTCACTATCTTCAAAGTGTTGGTCACTTCAAAATAAAACAACTGCCTCATCTTTGATGAAATCATCATCATCATCTTTTGGTGGTTCTTCAGCAACAACTATATTTATTGATTCTTTAATTTTCCCTTTGAGAATATCATTAGCACGAATTTTACAATTAATTTTTGTATGAACTATTTTTCTAGAATAGTAATGTTCAATCTCACTTTTACCTGACATTCTATTTCCCATTCTTTTCTTTCAATATAATGCAAGCTCTTGTTGAGTGTCTCCTCCAAAATCTCATGTAGTTTCTCTCTTTTCTTCAACTAAGAGTGCTGGAATAATGTCATTTAGAGTATGTGAAGGCATTTGACTGAGAGTAAAGACAACATTGCTATTTGTTGAAGATAAACTATTTAACAAAATATCTTTATAATCCTCTTTACCTACCACAACACCAACTTTTGCTAGTTGTATAATGAGAGATTTGAGATTTTTTATGTGGTTAGACTGTAATATCATCAAACAACTTGAATCTAAATAATTGCAGCTTCATAGAGAACTTTCCATTTGTTGCTTTTGCTCCAAAAAACTTATTTAATTAATCCCACATTTATTTTGATGATTTTTCTAGATCAACATGATGTAATCCCAAATCTAAAAGAGCAAGGCCAACAATGGACTTGGTTTTTCCATCTCTACTTTCCTAATCAATCTTCTTTTTAGCATGTGTAGGTACTTCTTTTGGGCCATTCACTATACCCCATAGATTTTGTTCATTAATAGAATTTGTATTTTCACCTTCCATGTGTGAAAATTATGACCATTAAATTTTTCTAGAGGTGTTTCCATTTTCGGATACTTATGTGAAGAAAGAAGAAAAGGTTTCATAGAAGAAGGATTCTGAGCAGCAGTAGGGACTGGATGCCTCAAAATAATGGAACAACAACACCAAACTTCAATATTGTAGTCATTTGACACCAAGTAACAAAAAATATGATATATGAGGAACTATTGTAGCCTTCTACATTGTCGTTGCTTTTGCAAAACATTTTCTTGGTCACATTTGAGATCTATGAAAGCTTGTCTCATCTTCAATTACATCTCCTCTTGATGGTATTTGCTTTCTTCATAGCTGGCAATTGTCCATACAACAAAAAATTTACACCTTTTATGGAAAGTCCCTTCCTTTTGGCAACTAAAGGATGAAAGATTTTATGTGGCTTTGATACCATATTGAAAAAAAAGCACAAAATAGCCACACTAATGTATTCATAAACAACTATAAAAAATTTAAAGATTATTTAAACTCAACGGTTTCCCTATTAAACCAGTAAAGAGTTTGACAACACATTGCAACTATCCTCAACAAGCTACAATTGTTCTACAGTTAACTGAATATTATTGACACATAATTGAAAAACTAGCTGACATGAAAAATTGACACATCTACACTTGAGTTGTAGCGTTTATTCTAATAAGATTATCAACTAACATCCATGGATTTAGGGAATTCCGCCAGGGAGAAAAAACTTAATGTTGAAGGCTAATATAGGGCAGTGGAAAAGGAAGCCAATGATGGTCAACACATGTCAAAAATAAGGTTATTCTAGCCGAAGAAGTGTAGAAGGTTCATGATGCCTTCCAATGAATGGTGACCAAAAGTATGCTATAGTTAAGGCCCCTTTGAGCTTCATTAAAGATGTACTAATTAAAAAGAACAAGAAAATATAGTGAGGATTGAAATTAATGGAAATTATTGTCCAAAACTTCAATCCTTGGAGATTTCTTGCATAAAACAATCTAATTGAAGTACAAGTTAAAAGTTGAAACTTTGAATTGTCTTAAGATTAACAAGTGTGAATATCTCAAATGATTTTAGTGACTTCCAATCTTACACATCTTGAAGAATTCAGAATCAATTTATGCCCTTTGATTGATGAGTTATATCCTAGACATCTAAGGTACCTGAAAAAGATTAAAATTGTAGATTATAATTTGGAAAAGGTGTCAGGTATAACTAGCTCTAGTTTGCATGTAGAATTGAACATTTGTAGATGTCTAAAGCTTCATGAGTTAAATCTTGCATATTTGTGCTACCTAAAAATAGTTAAAATTAATGAATGTGATCATTCAAAAACTGTGAAAGGAGTATCTCATCTTCAAAACCTTGTACAACTAAGCATTTCTTGGTGTTGGAAACTTCAACTTGAGTTGTGTGTAGTGTGTTTGAACTGTTTGAAGAGGATAAAAGTTGAGAGGTTTGTTAGGGTGAAATGTTTTAGCTGAATTGTTGTGCAAATCTTGAAACAATAACAGGAATATCATTCAAAATGATTCGAGTGGTGAATATTCATGACTGTCCAAAAATTAGAGAATTGCTAGCTATTTGTGGTACACGTTGCCTAATGGATGTGGGAAGCTCAATAGTAACATCATGTTGGCTAATTGTGGAATTTTAAAGACTGTATCTGGTAACTTTGATTCTATAGGATTATACATATCAAGGTGTCCAATGCTTGAAGATCTACCATGTTTATGCATGTAACATATCTTGAGGACATTCGTATTCTCTAGTATGGGAACTTGAAGAACATGAGTTTTCCAATGAATTAAATTTCTTCAGTTGAATGCTTTTAGACAACTCAAGAACCTACTAGCAATATATACTCTTAAAATGTTGGTGTAATTGAATATTAGTGAGTTCCCTCAACTTGAATTTGGTGTTGCAGATTTGATCCGGTTCGAAAGGTTATAAATTTCAAATGTTTTTTTTAACATCAAGGAGGGGTAAAAATTTATTAAAACAAGGAAATGTTACAAAGAAAGGGCATTAAATGGCCCTATCAAGCTCAATCAAGTGATCCAATTGATGAGAAAAATCTGGGGGTACTTGACTCCGATCCACCAAATTCCAATCATGAATATGATCATAAGCCCATTTAGCCAAGCAATTAGCAACCCCATTCCATTCTCGAGGAATATGAGTGAAAGTAATATACTCCAGAGAAGCACAAAGAGTGAGAATTTGTTCAACAATCAAAGCCAGTTGCCAGCTCACATCATCCAAATACCATCTTTTCAGTAAGTTCACCACAACCTGTGAGTCAGACTCACATATGATACTTCGCCATCCCAATTGACTGCCCCACTCCACAGCCAATAAAATGGTCTAACCCTCCATAAGATTATTAGTATGAAAACCCTTATACACAGAGAAGATAAACTGAATATCTCTAGAGCTATCCCTGCCAACACCCCCAATGCCAGCATGACCCGGATTTCCACAAGAAGAGCCATCTGAGTTGATTTTTAGGACTCCATGAGGAGGAGGGGTCCATCTTCCCTCCCTATTCACCTTTGGGGTAGGATTTCTATATTTTTTACGCATGAGCTACCGTTGCGGAGGAGGAAGATGAAGATGATTACAACAACCAACATCATGAGGGTCCACCAACATAGTCATATCACACTTAGCTGCAATAGTTTCCCCTAAAGAGTATAGAATTTTCCACCATAGGTGAGGGGCCATCAACAATGAATCCTGAAAAATTTGCCTATTCCCCTCCAACCATAGGTTCTAGATAATAAAGGATGGCCCAAGAGCCCAAGCAGGTTGAAGAAAGGTGGTAGAAACAAGGGCCCTACCCCACCGTTCCCCAAACTCCACCAAAGAGGAATCATGCCAGCAGGTCGTATTCCACACCCCCCACCAAAAATGCCAAATCTCCCTAGCATAGGAACATTGGAAGAAGAGATGGGAGACACTCTCTTCACAACCATGACACAAAGCACACATAGAGGGGTCATGAAAACCACGCTTACATAAATTATCCCAAGTAAGACATCATTTTTGAGCCACTAACCACATAAAAAAGTTACACTTGGTCCATGATAACTTGTGCCAAACTTGCTTCCACCAAGGGACCTCAATGCCCCCAAACAACTGCCTACCTAACTGCTTATAACCAACCACCACATAGTACTTTACAGACAAATCTGAACCATCCCAAGCCAAGACATCAGGTCCCCTCAAAGAATTACAAGCAAAGGAAGCCAGAAGCTAGGACAACTCACACCTATCCCCCTTAGACCCTCTAGGTGGCCACTCAGAAGGATGCTTCCAACAAAAAATTATAGTCAACCCACCATGTTGTGCCACCTTATAATGCTCTGAAGTATCCCAGCCAACTGCAAAAAAAACATCACAAAGGGATTGGAGGTGAGGAGAAGAAGAGAGAATAGGAGGGTGACCATCCCAAGAATCTGACCAAAAAAGAGCCTGTGATCTTGAATAACCGATCCAAAAGAGTGCACCCTTAATCAACTACGCCCCCACTTTCAAAGTATTTCAAATCATAGAACCACTCCCTTCCAGAGGATAGTGAGGAACCTCAAAAGAAGCAACACCCTGAAGATATTTATGGTTGAGAATACGAGCCCATAACTAATGTTGATTGGTACACCATCGCCAGTAAAGCTTGGTAGCAAGAGCTTTCCCATTCAAAATATCAAATCGTAAACCAAGACCGCCCTCCTACTTCGGTCTACACACATAATCCCATTTAACAAGGCTCCACTTGGAAGACAACAAATTACCGCTCCAAAGAAATTGACGTGAAAGAGCATCAAATTCCTTAAGGAAATACATAAGAGTCACTTGAACAAAGCACCTGTAGGTGGGAAGGGCCTAGATAACAAATTTGAGAAGAGTCACTCTAGTAGCAGTAGACAACCAATGATGAGTCCAATGAGTAACCTTCCACCTAAGCTTATCAAGAAACAACTGCTAGGAGGACCTGGGCTGACGACCAACATCAAGAGGAATACCCAAGTAGACAAAGGGAAGAGACCCAATTTGAAACCACAAAATAGTTGCAATCCGTTGTTGGATAGCTTGAGGAGTATAAAAGAAGAATATAGAAGACTTCTACTCATTGACTTTCTAGCCCGAAGCCGCTAGGTAGACGTCCAAAGCTTTCCTGAGCGATTCAACCTCTCTAATATGAGCCAGTCCCATAAGAAAGGTGTCATCCACAAATTGGAGATGAGAAAGCATTGGCAAACCCATCCCCCACTGTCACCCATGAATCAAACCTTGTGAAACTAAAGATTTAAGAAGCCAACCCAGCCCGTCCACCATAATAATAATTAGATAAGGAGAGAGTGGATCTCCCTGACGAAGGCCCCTAGTAGGCCCAAAAAGCTCAGAAGTTTCCCCATTCACAATAACCAAAAAGGAGGAAGAGGTCACATAGCTCAAAATCCAGCTTACCCACTCAGAGGAAAAACTAAAGGCCAACAGAATCTTCTGAAGAAAACTCCATTTAACTCTATCATAAGCTTTGGCCATATCCAACTTGATAAACATAGACCTATCCTGAGAGGTAGCCATGGAATGAATGACTTTAGATGCAACAACCACCCTATCAAGAATTTGACGAACAGCTACAAAGTCGCCTTGCTCCTCAGAAATGATCACAGGAAAACAAGATTTAAGCCTCTCAATAATCAACTTCGAAATAATCTTGTACATCGTATTACAGAGTGCAATAGGTCTAAAGAGATCAAACCTATCAGCATATTCCTTCTTAGGAATGAGAACCAAAAAAGTAGCATTCATGGCATGAAGCATCTGCTTACTATGAAGACACTCCCGAACCACCTCCAACAAATCTAACTTCACAATATCCCAAAAATCCTGGAAAAACTCAACTGGGAAACCATCAGGAACATGAGCTTTCCCCTTATTCATCCCAAAAACAACCTCTTCCACTTCCGACAAAGTCACCAGGCGAATAAGAGAAGCATTCAACTCATTAGAAATTAAAGAGGGAATGCAAGCCAGGACCCTATTCTCATCAGCCTCAACAGGAAGTGAATCCTCAATGAACATATTAGAGTAGAAATGGTGAGCCTCTCTAGACAAAGCTTGTTGCGAAGAGATCGAAAGACCCTCAGAGTTAAAAAGAGAAGAAATAACACTTATTCTGACAAGCTTGCATCGAATGATGGAAAATGTAGTTTTATTGTCACCCTCTTGAAGCCAATCAATCCTAGACTTTTGTTTCTAGAAAATCTCCTCACGAAGCTCCCACTCCTCCACCAATTTCAAAGTCTGGGCCTCAGCATGCCCAAGAGCCTCCGAGAATCCCAAATCTCGAATTTGGTGGGTAATAACAGCAAGATGATCTTGCGCTTCTCTTTTCCTGGCCCGAAAATTACCAAAACACGACCTATTCCATCACTTAAGATGATACTTAACACATTGCAGCTTCTTAACTAGAGAATACATGGTTGTACCATACGCAGGGGTTGTAATGTAGGATTTCTGTAAAACAGATTATTAGTTATACAAGTAATGCATGCAATATTAAATCATATAAACAATGAAATACAAATAGAGAAAAAAAGAGAAAATGGGTTAAACTAGAATGGTCTCACCAAATCTTCTCTCCTCCATGCTTCACTTCCATTGTACCTCCTCAAGCTTGCTATGGTAATAGATGCCCTCATATTCGTGAGCAAACTCTATATGCCTAGACCTAACAAGACTTTTGAAGGATTTGAAATGAAATCTAATTTGCACAATATAATTAACTATGTATGCAAAAGATTAGAAAATGATAAAAATGCAACAATAATCTTCAAACAACTAAGATTTAAAGATATCGAAACTCAAGATCAAGATCCCTGAAATGAGAGCAAAATTGTCATTTTATAGAAAATGCAATTTTGCACGGACGAATGAGATGAGAGATTGAGAAAATGCCCTAGAATCAATGGCTAAGATTCAAAATGGAAACTCTCAATTAGGGTTAGGGAAAAATGCCCAAATGTGTGAATAAGATTTAATTAAATAAATTAAATCAAGAATAAACGTGACAATGAGATGAAATTAATAAAAATCAAAAGATAAGAAGATGAGATTATATAAAATCAGTAAATTTAGAAATTACTTGACTTGTAGAAGAATATTTCCATTTTGAATTAAATTAATTCAAAATATGGATTTTGTGAGATAATAAGTAATTGATTTTTGAAATTAATTACTAAAAGAAGAATCAGTTAATTATGTGAAACATTTTTAAATAAATTGTTTTATTTAAAAATAACAAAGTGTCACATACATCAATTAAGTAATTAAGAATAATTATTTAATTTAGAAGAAATGGTTAGTTAATTAAATAAATAAATGAATCTATTTAATTAAGAGAGGATTTAGGAATTAGTGACATATTACTAAATATATTTATTTAATAATCAGGAGGACATTAATGGCAAAGAATAATTAAATAAAATGAGAACTTTATTCAATTTATGAGTTGACTTTAGATAATTAGTGACGCATTAAATAAAAATGATTTATTTATTTAATAATCAGGGAGAATAAAAGATCATGAATTAATTAAATAATTATGAATTATTTAATTAATAGTTGAAGGTGGGTTAGGAACATAATTAAAATGTCATAATTATGCTAGGAGGAAAAGTGGTAAAATAGTGATCGCAGGCCTAGGTCATTTTTAGGTGTCTACATTTGCCCCTCTTTGTCATAATGTAGCTTGTCGCAATGTGGCAAAGAAAACAAGTCTAGAATATGCCCCAGTGAAGGTATGGAGTGACTATACCCCCTTGGGAAAAGTTTTGAATTTTGACTCGAGGTCAGAAAAATTTGGAAAGTGTCTCGATTAATTCAATTAATGACCAGAAAAGTGATGGCGCGATTCGATTCAGAAATGGAGGATGCTGAGCTAGCCAAAATGTCAGTCAAAGGTGGTCAAAGGAGCCTCCAATGCAACCTACTAGGTCAAAACCCTAAATTTCAACCTATAAATAGGTTGAAAAGCTCAATCCAAGTGTCATTTGCTCATTTGTTGTATAGAAATTTCAAAGATCAGAGCTCAGAGAGACGATGGTGATTCCAATGACTACCCACCGTGGATACCGAGTGTGGACATTCCGATGACCCGAGGGCGTAGAGGCATCGGTAAGTACCCTATCCCCCTTGTCATTTTTTTGAATTTAATGCATTTATTAGGGTTTAGGGGGGGTAAACAAATGCATTGTGACGCAAATGATGTCGCGTAAACCGTAAATGCCTTCGCGTTCGACGCATTTGTTTGTGTCGCGAGGCAAGTGCGATGGGTAGGTTAGGGTTTGTTGTTTGATTGCACATCCATAAGGGGAAACAAAGCAATCGCCAGGTTGCGACGCAAGTGAGGCATTTGCGATGCAATTGCCAAATCACACAACGCATTTTCCAAATCGCAACGCAAGTGTCATGCCCAATGACGCATTCGCAAAATCGTAACGCAATTGTCATGCGAAACAACACATTCATTGTTAGGTTGTGCATTTGATAGCTAAATCAGCGCATTTGACATATTGCAATGCAAGCGTCATGTGCAGAGCCGCAATTGTAATAACCTTTCAGTAATGTTCTCCTATATGTGCTAATTCTTGTCCTTACCTATGTAGAGTTGGCTTGTGCCGATTTAAGCCCGAGAGTTCAGGCCGGCAACATACGCCTTTAGAGATCACCTGAGTGATAGGCAGAGACAACGATTGATGGAGCTGGGTTTGTATTACATTACCTACATTCCCATTATTCGGGCAAATAGGGGTTTGCTGATGGCTCTTTGTGAGAGGTGGCACTCAGAGACCTACTCATTTCATCTGCCTACTAGAGAGGCTACGATGACTTTGGAGGATTTTTACCTCATTCTCCACATTCTGATTAGCGGGGAGAGAGTCATCTATGATCCGTTTTCGAGGGCGACAGGCCCTATTAGAGATGTATGAGGATGTTGGTTGTGTCGGTCTAGGCATTGATGGTTACGAGATCGGTTGGGATGTTGTGGCCGACCGGTTTCGCAGGTGGGATGCCATGTTGATGACCCTGATTGCTAGACTACTGATTCTAGATCGCCGTGGTCATGGATTTCCCATTGGATGGGGGGAGGTACTTATTCATATGCAAGCATAGAGGATAATTTTCGCCTGGGGGCCCTGCTTGCTGGCCATGTTATACCATCAGCTACATGAGGTTGTGTATCATCAGGGTCATAGTATCAGTTGTGGGATGACGCTCTTTATGATCTGGGCATGGGAGCGTATTCCCGTCTTTCGGCCACTAGTACAGATGCAGCAACTGGGGGATGGGATGTAGTATGTCTACCTGTATGTGGGTTCGGTTAGTTAGACTCGTGTTGGAGACACCATCTATTGGTGTCATAGGATTGACATGATGATTGGTTTTGTCTGGAGGCCTTACAGAGATTGCGGTCAGTGGCTCGATGAGGATGGCCATTTATCCTTTTGCAGATAGTTTTGATATTTGATTGGCCGCACAGTATAGATCCAGTGGATTATTGAGATGTACCTACCCCAGGGGGTACTATGGCAGTTCGGAGAGCAGCAGGATGTGCCAGTAGGCACAACAGAGTATGCACGGTCTTCCAGAGAGACCATGTGGGGGATGCCCATATCAGTGACAGTGGTTGAGCAGCAGGTAGATGGCATAGTTGCAGTTCAGTGGGTGTGGAGGGGTGGTCTAGTAGATGCAGGTACATCTGCATAGTTCGTCGCTTGGTGGAAGATTCACCGGCCTATCCTGTTGACAGATCGAGATGGTCCGGCTCCTATTAACCGGAGGTTAGTTATCTTGCGGGTACAAAGGAGAGGTCAGGGTGGCAGGGATGGCAGAGGTGTCAGGGGTAGAGATGGAGGTAGGGGAGACGGAGGTAGAGACAGGGGAGATGGAGGAGGCGGGGGAGGAGGAGACGAAGGAGATGGAGGAGGTGGGGGAGATGGAGGAGGAGGAGATGAAGGAGATGGAGGAGGTGGGGGAGATGGACGAAGAGGAGATAGAGGAGATGGAGGAAGTCAGGGAGATGGAGGAGGTGGGTTAGATGGCAGGGGCGCTAGGAGGAGGAGAGATGACAGAAGGCGGAGGCAGCCTAGGAGAGTCAGGCAGAGAGTGGGTGGTGCACCATTGTCACCCATTCGAGACGAGGGTGAGGAGAGAGAGCAGGAGGTAGGGGGAGATGGTAGAGGTGGTGAGGAGGAGGCGGAGGTGAGGGCCGAGGAGGTCAGAGGTGGAGAGGAGGAGGTGGAGGTGAGGGTCGAGGAGGATCCATTTGCCAGGGGACAACCTCTTGATATTGATGTGGAGGAGGTCTGGGTAGAGGAGGAGAGGGATGAGGAGAGAGATGAGGAAGAGGAGGAGGATGAGATAAATTAGAGACTGCGAGACCAAATGATTGTTGGTGATGAGGAGGGTGACAGATCACCCATTTTGCATGTCAATGCTACTATTGATCAAAGGATCGTCGATCTTCAAAGTAGACTTGATGCAGCCTTGTCTCAGAACAAGGCCTTGGTAGCGGAGTTAGAGGTCACTCGGGTAGAGTGAGATCAAGCCGTCATCTAATGATAGGAGTTAGAGTGATGGGTTAGTGAGTTTGTCAATTTATGCTCTAGATCGATAGGGGATATGGCCAGGGAGCTGCCCAGGATGGCAAAGAGTAGGGGTCGGTACAGGGCGTTGTATGAGCAGGCGGTTCCACCAGAGCGACAGGACCCAGGTTTGTCTCGATCCTACAACAAGACAGGCAGTGGCACTCAAACCCATAGTAGCAGGTCACGTAGTTTCAGTCATACTAGTGTCGGGGGGTCCACCTCATCAGGACAGTCATCAGGTCACCAGACATATAGTTCACATAGGCACTCATCAGGCCACAGCCATAGATCAGAGCATGGGTACTGATCAGTGTCATCAGGACACTAGGCAGAGTAGAGATCAGTGTCATCAAGACACCCGGCAGAGCAGAGGCAACCTCCTATTATTGATCCCTCATGATCCCAGAGTCAAACTCTCAAGCACACTCCCATCTCGATCACCTTACGGATGATGAGTCACTCACAACTGCCACATGAGTCACCTCCATGGGATGGAGGGGGCGCGACATAAGTCTTGTATTTTGTATTAGACACTTTCATATTTTGGTATTTGAGCCTGCGAGCTCCATTTTTTTTGGATATCCTATGACTCTATCCTGTGACATTACATTTTTGAGAGATTATATATATGCGATACAGTTTTTGATGCGGCCTATATGATTCTATGTGTTATGGTGTTTTTTGCTATGTGATGTTTTTTATGATGTTATGAGATGAATGGATATTATGTTTTATGCTTATGGATGCAGTTATGGATATGGTTATGTATGGATGCATTGTGCAATGTATGTTTATATGTTTCTTATTTGTTAATTCAAATGATAGCATTATGCAATGTGAATTATGGTATTTGATTTATGCAGATGTGAATTGTGAATATGAAATGCTTGTATGATTATGTATGCAACTTTGTTTTTGTATGTCATAGGATATTATTGAAGAATGCGAGAAAAGAAGATGAAGATGGATGTTAGTGCGGAGAATGAGATGCATGTTAATGCGGAGAAAGTTAGATATCCTTCAAAATCTTGCTATAGTGCTAGTCTAGTTGTTGCTCTTTAATCATCATTGGGAAAAAATGACATGATGATTGAAAAACACTATGATATGATGTAGATCAATAGTGTGCAAGGTCAAACCATCATGTAGATCAACGGTCATAAACAAAGATGATCATGACTTATACAAAGAACATAATTGCCCCTAGCCATTTTGTCAAGACCAATTGCCAAAAAAACCAGACCAATCATGAGACGTTGTTGCTTCTCTAAATCCTTTTGTCAAGACATCCTTGAGAAACTAGCCACATGGTAGTCAAAAACAGGTAGAAAAGATCATCGTACTACATCGTTGCTTCTCTAAATCCTGAAGTCAGAACATCCTTGAGAAACTAGTAGCAAGGTGATTAAAAACGATAAGGAAAATCATCGTACTACGTTGTTGCTTCTCTAAATCTTGAAGCCAGGACATCCTTGAGAAACTAGTAGCAAGGTGATTAAAAACAATCAGGAAAATCATTGTACTACGTCGTTGCTTCTCTAAATCCTGAAGTCAGGACATCCTTGAGAAACTGGTAGCAAGGTGATCAAAAACAAACAAGGATAATCATCATGATATGTCGTGGTTCCTATGGCATGAGGAGCTAGTATCATGATAACCATCAAAAGTTTGTCAAGTGTTTGCCAAGTGTTGAGTGATATCAAATTCAGGAAGGACACATCCTGAATGATGTTGATATCTAGGAGATGAATTCTTGGAGTTAGGAGAATCCCTCAGAATGCTAGATGATGATTTTGACGATGCTTAGGAAGGACCCATCCAAAAGCATAAAGAAAATGGAAGGAGTTGCTTTTCAGAAGGACACATCTGAAAAAGAACCCAAAGTTTTTCCAGTTTTGAGTGTCGTGATGAAAGTTGGATTACATGTTCTTGCTGACATGTTGATTTGACTGAAAGGGTTGATAAAACTGATTGTTGATAGAATGTCCGCTTGAGATTTGATAGATGATTTGCTTGATTTGAAGATAGTCTGACTTGTGTGAGAATGTTGTGTTATGAACCCTAATGGACTGACCTAGTGCGGCCTCGAGGGCTCATCGATTGACGGCCTTGCCTACGTCATGCACTCATAGACCTCATAGTTCAATACGACCAATGACATTGTCCAGAGGAGAGAAGGTTGAATCATGATTTTATTGTAGCAAACCTAGAAGGACTGACCTAATGTCTCAGGGATTCAAAGATGAATCTTGCCTACTTAGCAAATGCACAGAGACAACGTAGTTCAGACATGGACAAAAGATTAATTAGTGTGACTGATTGGATTGACCAGATAGACCTTGAATTTGACTCTATTTTTGGGATTTGACATTGATTTGGATGTTTTTACATTTTCTCGGGATGTTTTTCAATTTTTAGGTCTTTTTTTAGGACTTTTTCAAAAATTTCAAACTTTTTTCAAGGCTTTTTCAAATTTTTAGGGTTTTTTTCCAGGACTTTTTTAAGGATATGGGATCATGTGCGACACCCACTGCAGTTACATGATGAAGGTCTTGCCCCCAGACAGATCAGGTATTTTTTGTTGTGAATGATATGGAAATTGGCAGATCTAGACCAAAAGGCAAGGATATGCAAGGGGTGATGTCAACCAAATACTAACCATCGTCGGAATTGACAGGACGTAGGACGAATGTCGTGAAATGTGTTAGGCTGTCATGATTATGGAAAGTGGATAAGGGCCGATTAGAGTAACAGTAGATGGTGGATCAACGATCGATTACACATGGTGCCTGTTTGCCAGGTTTTCACCATGGTACCTATCCAAAGCACCTGTTTGCCAGGTTTTCACTATTGGATGAATTTATTTCTTTTTACTATTTTTTCCATTTTTCCATTTTATTTTTAGGTTTTTTAGCCAAGCTCTCTGATGCTATGTGTAGAACTTTCACAGATGTAAGTTGTTGATGGGTTCTGTCAATTTTTCTCCATCAGGTGTGGCCAACTGATAAGCTCCAGAACTGAATTCTATAGTAATAGTATAGGGACCAAGCCAATTAGCCTCAAATTTTCCAGGTTTTTCATGGTCCGCCTAATTTCTTGGGTTTTGCATGAGGACCAAGTCATCGATTTCAAATTTTCTCACCATTAATCTTTTGTCGTAGCTTCGGTAGAGACGATTTTGATATGCCTGCAAATGATTTAAGGCATTTTGTCATCTTTCTTGTAACATTTCTAGCTCATGTAGGCGAGATTGTCTGTACTCTTCATCATTAATCATTCATTTCAAAGAGACCCGGAAAGAAGGACTTTTGACCTTGATGGGCAATATGGCCTCAGATCCGTAGACCAAGGAAAATGGAGTGGCTCCAGTGGGTGTACGGATGCTAGTGCAGTAAGCCCATAAAGCAGGATTAAGTTGTAGGTGCCAATCTTGGCCAACGTCATTGACGGTCTTCTTGAGTATGCGAAGAATTGTTTTATTTGACGCCTCAGCTTGGCCATTACCTTGTGGGTAATATGGGTGGAAAAATGGTGTTGAATATGAAATCACTCACAGAGTTCATGAACGTCTTGATTTTTCAATGGACTATTGTTATCTGTGATGATGGATTGTGGGACACCATACCGGTAGATGATGTAATCTAGGATAAACTTGGATATTTGCTTACCGATGATGTAAGTGAGAGGGACGACTTCAATCCATTTAGTAAAATACTCAGTGGCGGTGATTATGAATTTATGGCCATTTGAGGAAGATGGATGGATCTTGCCCATGAGGTCAAGTCCCCATTGTGTGAAAGGCCACAGAGAAGTGATCGGTCTCAATTCTTGTGCAGGTGTGTGAATTAGGTCATTGTGCACCTGGCATTTCTGACATGTTCTGGTGAACTGAAGAGCATCATTTTCTAATGTCGGCCAATAGTATCCCAGTCTGGTGACTTTCCTAGCTAACGTTGGACCACTCGAATGAGATCTGCATATACCCTCATGTACTTCTCATAAACTTGTTTGGGCTTCATCAGTGTCAAGACAACGAAGAAGGGTGTTATCAAAGCCACGACGGTATAGGGTGTCATTGACGATGGTGTGTCTAGCGACTTTTCAGATAAAAGACTTTCTTTGTTTGTTGGAAAGGTTGGGTGGTAGGGTTTGGGATTTAAGATAATCATAGATGTCTTGGTACCATGGTGAACTGGGACCAACAATCTCGCAAACCATTTCTGACTCAAGGATATCATATGCAGGCATCAATAGTTGTTCCACTAACAATTCAAATTGTGACACATTCTTAGGGATGTCTAAGAGAGATCCAATGGTAGCCATTGCATTGGCTACCTTATTTTGTGTCCTTGGGATTTGTTCAAATGCAATCATTTTGAAATTCATCAAGAAACTATCCACCATTCCTTTGTAAGGAAGCAACTCTTCATCATTTGTTTCATAATCACCATTTGCTTGGTTGATGACTAACTGAGAATCCTCGAATACGAGCAATGTCTAAATTTTCCATTTAATTGCTATCTTGAGACCTGTGACCAATGCCTCATATTCTGCAATGTTATTTGTACAAGGGAAGGCGATCTGAAATGATTTAGCAATTGAATCCCCTTGTGGTGTGATAAATAAGTAGCCAGCTCCTGAGCTGTGACCGATGTGGGATCCATCAAAATATAGCTTCCATGGTAATATTGGTTCTGCATGAAAGATAGACTCATCGGGGAAATCAGTTATCAGCGGATGAGTGGCTTGGATCAGTGCATCTGCAAGTTGATCTGCTATTACTTGACCTTTTATTGCCTTGCACTCAACATATTGTATGTCATACTTGCTTAATATCATGACCCATTTCGCCAAACGGCCTGTCAATGCCACCCGACTTAGAAGATATTTTAGTGGGTCAATCTTGGCTACCAAATGTGTTTGATGGCTCAACATATAGTGTCTTAGTTTCTGCACCACAAAGACAACTGCAAGGCATGCCCATTCAATGGTTGTGTAGTTGAGCTCATATCCTATCAGTGTGCGACTGATGTAGTATATGGCTCATTCTTTTTCCTCATTGACATTTTGTGCCAATAATGCCCCCAATGCATTTGTAGTTGCAGAGACATACAGGATCAATGGTTTGTCTTCAATGGGTGGCATTAGGATAGGTGGTATCAATAGATATTCTTTAATTTGATGAAAGGTTGTGTGGCATTTGTTTGTCCATACAAAGGGAACACTTTTGTGTAATAGGTACTGAAATGGTTAACACTTGTCTGCCAACTGTGCGATGAAGCGTTGGATGGACTGCAGTCTACCCTAAAGTGTTCTCAGCTCACTAATGCCTTTTGGTGGAGGCATGTCTAGAATTGCTTTCACTTTAGCAGGATCAACTTCTATGCATCGTCGTGAAACTATGTAGCCCAGTAGCTTGCCTAAAGTGACCCCAAAGACACATTTTTTTGGGTTCAAATGAACCATTTAATCCTCAAGCCGTCTAAAATTTTTTTCCAAGACTTTCAAATGATCCTTCCTTGTCAGAGACTTGGCGAAGAGGTCATCCACATAATCCTCCATTAGAATGTACATCATTTCATGGAATATCGTTGTCATGGATCTTTGGTAAGTGGCGCCTACGTTCTTTAAACCGAATGGCATGACATTCCAATAGTATGTTCCCCATGGGCAGGTGAATGTCATTTTATGTTGATCTTTTGTGGCAATTCGGATTTGGTTATAACCTGAGAAACCATCCATGAGAGATAAAATCTCATACCCTATTGTAAGATCAACGATCATGTCTATGTTGGGTAGTGGGAAATGATCTTTGGGGCAAGCCTTGTTCAAATCCCTGAAATCCGTGCAAATACAGATTTGTCCATTTGGTTTCGTGATAGGGACAATGTTAGATATCCAGTCAGCATAATCAATTGACCTTATGAATCCTGCATCCAGTAACTTTTTTAGTTCATCCTTTACAACTAATGCAATTTGTGGATGCATTTTCCGTAACTTTTGTTTGACTGGTTTGATATTTGGGATTAGTCGAAGATGATGTAGTACTAATTCTGGGTCTAGGCCCGACATATCAGAATATGACCATGCAAAGTTGACCTTCCTTTCTGCGAAGAACTTTTGGAACTCAGGTTTTTCTTCCTTTGTTAGTGATGCAGCTAAGAGAACCATTTTGGGATTCTCTAGTGTAGCTATGTTAACTTTAGTGGTGTCTTCATTTAACATTGTCGATTTCTCCTGTGTGACGGGAAGAAAGTCCAATCCTCCATCCTTAGGTGCCTCAGAGAGGTTTTCACCTTCGGATACATCCTTTATTTTTACTATTTTTTTATCAAAAGGTGCCTTGTGGTTTTCACCTAAAGATAAATCTTTTTTTGTTCTATTCTTTGTATTTTTGCGACTGGAGGATTGCACACTCTCCCCGAAGTAAGCTGCACAATCTAGGTCAATAGCAAATCCTGCTTTGTGATCACCCCATGGTATACCTTCTCGGAGCCCCATGAACTCTGGTATTGCCTCATCATTCTAAAAGATATCCATAACTAGTGGTTCTTGTTGGTCCCAGTCAATCAGTTGTGGGTACACAAGGGTGATCCTATCATCAGTGTTGGTGAAAGATGGGGAGGATTCAGAAAGCATGAAAATCGAAGCCTCAAGTGTGAAGGCAACGTTGTCAATTTCTACTTCTGTGTCAGATGCGATAGATGGACCATATTCTGATTTTGATGAGTTGAATTCAAAGTCATAATAAGGCACAAAAGTATTTGCATCATGACCATTGGATGGTCCTTCAGAGTTATGGCTTGTGGGTTCAGATAAGTCAGGCTCCTTGGTGGGCTCAAGAATGGGGTGGGATATTTCAGGTGTTGACGAGGGTAATTTGTGCTCTTCTAGATCCCAAGGAATGCTTACCCATTCCTTATTTTTAGAATGTTGGTCGATAGGGTCAATATTGTATTCTTGTCTGAATCTTTCTTCAAAGGGGAGCTGGCCAGGGTCCAGGAATAGTTCATCAATATCATAATCGCTCAGGGTTTTTTCAGATCCCCATTCCCATTCATTAGAATCAGTTTCGGTAAGGGATTCTTCGCATGTCTCGACACTTTCTGGAACCATTACGCCCTCACTTGAAAGTACATAGGTACGTTGATCATCAGTTCTGAGTTGGTCAAACCCTAGCCCTATGTATCTTGGTCTCGCAGAAACGATAACAGGTTCTCTCCTTCCATTGTTGTTCTTTCTGAGACCACTTGTGCCGTCAAAACCTAGTGCCTTGCATATGTCATAGCCTTTTCCATAGAGGTGCACTGGTAGTGGAGATAACTCTTCTGGATCTTTGTAGACCCAGTTAGTTATATCAATGATGACTTCATTACCCATATCTCCCCATGGTGTGAAAACACTTTTTGGTGGAACTTTGAAAGTTGTCTTAGGCTCAACTGCAAAACATGGTCTACCATAGACTTTAGGTGGCTTAGGCATTGTGGTGATACAATAAGCCTTATTTAGTTTGAACTCTCCACAGCCAAGGTCCTGGATCTGAAGGTCTTTACTTGGTATTGGTGTCAATGACGATGGAGTGGTGGAAGTTGACAAAATGGATGATTTAGTGAGTGTAGACGGGTCAATGTATTTGGAGGAAGTGGAAGATGAGGCTTCTCGATTGATGGGTACCTGGTGCTCAGCAGTGGCTCTCAAGTTGGTACAGTATTGAAATGGGTCAGGATCTCCTGGGATAGTAATTTCAGTACCATCAAAAGGGAACTTCAAGTATTGGCGGTATGTGGAAGGAATAGCCTTGAGGGCATGAATCCAGGGGCGCCCAAGTAATATATTGTAATGTATGTCTCAATCCAGTACTTGGCATGCAGTTTGTATAATGACTAGGCCCACACGAATAGGGATTGTGATGATGCCTTTAGAAGCATGTTCTTCATCATCATACACCTTGATGACATTGCTCTTAGTAGCATCTACACATGCATCAGAGAAACCAAGAGCTTTAACCAATTTCAAAGAGTAGATGTTCAATCCTGCTCTACCATCTACTAAGACTCGTCTAACCTTGTGTTTGTGGACAAAAACCTCAATGTGAAGGGCATCATTATGAGATGATTTGGGCGAGGAATAGTCACTGTCCCAAAAGGTAATGTGGTGAGGTGAATTCAAATATCCGACCATAGTTTCAAAATGGTTGACATCGATGTTGGTTGGGACAGACGACTCTTGCAAGACTTTATCCAAGATGGCCTTATGTGTGGGTGAGATACGAAGCAATTCGAGAATGGATATTTGAGCAGGTGTTTTATTTAATTGCTCAATAAGGTTGAATTCTGGTTTAGGCTTTGATTGTCTGGCAGACAGACCAGGTATGGTGATTCTAGGTTGGCGTGCAGAAGGACCTGGGATAGTGACTTTGCCTTTACACGTGGTGACATTGCATTTCGGAGCCTTTTTAATGGTAATGGTATTAACACATTTATATTCATCAGCAGCACAAAGATTGTTAATAATGGTACCATCAGGATAATTATACGCAGGACGGACGTGATTAGCTTAACTATTGTTATTCTTCATGCCAGATGAGGAAGGTTTACCATGATCTTGCAATGGGTTCTTGTGGATAGTATAATCCGCATTAGACATGAATGGTTGACCACCCAATTCAATGGTGTGATTTTCAATAAGGTCTTGTACCAGATTTTGCAACTGACAACAAGCAGAGGTTTTGTGCCCTTTGGCAAGGTGGTAATCAAAAAATGTGTTGTCGTCCCACCATGATGGCTTGAACTGACTAGGGTCATATGGTTTTGGCTCTTCCAACATTATGACATCGTTTTGAAGAAGTTTCTTCAAGACAATTTCAATAGGTTCACCCAAAGGGGTGTATGTGCGTTTTTGGAATTGTCGTGGTTGACGCAACTACCTTTGATTAGATTGGACATGATTAGTTTGAATAGCATTGGCAGTTGGTGTCGGTGTAGTTACAGGTGCATTTTGATTTTGTACTCCTTTGATTGTGAGTACATGACCTGTTGCATTGACAGTTTTTGCATCGACCACACCATCATTAGTGACGTGTTTGTTCTTAACCCAGTATTTGGTTTTGTCATTTGAGCTACTTGGGTTATTATTTGTGGTGGTATTGATGGTTTTGCCACCATATTTTAATTCGACTTTGGCGATCAATGCTTTCTCAAGTTGAACACCCTTTTCAACAAGGTCAACAAAGGTGGTGCAATAATGGACTTGTAATCCATACCTTAGTGGTCCTAGGAGATTTTGTACAAACATGGTGACTTTCTCCTTTTTAGGTATTTCCACCGGACATATGCTTGCTAAGGTTCTCCATCTTTGAAAAAATGGAATAAAAGTCTCTCCTGCATCCTCTTGGGTAAGTTTGCATAAGGAGGCAATGTCAATATCTATGTCAATGTTATAGGCATAGTTTTCAACAAACTTGTTTTCCAATTCGTCCCATGTTTTGAATCCTTTAGGAAATAGGGAGAACCATTCCATTGCATGACTTGCGAGACTTCTAGAGAAAATTCTCATGAGATATGTTTGCTCATATGCAATGTCCATGCAACTAGTAGTGAATTATCTTATATGTTCAATTGGGTTCATTTTTCCTTTGTATTTAGGAAAATGGGGTACCACATATCCATGAGGAAAAGGTGGCATATACAAGGTTGTGTCAAACGGATATGGACACAAATCATGTGACATGTAAGACTTTTTGTTGGATTGTTGCAATGTCTCCACCTGGGTTTGTAGAGCAACAAGTTAGAGTGTGAGTGCTTCCACAATTGGGTTGTTGGTAGCATCGCACATGTTGGTGAGCAGTATGGATTGGTTTCCCACTTGTTGTGATCAGATGGTTTGATTTGGAATTGGTTGACGGTGGGAAAAATGAGTGTTTTGTTGAGGGATGTGTTGTTGTGTATGAACTTGAGAGGCATAAGTGGGGATGTGAGATCCTGCCATGTTGGACTGAATTTGAGGACCTTGTTGGTTTTGAGTTTGTTGATGTCCAAATGTAGTGAAGGATTGAGGGCCTTGTTGACTTTGAGCTTGTTGATGCCCAAATGGAGTGAAGGATTGGGTGCCTTGATTACCTTGCCCAAACAAGATATTGTGGCCATGAGGGATGTTGGTGTTAACCTGTGAGGAATTAGGTTGGGTGCCTTGAATGAAAACTCTTCATTTATTCTTCCCAAAAGGATTAGATGAGTTGGTTTCCATAGCACTTGAAGAACCTAATAACAGGTTTGTTGATGTATTCATGGAACTAGATGAAGTTCCAAAGAGGTTTGAGGTGGTTGCACCCATTGTTTGTGAAGGGATGGTGGATGTTTGTTGGGGGATGGATTGTGAAGTGGTGCTGGTTTGGGTATATGATCCCCCAATAGAGGTGGAATTGTTTGATGTGTGGGTTATGGGGGAAGTATGACCAAGGGAGGTAGCATTGATGGTGTTGATGATATTTTGTGAAGAAGCTCCCATGGAAGGATTGTGTGGTGGGGGGGTGGGAGATGTTGCTCTAAGAGTGTTAAGGTCAAATCCCTTTGGTAACTTAGCCCCTTGGTCAAGGAGCATGGCTAGGAATCTAGAAGAGTCGTTTGAGACTACTTCTTCCACAAAAGCCACAACTTCTAGGTGTTGGGTAGAAACTAATATGTCATCTTCAAAGACTTCCCCATTTGGGTCTCTGTGGATGAATTGTTCAAAAAGGTCTTGTGGACTGTGTGTGATGTTCATTTCACTGAAAGGATTGATGTTGGAATTTCCCATGTTATAAGAAGTATTGTTCATTTCATTAGGGGAAGAATCCATACTAGTTGTGAAACCAAGAAAGTTGGTGTCTTGTCCAAAGGAATCCATGAGTCTTTTCTTTTTCTGTAAGCGAGTTTCAACCATACAATTTTTTCTCAACTTAGGGATGATGCGGGAAAATGATCTACATATGACACTATGTTATTGGGTTCTTTTTGGAACTTTAGGAATGTTTATGAGATGAAAATGAGACCTAAAGAGGACCAAAGGTTTGTGAATGAAAAATGGTGTGATGCTAAAAATGGAGATGCTAAGTGGTATGCAACTAAAGGAGCCTAAGATGTACTTACTATTGAGGGATCTAAGGAGGATAACTTGAGCAAGCAAGGTTTTGACAATGATTCAAGTTTAGAATACCAATGGACCATAAAAGGACTAAAAGAGGACAAAGTGAAGTTTCCACACTAGACTATTGAGTGGGAAATAATTCACAGAAGTTTGACTGAATGACAAAAGGTAATTGGGTCCAATGATAACCTACTATTGAATGCAAATTTTTGACAATGAATGATAAGAGTCAACTCCTATAATCTACAAAAGTAAGTGTCTAAGGAGATGGTGAAGTTGCCAATGCAACTAATGGAATGGAAAAAATGGAATCCTATTGTGATCCTATAATGCAATTTTTGAGGGAAGTTGAGCAATTCAGAGTCTAGTTTGAACTATAACAGTGAAGGAAGACCTGATTGAATTAAAGACAAGTTGTGGACTTTCAGTTTTGACTGTGAGAAGATGGTTTGCGAAATTTTGTCAAATGCGTCGCAGTGAATGTAGTACGGTAGAGCGAATGCGGCTCACAGTAGCTAATGCGGTTCTCCTGAGGGAGTTTATCTATTGCCACACCGAACGGAAACCTGAGGGTTCACCAATGTAATATAGTATTTCTGCAAAATAGATTGTTAGTTATACACGTAATGCATGCAATATTGAATCATACAAACAATGAAATACAAATAGAGAATAAAAGAGAAAATGGGTTAAACTAGAATGGTCTCACCAGATCTTCTCTCCTCCATGCTTCACTTCCATTGTACCTCCTCAAGCTTGTTGTGGTAATAGATGCCCTCAGATTCATGAGAAAACTCTATATGCCTAGACCTAACAAGACTTTTCAAGGATTTGAAATGAAATCTAATTTGCACAATATAATTAACTATGTATGCAAAAGATTAGAAAATGATAAAAATGCAACAATAATCTTCAAACAACTAAGATTTAAAGATGTCGAAATTCAAGATCAAGATCCCTGAAATGAGAGCAAAATTGTCATTTTATAGAAAATGCAATTTTGCATGGATGGATGAGATGAGAGATTGAGAAAATGCCCTAGAATCAATGGTTAAGATTCAAAATGTCAACTCTCAATTAGGGTTAGGGCAAAATGCCCAAATGTGTGAATAAGATTTAATTAAATAAATTAAATCAAGAATAAACGTGACAATGAGATGAAATTAGTAAAAATCAAAAGATAAGAAGATGGGATTTTATAAAATCAGTAATTTTAGAAATTACTTGATTTGTAGAAGAATATTTCCATTCTAAATTAAATTAATTCAAAATATGGATTTTGTGAGATAATAAGTAATTGATTTTTGAAATTAATTACTAAAAGAAGAATCAGTTAATTATGTGAGACATTTTTAAATAAATTGTTTTATTTAAAAATAACAAAGTGTCACATACAATAATTAAATAATTAAGAATAATTATTTAATTTAGAAGAAATGGTTAGTTAATTAAATAAATTAATGAATCTATTTAATTAAGAGAGGATTTAGGAATTAGTGACATATTACTAAATATATTAAAATATATTTATTTAATAATCAGGAGGACATTAATGACAAAGAATAATTAAATAAAATGAGAACTTTATTCAATTTATGAGTTGACTTTAGATAATTAGTGACACATTAAATAAAAATAATTTATTTATTTAATAATCAGGAAGAATAAAAGATAACGAATTAATTAAATAATTATGAATTATTTAATTAATAGTTGATGGTGGGTTAGGAACATATTTAAAATGTATTATGCTAGGATGAAAAGTGGTAAAATAGTGCTCGCAGGCCTAGGTCATTTTTAGGTGTCTATAGAGGTGTCATCCCACCACCACCGAGCAATAAGATCACCCAAAGACGGATCACGTAGCCACATAAGCTAGAATTTCAGAGGTGGATTCTTTGGATTTGGGAAAGTTGAAGTCAAAAACTTAATTGGCTAATGATCAGAGCCACACCAGTCAAGAATCTCAGAGAAAATGACCAAGCTACCTCTAACCCAAGAGCAAGAGACAAGGAAACGATCTGGCCGCTGGGAAATCGCTTCAGGCCCACTCTATCTATTATTACAAGTGAAAATTTTGTTAGAGGGTTTAACATCCACCAGAGCAAGAGAGCCCACATTAGTCCGAAAGGAAACGATCTGGCCACTGGGAAATCGCTTCAGGCCCACTCTATCTATTATTCCAAGTGAAAATTTTGTTAGAGGGTTTAACATCCACCAAAGCAAGAGAATCCACATTAGTCTAAAACAGATCTGAAGCAAGACCAAGGCTAAGCAACCCTCCCCTTTTCTCCTCCAATCTCAACACAGCATTGAAATCACCAGCTAAGATCCTAGGTAGAAAGAGTGCACAAGACCTAGCATACCTGATATGAGCCCAAAGCAAGATTTTACCATGAATTTCAATCGGAGCATAAAGATTACTAACCAAAATAGTCTCCCCATATTCCAAAACTGAAGCCACCACAGAAATAGTAGATTGGCTTGAAATCCACCAGAAAGGAACAACCTTGCGAGGATTCCAACTCGTCGAATTATCCCTTAATGTTTGCCCAAAATAATTGTTTTAATGTGATTTAGGTCACATTAGTTCAAGGGTTTTATCACCATTGGCCTAATTATGGCCCTACTTCAATGCTAACCCTATTTCACTACAGGAATTGAGATTTGATCATGTAGTTGTGATCTCTCCCATACATCACCAGTCTCGTACAATATAAATCATGGCAATTTAAGCGTTGTGACGTCTGCAATATGTTGACACCTAGTTGTGTATGCGTGTGTGGCCTGATTCCCACTAACTGGCTCATCACCCAGAGTTTTGATCGACGGTGAAGGTTGAGCTAGGAGGGATGATATCAGCCATTCCTCGCTCACCTCGCACGACTTGAGTAATGCTCATAAATATATTGTGAGGTGTGTGAAGTGCTGACACATGGTGTCCTTGGTTGCAGTACTAGGCGGAATTGTCATGAGGCACAAGTGATGTGGCATCTAGTTAGAACTATTTCATTGGTTTGTGTGCTGTGGGAATGCCTCGTATACTTTTCAAATGTGGTAAATCGGATTCAATCTATTTGATGTGTCATCTCACCAGGAGATCTACGGCCACTGTTCAAAACTTGAGTCATATGGTAGCCATTTTTCCTTCTATTGTGAAGGAATTAATGGCATGTGATTCACATAATGAATCAGCTGGATTTTTATACTTGTGATGGGTTAACTCATAACTATCATCCCCTGCAATTTGCAAATCTCCAAGTACATGGGGTTACTAACAGTGAAAAATTGATATATACTGTCAATTAATTAGAGTTTGCAATAATGGTTGCTGACTTATGCTAAATTTCTCGATAAATAGGCATAAGGTGGATGTCATTTTCATCTTGTGTTTTCAGTACCAGTGCATGATTAATTTTAGTATCAGTGAGCATATTCACTAGTAAGCTAGAGAGAGTGATAAGTAGAAAAGATGGATAAGATTGTAAGGCGGTCTACTAGGCTCAACAAACCGTCGCCCTCAAGTGACACTGCTTCTGGAAAATTGAGCAGGTAGGGTCTTGAGGAGAAGGAGATCACCGTTGGTGGAGTATTGGCTGCACCTGCAAGGTGTAGCAAGTTCTTGCAACTATCAAAAGATGGTGTGATAACTACTATAGTCAGAGGGAAATAACCTGCGCAATGTTTCACAAGCACTCGACGAAAGGTGAGGTATGGTTGAGGATCATATGGGTGACGACACTCGCCAATTGCGATATCAGATGATGATTTTGATAGTGACACATAAACTTATTTAGATTATCACCATTACCTGGATTTACTGAATCAGATGCCTTCATGAGAATGTGAGGTCCTTATAGTTCCACCTATTGCACCAAAGGCTCCTAGTGGGCGTATTCTTCCTGTGACAGATGTCGGCATGGATGATGATGGGTCAATGGTTTCTCCCCATTTTATAACCTGTACGCAAAGTGGTCATGTGTACCATGGCTCGTATGTTGGTTGCCATCCTATGCAATACTTTTACTCTCGTTAGATGTCTGGTTCCTGGTTGTTGGTTTCCCTTTTTGGCCTTTTGTGGTATTGGTGGTTCGGTGAGGAAGTTGTTGTTGTGGTGTGCGTTAGCGGTTTTGGTCTACCACGTGGGGAATTTTGGTTGCAAGTGTCTCATTTTCCCTGCGATGCAATGATTGTAAATGTTACTTTGTGGGAAATGTTACTGAAATGATAGAAAATTGAATTTGAAGTCAATTTTGTAATGATTTACCTTTGAGCTTGAAGCTTGTTTTTGCTCCTTATAAAAGGAAATCAAGGCTCAATTGCGAGGGGGTCATAATTTTCGTCCAATTTTGAGTCAGGTGGACAAGTCTGGTAAACATCATAGTGGGGCTAATATATGAAAGAATAGTACAATTAAGCCCATTTTGGCTTAAAATACAGATGTAACTGGTCTAAAATGAATATATAGAAATTACTGATATCGAAACAAAATTTAAAAAATCTTGTGCATGAACTCTCCTCTTGTGTCATTGTTGAAAATTATGAATAATGTATGAAGGAAGTGTTATTCATTGTCAAACATTAAATTGAACGCATGTTTCCTGTTCTTGCCCTAATTCAAAGAATCGGTTAAACAATTTGAATAGGCTCATGGATTTGTAATGGTATGTTGAGGATGTGCTAAGTAGTTTTGCACTAAGAGTAAGGAGCTCTGCAATGTAAGGCATTGTGTGGGTAGTCCCTAATTGTTAGACCCTTTAGATTTTTGTATGTCTGGTCATTATGTGTGTGACTCCGAAGCCCAATTGGACAAACACTGGTCTATTATCATTTAATATATGTTGTATTTGGTCACTAATGTGGGTCAGGGTTCTGACATATTTTTGAATTGCATAAATCCTATGAGAAATGTGTGAAATACTCGCACATACCTTCAATTCGTGGACCATAGGTGGCATGACTTTTAAATGATCAACCAATCTTTTAAAAACTCATGTGTATTCACTCGTTTCATGATTTTGTCTGCAAATGAAAGTGTTCTACAAAGTAATGATCTAAATGAACACAAAAGGAATACCCTCCTTGGTTGTGTAGGACCTAAAGTGTAGGAGACCTCAACCTGGATGTGGATCTTGTTAGTTGGCCATTCATTGTGAGGGGTCTTGGGTATGGGAGATGGCTACTTCCTAGGGATTCCATGGGTGTACTGGAAAAACTGCCAATAGAATGGTGACTCAGCTAGGGACAAAAATTTGAATCTGTAGATGTTGACTAATGTATATCTCAGAGTCAATTAATTTCTTATCTTAATATCTTGTTCAAAATATTGAAGAAATCATGGACCTAGAGAATATTGTGTTGCGGAAAAGTTTTAGAGGATTTGAATATGATTTCATTGTTGGAGAAAACCTAGAAAGAGATTTACTCTTGAAAGGACTTCACATTGTTTGAAGTTCGTTCCTCTATGAAAGGAGGTGGCGACTCTATGTAAAGAACCAATTGAATCGTGAGGGAGACTTCCAGATTTGTGGAATTTGCAATCAGGAAGCAAGAGTAGTGGTTACTGCAATGTGTTTAGGTATTCTTATAAAACTAAAGAAAGTATTATTATGTTGACAGAAATGTATAAGACATCTTTGAGGCTTATTTTAGCATGCTTTGTATAGAAAATTGAAAGTTGTACTTTGTGCTAAGTGAATATTCAAAGTATAGATATCTTAAGTTGCAGTCACAGTAATTGGTGCATTCTAGAAACCTTAAGATCATAATTAAAAAGGTTTTTTGTCATTATACTATGTAAACCTTTTCATTAAAAAGGGAATGGGTTGTCAGTGTACACCTAATGATGTAGATGGTGCATAAAATATGCATGGTAAACAACCTCTTCTCCATCATAGAGGCTTTAGTACTGACAAGTACAAGGCTTTGAACTTTGGGAATATTTGTGGATACCCCAATGATGTGCCCCTCAAGATTAGAAAGAACATACCACAGTTTAGTGGGGATGAGTCTGAATCAACAAGCAAACATGTACGTGACTTTTTTGATGTCATGGGAGATTACGAGATAAACTTTGAGGAGGTGGTGATGAAATTATTTTCTCAATCTTTGAAGGGAGATGCAAGAGATTGGTTCTCTCTTTTGCAAGCATCCTCAGTGCATTCTTGGATTGATTTTAAGGCGGTGTTCATGCAACAATTTGTTGAAAGGATAAGCCCTGTTATGATTAGAAGGAGTTTCCTGGAGATAAACAAAAGTATGGAAGAATTGATCCTTGCTTTCAACCTAAGATTTGTTAAAGCTATAAGGGATATCTCAGAATTTTTGAGGCCCAACAATGCAAAGTGCTTGGTTGTATATTTGGGAGCTTTTGATAGTAAGATGGGTTTCTTGTTAAGAGACAAGGAGCCTGTTACTTTATTGCAGGCATATCAAAGTGTCATAGACATTGAAAATAACCCGGAATACTCGATGATGAAAGGATATATGGAAACAAGTGTTGGTAGTCCTTGTATATCATGTGTAGCTGAAGTCATTCATCCAATCGGTGAATGTAGTCCTTAGAGTAACAATGCTACTGCAACTATAATTTCCCCACCATTGCAATGTGATAATCATACTGAGTCTCAAGTGGAATACCCTCAACAATTGAACCATATTTTTTTAACATCTTCATTGCAAAAATTTTATGAGCTAAGGAGACAGGAGGGAGAATCGCCTTATGAATTATTTTCAAGATTTTTGGATACATTGATAAGCATAACTAGAGATATTAGGCCTAATGATATGATGTGTGTTAATATGTTCTGTGAAATATACAAACTAGGATTGAGTAACTTCCCTGATAATTTGAAGCCCTACACTATAGACCAATTGGTGAATTAGATAGGTGTTGTGGAAAATGTTGAAGATGGTTACGCACACCATGATATTCCTTGCATTATAGGAAGCAACACCCATTATAAGGAAAATCAAGGGTCGGAGGAATTTGATTAGGATAATGTATTAGAATATAGCTCATTGGTTGTTGAATGTTGTCTCTTTACAAACACTTTAGATGGGGATTCATGTAGCAATAATGATGTTGAGGTTTTATATTGCAGGAATGCATCTAGTACCCCTCATGGCGATGTTTTGAATTATGATCAAGTACCAGGTGTGCAAGATGAAACCTTGTATGGTAATATGGTAAATAATAGTGTGGTTCATACTCGTGAAATCATTGTACATGTGGGAAATTAGGAGGATAATGTTGAGCCTATTCAACCTTCTGTAGAGTGTGACCCCTTATATAAGGTGGAGGTTGAATCCAATGCTTCCAGTGGAGATTATGTGAATAGCCTGGCAGGGGTACATTTCTTTGGAAGTGAACAATTCTCTTTCTGTGATGAATTATCTGAATATGGATCAATTGCTTTAGGTATGTCTGATGAGGATGGTGATGAGGATCTCTCCCTTTGTTCTATTGATGATTGTTTTGATCTCGAAGGAATTAAGGCATGGGACTCCCATGATGTTCAGGAAGCGGTTTCCTTACCAACTGTGAAGGTGTGGCATAACCCACTATTTGATGAGCCCATAGAAGAGTGCATGATTGTGCATTAAAATTCTTACTGGTGTAAAAATAACCCATTAGTTGAAGAGGACTCAGAGAATTATAAGGCATTTCTTGTCAAGGAGGAGATGAAGTGTCATAATTGTAATGATTAGTATGATATTGACAATAGAAGGTGCCAAGTGTTTAAGGGCGAATTGATCTATCAAGCTAAAAGCATTGACCATGTGGCACTTTTGTTTGATGAGAGAGAATCAAATGATGAATTTGTGGATTTGGAAAATGATGTAAAGATGTTGGTTCCTTATGATGAGTACTCTGAAGAAGTGGTTAGCCAGGGATATGAGGTTGCACTTGAGTTCTTTGCAGATTCTTCTTATCTTATGGATTTGATCACAACACTTTTTTCACCATAGGAAAATGGAGTTCAAGGTAGTCATATGGGGGATATGTCCTTGGTTCTATTGTAGACATGTCCAATTTGTCTCAAGGTATTATTGAGAGTTCCCAGCCTATTGAAAAAGTTGCAATGTATGTTGTAATATATGGGAAAATAGAATACAAGTGTTTTGTTTCCCTTCTTCGGGATGGAGAGGCAAGTGAATGGGGTAGCAATAAAATGATGATAATACATGATGTTGGATGGGTGGAATCGCATAATACATAGGATGGCCCATTGTTTGCACAACAGAATAAGGTCTTTGATAGAGGGAAAGGCATTCATGAAGTTTTTGGGGCTTGGGGCCTCCAATATGATGATCAAATCCAAATGGAAAACACTGGCCTATGATCTCTACCATACCTCACCAGTCTCACATGATATAAATGGTGGTAGGTTAAGCATTTTGAGGTCTATGATATATGTTGACACCTAGATGTGTACGAGTGTGGGGCTTGCTTCCCACTATCTGGCTCATCACCCAGAGTTTTGATCAACGATGGAGGTTGAGCTGGGAGGGATGATCTTAGCCATTCCTCACTCACCTCACATGACTTGAGTAATGCTCATAAATATGTTGTGAGTTGTGTAAAGTGTTGACATGTGGTCTCCTTGGTTGTAGTACAAGGTAGAATTTGTAGCGAGGCACGGGTGATGTGGCGTCTAGTTGGAACTATTTCATTGGTCCACATGCAATGAGCAAGCCTTGTATACTTTTCAAATGTGTTAAATCATATTCAAGCCATCTGATGTGCCATCTCACTAGGAGATCTATGGCCACTATTCAAAACTTGAGGTGTGCATATGGTAGCCATTTTTCCTGCTACCGTGAAGGAATTAATGGCATGTGATTCACATAATGAATCAATTGGATTTTGGTACATGTGATGGATTAACTCATAACTATCATCCCCTAGAATTTTCAAATCTCCAAGTACATGGGGTTACTAATGGTGAAAAATTGATATGTACTGTCAATTAATGAGAGTTTGCAATAATGGTTGGTAGCTTATGTTGAATTGATAGATAAATAGGCATAAGGTAGATGTCATTTTCATCTTGTGTTTTCAGTGCCAGTGCATGATTAATTTTAGTATCAACGAGCGTGTTCACTGGTAAGCTAGAGAGATTGATAAGTAGAAAAGATGGATAAGATTGTAAGGCGGTCTACTAGGCTCAAAAAATTGTCGCCCCAAGGTGACACTACTTCTAGAAAATTGAGTGGGTAGGGTCTTGAGGAGAAGGAGGTCCCCATTGGTGGAGTATTGGCTACACCTACAAGGTGTAGCAGTTACTTGCAACTTTCAAAAGGTGGTGTGACAACTACTACAGTCAGAGGGAAAGAACCTGCACAATGTTTCACAAGTGTTCGACGAAAGGTGAGGTATGGTCAAGGATCATATGGGTGATGACACTCACCAATTTTCCATATCAGATGATGATCCCAATAGCGACACATAAATTGATTTAGATTATTGTCACTACCTGGATTCGTTGAAGCATATTCCTTCACGAGAATGTGAGGTCCTTATAGTTCCACCTATTGGAGCAAAGGCTCCCAATGAGCGTATTCTTCCTGCGGTGGATTTCGGCAAGGATGATGAAGGGTTGATGGTTTCTCTCCCTTTTGTATCTTGTACGTGGAGTGTTTGTGTGTATTGTGGCTCTTGCATTGGCTGCCATCTTTTTCAACACTTTTTCTCTAGTTAGATGCTCGATTCCTGGTTGTTGGTTTCCCTTTTTGGCCTTTTGTGGTGTTGGTGGTTCGGCGAGGAAGTCGTTGATATGGTGTGCATTGGCGATTTTGCTCTACCATGTGGGGAATTTTGGTTGAAAGTGTCTCATTTTCCCTCCTTTTTGATGATTTTATTTTTCATGCGTTGTAATGATTGTAAATGTTACTCTATGAGAAATGTTACTGAAATGATAGAAAATTGAATTTGAAGTGAATTTTGTAATGAATTTACCTTTGAGCCTGAAGCTTTTTTTGCTCCTTATAAAAGGAAATCAAGGCTAAATTGTGAGGGGGTCAGAATTCTAGTCCAGTTTTGAGTCAAGTGGACAAGTCTAGTAAACATGATAGTGGGGCTAATATATGAAAGAATAGTACAGTTAAGCCCATTTTGGCTTTGAATACAAATGTAACTGGTCTTAAATGAATATATAGAAATTAATGATATCAAAATAGAATTTAAAAAATATTATGCATGAACTCTCCTCTTGTATCATTGTTGCAAATTATGGATAATGTATCAAGGATGTGTTATTCATTTTCAAACATTAATTTGAATGCATGTTTCTTGTTCTTGCCTTGACTCAAAAATTACTTAAACAGTTTGAATAGGCTCATGGATTTGTAATGGTATGTTGTGGATGTGTGAAGTAGTTTTTCACTAAGATTAAGGAGCTCTACAATGTAATGCATTGTGTGGGTAGTCCCTAATTTCTAGACCCTTTAGATTTTAGTATGTTCAGTTGTTATGTATGTGACTATGAAGCCCAGTTGGACAAACACTGGTCTATTCTCATTTAATATATGTTGTATTTGGTCACTAATGTGGGTCAGGGTTCTCACATATTTTTGAATTGCATAAATCCTATGAGAAATGTGTGAAATACTCGCACATACCTTCAATTCATGGAGCATAGGTGGCATAACTTTTAAATGATCAGCCAATCTTTTAACAACTCATGTGTATTCACCTATTTCATGATTTTTTTTGCAAATCAAAGTGTTCTACAAGGCAATGATCTAAATGAAAACAAAAGGAATACCCTCTTGGTTGTGCAGGACCTAAAGTGTAGGAGATCTCAGCCTGGATGTGGATCTTGTTAGTTGTCCATTCATTGTGAGGTGTCTTGTGTATGGGAGATGCCTACTTCCTAGGGATTCCTTGGGTGTACTAGAAAAAACACCAACACCTATCTTGGTTATTCTCTCAATTCTTCCACTTGCATTTTGTCATTCTCTCAAGTTATTTAATCTCTCATGCTTTGTTTCTCTACATCAATGATTTGGTATTCTTGGAACATCTTGGAGGTTGCATGATCTTCCTTTCAACATTTCTCACTTGTTAAAGGAGGGAAATCATAGCTTTCTTATAATATTATCATTTTACTTTGATAGCATATTATTCTAGCACATCTATTTACATATTTATCTTGTCTATATTTCTTTCTCTATCTCTATCTATCTAGTATTCCATGGAGGTGGGAACACCTACATGAAGGTTTGACTAAGGAAAGCCCCAAAAATAGCCCCAACCATTTTATCATTTTCATTTGTGCAAGTATTTATTGGAGACTTCATTCATGGACCTCTTGTGAGTGTCACATTTCTTCCTTCTCATTCTATCATTTAATTTCCATTTCATTTAGTACATGTTCATTTATGTTACTCTATTCATTTCTTTATTCTATTATTTTAGGACAGTCTTGAGAGTTTGATTATCAAACAGTCAGTAGGTTATTTGTGATTTTCTATGATAAACTCAACTTTCATTTGTATAAGACTACAACATGCCACATGGAGATCCACACCTCTCACTCTCATCCTTGGCTGAGATTTTACTAGTTTTTCTAGAGAAACCCTACAACCTAGACTCTTTCAATTTATAAAACTCTCTTATTTTTATTCCGCATAAAATATAAATAAACTCCTTTGTCTTCTTATCTCATCACTTGATCTTTGATCCTTGAGGTATTTGAGGACCATTATCCCTTTGAGATCAAATTATTTTGTGTTTTTAATGTTCTCCTCCACATTTTGGTGAACCCAATGTGAACTATCTTTTTCCTTAATCTTTTATTGAAAATTTCTTCTCTCTTGTTTGGACATCTGCTAGATCAAGTGTTGTGATACTTTTATCAGTTTCACATTCTAGTCTACAACTTTTGGGCATGTAGTTAGAAGAATAATTTCACACTTAGATATTAGTTCAAGATGACAATTCAATCCAACCCAAAAAGGTCCCAAATTTGATCAATTCACCATGGGTTTGTCACCTAGATATACACCTCCTTGCATTCATGTATGTGTAGATGTTGAAACAAGTAAACTCAACCTAGAACTCTACTTGAATCCCCTTCTTCTAAATAATATGAGAATACTCTTAGGATACTCTTTAAGAAATTTCAATATTTAGAAGCAAAAATTAAAGAATTTGAAGATTTCTTAAGTCATGGTAACTTGTATACTCAAGTTGCTCCTATAATTTATGGTCTAAGAAATCTACTAATCGTAGACCAAAAAATTCTTGAGTTGCTACATGGAATAGTTGATTTAGTAGATATTCATGTACCTATATAAACGACAGTCTTGGGTCACCTTCAAGATACTGAATTAGAGATCAATGGGACACAATTGAATCTCTCGATGCTAGAGGTGTTCGTGCACATGGTTGACACTAATCACTCCATACACTCCACAACTCCCATGAATAGTACAAATATCATGTTCATTCCTCATATTAACCCTATATTTAATGTTTATAACACTCCTATAGGGTATAATGCTCCTCCTCCACTTGGGTTTGCTACCATGGCTAGTCATCCTCCCTAACCTCCACAATCCAATTGCATCTTAAACACCCTATTACAAAATATGGGTTGAATTTGATCTTAGCCAACCTTACTAGTATCACTTCCCATTCCACATTTCAAACATGTTACCACTGTAGTCCCTTATCTCTAAGTATCTTAAGTGTCCCCATCCCTCAAGGGGTGGAGATTCCTAAGTTTGATAAGTAAAATGTGAGGAGTGACCCACAAACTCATGTTTTATCGTTCACTTCCATGTGTAGCGACTTTCTCTATCAAGATGCACTATTAGCCAAAATATTCCCATGGTCTCCTAAAAACACCACATTGGAGTGGTTTATCTCCCTCCCTGATAATTCCATATTCATCTTTAAGCAATTGGTTAATCAATTCTTGCAATAGCTCCAATCCAACTGAATGACCTTCAAAATTTTGATATTTTTAGGTTGGTTCCTTGACATTTTTCATGATCTTTCACCTTTATATTGATGACTCAACCTAGGGCTTTAAGGTCTAAATGCCCTTATTTCACACTTTTCAAATTTGTTGCGCCTTAAACCCTCACATTTTGTTTCTTTGTTGACCCCTTCACCAGATTGTTGGTTGTTTTAGTAACAACCTATGTCATTTGGCCTATTGTCATTACTGCCCTCTTTGCCTAAGCCCATCGATCATTAGGTTTTTATCGAATTTTAATATTTTGTTGGTCGGCTTGATTTTTTTAATTTTAAAGACTTACATCTTAAAGTCTTTACTTTTTTTGAGGGGTTGTTTCTCGTTACCTAGCTCATGGCCCTTTATTTATCAACAAATAGTATGTGCACATGCATAATCTCTAAGCCATCGTATTTAATCCTGGCCCTTGCACGCACGTCGTGCAGTACTTAAAAAATATATTTTGGTTGGGTTGTGTGGTGTGCACGATTGGGCCACGTGTCCCCCAGCTCAAGTGGGACCCAATCCCCATGATCGACATGGTCTTAGCTGGTAGTAAGTCGACGACTCCAATGTACTATCTCATTGAATCTTGGTCATAGAGTACACATCGTGCAAGTTATTAAATAATTTTATCTAACGTCGTGTGTGATTTGCATGATGGCGACACATGGATTCTAGTGACGGTGTTTGAAAGCTGGATGGGCCCTGCGAGTGATGGACGTGTTGTCTGACTATGAATGACACCATTGGTCAATGGACTAGCCATGAGATAGCATGGAATTTTCAAGTATCTTTGACTCGATCTGAGTCATCCAAAGTTCCATCTCAATGATTGATCGATGGCTCATATTCAAAGCACAAAACTGGCCATGTGTGGGTTTTTGGACACTAAAAATAGTGAGCATTAATGGCATATGCTCTTTAGAGGATATCAGCCTGATCTCCATGCATGTGAAGAACCACTTCCTATAAGTTATGATGAATGGTATGTCGATTTCCATGTACCTGGGAATTAACGGTGATGAAACAAATTCCAGTGAATAATCACTCACCCGCTCGTGCTCTTTTGGGGCATTGTTAATCAGCATCATCAATTGGCTTATAAATATGGATGAGGGCTCATCATTTCCGTCACAACAATTGGGAGTCTGATTTTTTTGTGGTTAACAATTTATCTTGTGTGGTTTATGTTTATCAGTGCAAGATGAGTTGGTCGAACACATCTCCTTCAACTATATGTAGGTCGGCTAGAGTTAATGTTCAAAAGTCTAGTGATGACATGTCATCACATGAAAAAATTAGTCTTCAAGGCTCTCTCAGCTTGAAGATGGAATGTAATAAGTCTATCTCAGGAGTTACTAGGTGCAACTCTCAGCTGAAAATCCTAGCTACAATTACAGAAGAGGTGGTGTGCAGCCACAAGGAAAGTTCTGCAAGGTTCGATTGAAGATAGAGGGCCAGAGTGAGGTATTATCGAAGTTCTCAGGGAAGGAAAAAAAATTCCATTGATATTTCTGATAGCGATACAGAGACAGACTCCGACTATGACAAATTCTTGGTAGTGCTGACCGAGATGGTTGGTGTGAATGAAGAGGTCTTTGAGGCTTCTCCAATTTCCATGGTGGCACCGTGTGATTTTGTTTGTTGTGATTTTGTTTGTTCTAATGTGTGTGATCCTGAAGTAGGAGCAGTGGTTTCGCCTCCTACTATGGCAAAGACACAAAGTGGTTGCAAGTATCATGGCCCTGGTGATGGTTTTCTGGTTTTTGTCATGATATGTGTTGGGTCTCTTTTTGGTTCAATGTGGATATGGACGGCAAGCCTTAACAACATTTTGGAAATAGGTGGGTAACACCGGCTAGTTGTTATGATTTCTTTATTCTCCTACATGGTACATGATTGCATCTAACCGTTTGGGATTTTGAAATACAAATAAAATTTTGCATTTGAAATGAAATTAATATTGAAATGTAACTGTAATGAGCCTGATGCTTGTTGCTCTCTTGTGTTATAAAAGATATTTCAAGGATCATTACAGAGGTCAGATTTTTGAATCTAGTGAGGTCTAGGTACGGTATAGTGAACACATAGAATGTAGAATTCTTGATGAATCTGCCATTAATTATCTTGAGTAGGGTTTATGTATAAAATACTCTTAAATGGTTTGATGCAATTACTGATATTGAAACAAATCTGAAAAAATTAAAGAATGTGCTCTCTTGTGTGTTGTTGTGATAGACTATGAATGAAAGTATCAAGTCTAGTTTCATTTAAATTCAATGGTTCTTTTGAATGTATAATTCTTCTTCTTGCTTCAACTCAATGAGTTAATCAAATGCTTGGGAAAGAATCGTAGGTCTGTGATCTAATGTGATAAGGATTTCATAAGTGATACTTTGAGTACTATGAAGTTTTATAGTGTAATGCATTGAGAAAATCGTTCACTTATATCAGGGTTAAATATTGTGTATGACTTAATATTTCATGCTTGACTCCTGCCCAATTTGATGAGGCATTGGCTTATTCATTTGGAAATCTTATAGGTTAATGAAATTAGAAAATACTCATCTATGGATTCAAGGTTGGAACACTACTTAAATCAAATTTTATCCATACTGAGATGTAAGTCTCGTAAGTACAAAATGTTCCTAGCAATTTAGAGGTCATTTGTTTGAAGGCTAGCCAAACCTTTGATGAATAATGTTTAAATTGCATTCAGTAGGGACAATTCTATGTGTGGAAATTTTCTTGAGGTTTTGAATATCATATGAACATGATAAGGGATACCCTCCTTGGTCTCACAGAGCCTAAAGAGTAGGAGTAAAGGCCTTAGGACCTTTACTCATTATGTTGGCCTTCTAGCCTAGGAATGTCTCGAACATAAGGCATGGCATCCCTTTAGAGAAATTCGGGCTCTAGCAAGAAAAAACACCAATAGAAATGGTGACTCCGCTAGGGAAAACTTTGAGAAATTTATAAAAAAAAGAATCCCAAGCGCAGATGGTAGTACCACAGAGTCAAACATTTGGTGGATTTGAATATTTTGTTCAGAAATTGAAGGTTTGAGAACTTGGAAAGGTTTTGGTAGCAGTAAGAATTTGAAAATTTATGAATGACTCTACTAGTGGAGACAACCCATAATGAAATTTACTTATGAAAGGGATTCATGCTTCTTTGAAGTTCAATCTGTAAGATAGCTAAAAAGCGTTGCAAGCAAAGATCGGTTAAATCTAATAAACATGCATTAATCTAAATCAAACAACAAAGTACGAAAGAATAAACTAAAACAGTAATCAAAGCCTCACCAAATATCCATCCACTCCTTCGAATTATCTCTATAACTCTAGATTTTAAACCATGATGAAGATCGATCTGCAACTAGAATAAAAATGTCAATTCTAATCTAAAATAAACAATGAAGTACGAATTAAAAACATAAATGAAATCTAAGCTAATAAACTTGAAACAATCTCACTGACAATGCTTTCACTCTTTCGAATAACCTCCATTGCTCTTCTCCATTTTTCCTTTTTAGTGTTCTTGCCCTCAGATTTTGTGTTTGATGCAAGTATAACCGTGTTGACTGTCTTAGCAAAATATCAAAGATGAATAAAGCTTCTTCTCAAAAGTTCTTGATTTCGGGAGGAGGAATAATGATAATGACAGGCCATTTTATAGATTTTGGGTTTTCGAATGATCGACTCAGATTGAAAAGAGAGATCGATGGATGAGATTAATGAATGCCATGCGATATAAGTTATGTGTCAGTTAGAATGTGAGTCAAAAGTTCAGTTAAGAATCTTCGAAAATAGAAGAAATAGACTTTGTATGTAAAAGAAAAAGTTGGAACTCGAAGACGGAGAATGCATTTGAATGCATACATGCATATGAATTAGAACTAGTTAATCGACTAGTTGTGACAGAGAGTCTTCTCGCAGAGATAAACAGGTATTGAATCTGGAGATAACTGGAGAACTAAAAATAGATCTCGAGTCAGAAGGTGAGTAAATGATTAGATAACTGATAGAAGAATGTGACATAAATAATTAAATATTAATTTAATTCATCATTTGAAAATTGAAAGATTTAAATTAAATAAATAAAGATAATTTATTTAATGTGACTGTTGAAAAGGATACATTGAATAATTAAATAATAAATATTTAATTATAGTTGAAAGGGAGTTAAATGAATAATTAAATAAAGATATTTAATTATAGTTGAATAAGTATGATAAAGAAGGTTTAATTAAATAATAAATATTTAATTAAGAAAGAGGAATTAGTTAGCGACATAATTAAATAAACGTAATTTATTTAATTAATCAAGTTGAATAAGGTTATAATGAATTAATGAATTAATTAAAAGGGGTATTTAATTAATAGAAGAAATATGTATTAGAAAGGATAATTAAATAATTAACATTATTTAATCATGACGACGGACTATAGAAAATTATGTCGAATGTGTACTCGCAGGCCTAGACCAATTTTCGGTGTCTACAGTTTGCCCCTCTTTGATACAATGTCGTTTCGGCGTTGTGTCGAAGAAAATATGCCCCGATTGTGCCCCAGCATGAAATAGGGTAAGGTATGCCCCCTCGGGAAAATTGACAATTTTTGAAAAGTTTCAAAAAAATCAGGAGATATTCTAAGTCAATTTGGCAGTTAGAAACGCTATGGAGTTGAAAGAAATGAATTTGGAGATGGTATGGATGAATACGGGTCGATGGAAGTTGAAATGTTAAGTGGCCAATAGACAAGGGCTGAAGAAATGCCACCCAAATTCAACCTATAAATAGAAATTAGGTTGAAATGAAATTCATTTGCACCCGGAGGAGATAGAAAAACTAAGAATTTGCTCTGACTAGCGCACAAAGATGGCACCCATTCCCTACACTAGGCATCGCGGATATCGGATCTGGACATTCAGGCGGCCAGTTGATGCAAGACCACCGGTATGTACTCAAAAATGATCCCTTGAAATTAATTTTTGCACGTTTTTCTAGGCATAAAAAAGTCAATAAGCAGATGTGGTGCATTGTAAACACCACATATGCTGTCATGTTCACCGCATTTGTCTGTGAAATGATGCATATGTAGAAACACGCTTAGGCTAGATTTAGGCATTCAAGGAATTATCTCATTTGAATAAGAATGCACCGCATGTGTATACATGCAACGCATTTGCATTAGGGTTAGACACATGTGACATAATGAACCACATATGAATTATTGCAATGCATATGTGGTAGATAGGCAGGTTTAAAAAATGCATAGCATGTGTGTGACAAGTCATCGCATGTGTATAAATGCACCGCATGTGAAGTGTCCTGCAACGCAATTGTATAATTGCACCGCATTTGTTAAAGTGAGTCGCATTTGACTTGTGAAATTTTTGAAAAAAATTTGTAAGAAAAACTTGAAAATTTATATCATGGTTTAAATGCAAGTTGTTTTAGATCCCATATATACACAAGAGTCACAACCGGACACATTCGATCTGAGAGATCGTTTGACAACTGCAGAGACTCGGTTGTTGTGGACACTTGGTTTGAGTCATTGTTTATCGATGCCCGCTATTCGGGCGAACAGGGGTATGTTGACGACACTTTGCGAGCGATGGCACTCAGAGACATCGTCGTTTCATTTACCGACTGGGGAGGCCACTGTTACATTGGAGGATGTGTACAAGATTTTGAGACTTCCGATCAGAGGAGAGCGGGTTGTATATGATACCCAGCGCGGATTGATGGAGTTAGCCAGATTTTATCAGGAGGATGACATTAGCAAGCTCGGTATAGAGCACTATGAGATCAGATGGCCAGTGTTAGCTAACAGATATGAGAGGATCGATTGCATCCTATGTACATTGATTGGGGGGATTGTGCTTCCTGACAGACAGGGTCACAGATTTCTAGTTGGATGGGGGGCTATGTTGATTGGGATGTTAGAGAGTGAGACGAGGTATGCCTGGGGTCCATGTCTTCTTGGGATGTTATACTTCCACCTACATGACATTGCATACAGAGACGCACAGTCACTGAGCTCTGGGACCACTTTATTGATGGTGTGGGGTTGGGAGAGGATAGCGATTTTTCATCCGACAGTCACTGTAGAGCGACAGGAGAGACACCCGTATGTGTTCCGATATGCAGGACAGATCACACAGACACATGTGGGTGACACAGGATTTTGGAGACATGCATTAGACACTCTGGATCAGTTTACATGGAGACCATACATGGATTGTGAGGAGTGGTCAGACGAGGACACACACTTGTCGCTCTGTCGACAGACACAGTACTTGATTGGGAGGACAATCTCTAGTGTACACATCATAGAGAGACACTTACCAGACAGGGTTTTGAGACAGTTCGGCAAGGTACAGGATGAGCCTCGAAGCAGAGTAGAGTTTGCTCGTTCATCCAGAGAGGTTCCATATTGGGGACCTATGATACCAGTAGCTACAGCTAAGGCAGAGATATAGGCATTAACACCAGTACAATGGGGGTGGAGAGGAGGATTAGCAGATCCAGGGACTACGCCTGTGTATGACGCATGGTTTGTAGAGCATAGACCTATCCCTTACATAGATCTAGATTTGCCAGCACCAGTGGAGAGACAAGGGATAGGACCTAGAGGATGGCAGAGAGGTGGAGGTGCTAGAGTTGGCAGAGTTGGAGGGAGAGATGGTGATGGAAAAGGTGGTGGGCGAGGATGGAGAGGATGGAGAGGGTGTCAGGTAGGTGTACTTTCACCTATCCGTGAGTTAGTAGCTGAGGATGTATCGATGTTGGACGTCAGAGGTGGAGCAGAGGCACATGTCGGAGGTGAGCAGCCTGCAGTGGAGGTAGTGGTAGAGGCTCGTGCAGAGGTGGATGTGGGAGTAGAGGATGTTGTAGAGGATCTTGATTTGGACATGGCTATAGACGCTCTGGGTGTTTTGGCGGGATACAGAGAGGATGATGTGGAGGAAGATGTTGAGGATGATGCATCAATGGAGGAGCAGGAGAGAGAGCTTCGAGATCGGATTGTAGAGGGGAGGCGGGAGGAGGATGCTCCTAGGGATGGTGAGAGGGAGGCCTTGGAGGAGAGGGTGAGACAAATGACAGCAGAGCTAGATGCCTTGAGGATAGAGAGAGATAGTGCTCTCATGGAGAGGGATCAGGCCATATCCCGATGGCAGGAGACAGTGCAGCAGTATACGGAGGTCAGACATTTGGCCAGTGGGACTACATCAGATGGCATGGTTCGAGAGTTGGTCAGAGCGGTGGAGAGAGCCACCTATTACAGGGACTTATATGAGGTAGTGGTTCCAACAGAGAGACGGGCTCCTAGTTTTTCAGAGGTGCGGAGTCAGAGGTCACAGAGTAGGAGTCAGAGGACACAAAGTACTGAGGGTGTGGTAGGACCACCTAGGATAGGTCCATATGACAGGACTTCCACCTCACAGAGGTTACCGTCGAGATAGTTGCCTCCACAGTCACCACGGGACAGCAGTGGCAGTGGGACTCGATGATACGTATTAGACATGTAGACATTGTATTTTGATCAGAGAGCCTGCAAGCTCATTGTTATTTATAGATACATTCTGATAGTGTACTGTGACACGCTATTTTTTTTAGTGATATATATATATATGAGATTTTTGGCGGCTTCTATATGATGTGCAATTCTATTTTATGATGCATTGTTCTATATGATTATGCATGTTTCCTAGATGATGTATGTATATGTATTATGAATGATTGTTTCTACTTGATGATGAATGTGTATGCAATTTATGATGTTATGATTACTTTACTTATGATGAATGGAATGCAATGTTATGATGATGGATTATATGATGATGGAAAGCTTATTATGTCATGATTTTCTACGTGTATGAAATGCTAATATAACTAGATGAAATGTTTATATAATGGATGCATATGCAAGTGATCTAATATTTTTGTTTGTGTCACAGGACTCTATCATTATGTATGGATGAGAGAAATTTTAATATGGATGATTATAAGATATTGGTAAGAAATAAATGAAAAAGTTGATGTGAAAAAAACAATCTTCGATATTTTTCCAAATTCGCTATGCTTACAATTTTTATCATCACTGGGCGGGACTAACACAAATGGATAATACACACTATGATATGAGATAGACCATAGTGTAGAAAGCTATCCACTTATGAAAAAAAGATAGTCGTAGACAAGGACTATCATAACGCAAACTGAAGACAAGATTGCCCTAGTTGTTATCGTCTAGACAAACCACAGACAGCAAACAAATAAAAGACGGATCATGATATGTCGTAGCTTCTCTAAATCCTTACAAGGGACATCCTGGAGAAAGCTAGTAACATGATTCAAAATTCAAAGTTAAAAGACAGTTGACAGACAGCAGTCAAAGAAAAAGAGTCCTGAGACATCGTTGCTTCTCTAAATCCTTCAAGGGACATCCTTGAGAGAGCTAGTATCAGGATCTTTCACAAATCGATAAAAAGATAAGACAAAATAAGATATAAAGTTATAAAGCCAAATAATTGTATTCGCCAAAAACTTGATCATGTTTGGATTGTTTAATGTTTGATGTTTGACATAGCTTAATGTGAGGGATGACACATACCGCATAAGACATTGAGTCTGGTTTTGACTTGGTGACTATCTATATAAGGCATGACAAAGCCTGGTTTCAAAAAAAGACACATGTCGTATAAGACGTTTGAGTCTGATGACGTTGATGTGACAAGCTACATGAGGCTATGACAAGTTGACGATGTCTGTTGACAAGAAAGACATATCTTGCTAAGACATAAATTGATCGAGTTGATGATGTGTTTGATATTGACTTGATGACTGTTTTGAGATGTTGCCTTGTTGGTGCATGACTTGTTTTGATTTCTTGACTGATAGTGTGTGTGTATTGACAGTGTTGACTTGAGATAGTGATGTGATAAACCCTATTGGACTGACCTAGTGTGGTCTCGGGGGCTCATCGATTGATTAGCCTTGCCTATGTTGTACACGCAGAGACCTCGTAGTTCAACATGACCAATGACCTTTGAATGTACAAAGAATCATGATTTAATGTGGGTGAAACATGAGACACCTAGATTGACATACCTAATGCCTCGGGGGCACATCGATAGATGGCCTTGCCTACGTCCAGTCGCAGAGGCAACGTAGTTCGACTAAAGTCTACGACTGACTTACATGACTGACTTGACTCTATTTTTGGGATTTTCTAACTATTTTTTATTTTTTTGGATTTTGATGTTTTCTAATGTTTTTTGGATTTTCCAAGACATTTTTTGATGTTTTTGGATTTTTTCAGGACATTTTACGATAGTGTAACACTATGTACAAGGTCTCATGACATAGAATAAGGAAATGCCCCCAATCGAGAATAAGACAGGTGAGATGGAGTGGGGAGTGTGATGGAATGGACATTAGATGTCAATCATTCCAAGCAATGGATAAGACAATCATTTATTATGAGTGATGGTGAAAAGTCAGATTGGAATGACGATAGACAAAAGAGAAGTTGATTAGACATGGCGCCTGTTTGCCAGGTTTTCACCACAATACTTATCCAAAGTGCCACCGAAGTGGTTTTCACTATTAGACGGGTTATTTCTCTTTACTATTTTTTTGATTTTCCAATTTTATTTTTTTTGGTGTTACAAAGACGCCTGTTTGCTAGGTTTTCATCTAGGCAACCAATTTTTTTTCGTTTTTCTATTTTTTTTGTATTTTTCTGGTAAAGGCATGACTCTTAGAAGCTATGCATAGAACCTCTTCAAATGAAGGTTGTTGATTGGTGACATAAGTGGTTCGCCTTTAGGGGTAGAGAGTTGATACGCACCTGATCCAAATGCTTATGTGACTATATAGAGTCCTAACCAATTAGGTTCAAACTTACCTGGCTTTTCTTGTTTAGCTTGATTCTTAAGGTTCTCCATTAAAACCAGGTCACCAATGTCAAAGTGCCTATTCAGCACTTTTCTGTTGTAGCTACGACGAAGATGATTATGATATGCTTGTAAATGGTATAATGCTTGCTGTCTTCGCTCATCTAGTAACTCAAGCTCTTGTAGTCTCGATACACGGTATTCTTCATCATCAATGTGACCTTTCAAGGAAACTCTAAGGGAAGGTATTTCAACCTCAATAGGTAAGATAGCTTCGGATCCGAATATGAGGGAATATGGAGTGGCGCCAGTGGGGGTGCGGATGCTTGTGCGATAAGCCCATAAGGCGGGATTGAGTTGTAGATGCCAGTCATGACCAGCGTCATTGACAGTCTTCTTTAGGATTCTAACAATGGTTTTATTAGATGCCTCGGCTTGGCCATTACCTTGTGGGTAATATGGGGTGGAGAAATGATGCTTGATGTGGAACTCTTCACATAAGTGGTGGACTTCTTGGTTTTTGATTGGACGGCCATTATCTATAATAATGGATTGGGGTACACCATACCGACAAATGATATAGTTTAGGATAAACTTGGATATTTATGTGTCGGTGATGTAGGTCATGGGAATGGCTTTGATCCATTTGGTGAAGTATTCGATGGCAGTTATGATGAACTTATGACCGTTGGATGATGAAGGGTGTATCTTACCTATGAGGTCGAGTTCCCATTGGGTGAAAGGCCATGGTGATGTAATCGGACGAAGCTCCTGTGCTGGTGCTCTTATCAAATCTCCATGTATCTGACACTATCTACATTTCTTTACAAAGATATATGAGTCTTTCTCCATTGTAGGCCAATAATAACCTAGTCTCATAATCTTAAGGGCTAAAGTAGGACCACTCAAATGGGATCCACATATACCCTCGTGCACCACTCGCAAAGTTGTTTATGCTTCCTCGGCATTGAGACATCTCATTAGGGTGTTATCTAAGGTACATCTATACAGGGTTTCTCCGATGATGGTGTACTTAGCCGACTTACAGATGAAGGTTTGGCATTGGTTATTGGACAAGTCTTGAGGTAAGATTTGGTCAGTGAGATAGTCGAATATGTCTTTATACCAAGGAGACGTAGGACCAACAATGGTACACACCATCACGGTATTAGGGACATCATAGGCGGGGATCAACAACTGTTCAACCAAAAACTCAAACTTAGGCATGTTACTCAGAATATCCAATAAGGAACCCATGGTTGCCATAGCATCTGCAGCCCTATTCTGAATGCGTGGTATTTGTTGAAAGGTAATTTCTTTGAAGTATTGTTTGAAACTGTTAGCCATGCGCTTGTAAGGGGAAAGTTTCTCATCCTTGGTCTCATAATCATCATTTACCTGTCAGATTACTAGTTGAGAATCGCCAAAGACATGTAGACTCTTTATCTTCCACTGAGCTGCCATTTTCAATCTTGTCACTAAGGCTTCATATTCTGCTATATTGTTTGTACAAGGGAAGGCAATCCTGAATGATTTAGGAATGGTATCACCTTGAGGTGTAACAAATAGGATACCTACTCCTGAACCATGATTTGTATGTGACCCATCAAAGTATAGTTTCGACTCGATTTTAACGTCAATGTTGAAGAGAAATTCATCAGGAAAATCTGCCACTAAAGGGTGATCCACCTTCATAGGTGCATCGGCTAACTGATCTGCAATCACCTGCCCTTATATAGCCTTCCTCTCTACATATTGAATGTCATATTCGCTAAGTATTATAACCCATTTAGCCAATCGGCCTGTTAATGCTGCTTTACTTAGGAGGTATTTGAGTGGGTCAATCTTTGCAACCAACATTGTTTGGCGATTCAGCATGTAGTGCCAAAGTTTTTGGGTAGCAAAGACTACCGCAAGACAGGCACGTTTTATGTTGTTGTAATTCAATTCATATCCCACTAAGGTACGACTGATGTAGTAGACTTCTCTCTCACGACCTTGATCATCGTGTTGTGTGAGAAGAGCTCCTAGTGCTGACTGGGTTGCTGAAATATAGAGGATCAAAGGTTTTCCCTCCATAGGTGGCATTAAGACTGGAGGAGTGAGCAAGTAATCCTTGATTTGTTGGAAGGCTTCCTAACATTTAGGTGTCCACCCAAATGGCACTCCTTTCTTGAGTAGATGTTGAAATGGGTGTATTTTATCTGCCAGTTGTACTATGAATGTCTGATGGACTGTAATCTTCCTTGTAGGGTCCTGAGTTGACTAATGCTGACTGGAGGAGGAATTTCTATGATAGCTCTTACCTTCTCTGGATCTACTTCAATGCCTCTTCGAGAAATGATATACACTAACAGTTTCCCTGATTTCACTCCAAAGACATTTCTTCGGATTTAGCCTGACATTGTAATTCTCTAGCCTCTGGAATATCTTGTCGAGAACCTTTGAGTAATCTTCCCTTGTTTCTGATTTAGCTATAATTTCATCTACATAATCTTTCATGAAAGTGTGTATAAAGTCATGGAAAATCATAGTCATCGCTCGCTGATATGTAGCTCCTGCATTCTTAAGCCCAAATGGCATAACATTCCAACAGTATGTGCCCCATGGACACGTGAAAGCCGTCTTGTGTTGGTCTTCGACTACAATTTTAATTTGGTTATATCCAGAGAAACCATCCATGAGGGATAGCATCTTGTATCCTGCTGTAAGATCTACTATCATGTCTATATTCGGCAATAGGAAATCATCTTTAGGACATGCCTTGTTGATGTCTCTAAAGTCTGTGCAAATGCGAATTCCCCTAGTTGGCTTAGTCACTGGTACAAAATTTGATATCCAGTCCGCATAGTCTATTGTCCTTATGAATCCTACATCCAAGAGTTTCTTAAGTTCTGCCTTGACTAATAGAGCAATTTGCGGGTGCATTTTCCTTAACTTCTGTTTGACTAGTTTAATGCCTAGCTACAATGGTAGATGGTGCAATATTAGATATGGATCTAGCCCAGGCATGTCTACATACGACCATGCAAATTTTATCTGTCTCTTTTGGAAGAAGTCCTTAAACTCCATTTTTTCTATATCTGTCAAAGAAGCTGCAAAATATACCTTCCGAGGATTCTCTTTTGTACCTATGTTGACTTCCACAGATTCTTCTACTAGCATTGGTGACTTTTCCTGTTCAAAGGGGAGAATATTTAAACCTCTACCCTTAGGTGCCTCTGCGAGGTTTTCGCCCTCGGATACGTCCTTTATTTTGACTGTTTCTTCATCCAAAGGTGCCTCTCGATTTTTACCTAGGGACTCATCATTTTTCTTTTCATTGTCTTTTTTCTTTTTATTCTCATTTTTGCGACTAGAGGTGTAAATAGACTCTCCAAAATATGCTTTGTCTTCCAAGTCTATGGTGAAACCAACCTTATGATCCCCTCTTGGTATGCCTTCTCTAAGTCCCATGAACTCAGCAATTGCTTCGTCATTCTCGAATGTATCTATGATAGGTGTACCTTGTTGATCCCAGTCGATAGGTTTAGGGTGTATGAGAGGCATGTCATCATCAGAGTTTTTGAATGTGGCAGCCGATAAGGTAAAAACAGATTGGTTGATATGGTCACAGAAGTTTTGGACTAACTCCCTCTTGTTCTTTTTTCGACGGGTAGGTGGACTCTGGTGTGGGACTTTTGCAATGGCTAGGTCGATAGAAGATGATTCGTTAGGTACCCTAGATGCATGATCAAGGGTTTCCCAATAATAGTGCTTATCCCATTCTTCTTTGGTCAAGTTTTTCCTATGACGGGGACTAGATGGTTTTGGTATAGGTTCTATCTTTAGGTCCAATTTTCCAAATAGAGCATCTATGTTCATGGTACTAGTAGAGGAAAGGGAATCCCATTCACAATCGCTTGAGTCAGGGGATTCATCATAAATCAGGGGTTTGTCATAAACTGGAGGAAGTGGTTCATGAGATGTCTCGATGCCTGCATAAGCACAATCTTCTTCTTGAAATGGTGAGGAAGTATTAGGAAACCCAATTCTAAGTGGTTGACACCCTAGCCCTAGGTATTTTGGTCATGGTGAAATGGTGATCGGTTATGTCCTTCCATTTTGATGTAACCCTAATCCATTGTGCCTGTCATAGCCTGAATTTTGCATTAACTTAAAACCTTTTCCATATTGGTTTTTAGCTATTTGAAGAGATGGGGATGGATATTCATTATCTTCTCGATACAACCAGGAGGTAATATCACCTTGGTCCACAATTTCTTCACTCAACTCTCCCCATTTGGTCAATACGATTGTAGGAGGAACACGAAATGTGATTGCAGGTTGTCTTCTATCTGCCATAGGTAAGCCATATGCCTTCGGTGGAATCAATTGACTGACACAGTATGATTCCTTTATGTTATATTCGCCACAACCCTTGTCTTGGATCTCAAATTTAGGGGTGTTTGATGGAGGTTTGAATGAAATGGACTTAGTAAGATGCAATGGGTCAATGTATAGGGATAAAGTGGATGATGAAGCTTCTTGGTTAACTGGTACCTATCATTGTGGAATTTCCCTTAGGCTTGTACAATACTGAAAAGGATCTGGATCACCATCAATTGTGATCTCGGTGCCATTATAGGGGAATTTAAGACATTGGTGATATGTTGAAGGCACAACTTTCATTGTGTGTATCCAAGGTCTACCTAACAGCAGGTTGTATGGAAGGGTGAGATCCAAGACTTGGAAGCTAGTATTCATAATTACAGGACCAATTCTGATAGGGAGTGTGACCACTCCTTTGGATGATCTTTCCTCATCATCGTAAGCCTTGATGACAATACTCTTAGATGTGTCTATGCAGTCTTCTGAGAATCCTAAGGCCTTAACTAGTTTTAGGGTACATAGGTTCAAACCTGCTCCTTCGTCTACCAGGACTCGTCTAACTTTAATTTGATTGAGCAGGACTTCAAGATGTAAGGGATCAGTATGATCGATCTTTTCTATTGAGTAGTCCTGTTGGGAAAATGTGGCATGATGCGAGTTGGTTAGATATCCTACCATTTCTTCAAAACGACTGACATCTAAGTTGGTAGGGACAGTCATGTTTTGTAAGGCTTTTTCGAGAATTGCTCGATGCTCAGGTGATAAAGTCAACAATTCCAAGATAGATATTTGTGCGGGAGTTTTACTCAGTTGATCAAGGAGGTTGTACTTAAACTTGGAAGTTTGCGTAGGTGGCTCAGAAGAAGGACCTGGAATAGTAATCTTAGTTCGGCATGTGTTTACATTACATTCTGGATACTTCTTAATGATGATGGTATCGACATATTCATTTGTAGCGCGGAGGCTATATATGGTCTTTCCTTTTCCATAGTCATACTTGGTGTTTGCATAGTTGGCTGATGGATTATTCTTGGGTCTCGAACTCGAGGCTTTTCTTTGTGTATGATCATGTAACGGGTCTATGAAGACTTTATGATCACTGTTCTTGGTATCTTTCTGCCCAGTGACCTCTATGGTTCCGTTTTCAACAAAGTCTTGTATAATATTCTTGAGTTGTCGACATGTTTGTAGGTGGTGTCCTTTTGTTTGATGATAATCACTGTAGGCTTTGTCATCCCACCATGATAGTTTGAACTGTCCAGGATCATACTCTCTTGGTTCCAACGGTTTGATGAGATTATGTTTAATCAACTCTTTGAAAATCATCTCGATTGGTTGTCCTAAAGGTGTAAATTCACGTGTAGGAAATCTTCTTTGTGGGCGTTGTTGTTGTGAATTTTGGACGTAATTGACAGTTTGATCTGGACTATTCGTCATGTCTTGATTCGAGTTGTAACCTCTAAGTGTGATAACTAGTCCCATATGTATGTTTTTAGCATCAACAATGCCGTCATTTGTAACATTTTTATTTCTAGACTAGAATTTTTTTCTATCGTTTGGTACATTCTGATGTTGGACAACAGGATTCCTGCTTGGTACTTTTATTTCTCCTTTGTTGATAAGGCCCTTTTCAAGGATGATGCCCTTTTGTACTAAGTCTAGGAATGAAGTACAATAGTGTACCCTCAAGTCGCTTCATAGTTTTGGATTAATGTTCTCAAGGAATATCGTGACCTATTTTTCTAGTATTTCAACTGGACATCTGCTAGCTAGACTTCTCCATCTCTAGAAGAAAATGGTGAAAGTTTTGTTGTCTTCTTGTGTTAGGTGGCACAAGGTTGCTATTGTTATTTCATTATCTATGTTGAAGGAAAAATGTTCTATAAACTTCTCAGCTAATTCACCCCAAGATCGTGTACCATTAGGTAATTTAGAAAACCATTCCATTCCTATCCCGATTAAGGTCCATGGAAACAGTCTCATCAAGTATGTGGGGTCGTATGCTATGTCCATGCATGCAGTTGAGAATTCTATAATATGTTCCAAAGGATTCTTTCTCCCATTATACTTAGGAAAAATCGGTACTATGTATCCATGGGGGAAAAGTGTCATGTATAATGTCTTGTCAAAAGGGCTTGGACAAAGATCTTGTGCTGAGATAGTTCGCTTGCCTGACATAGACATATTGTCCACACATTGTTGAAGTGTTTGCAATTGGTTTTGGAGAGCATCTACTTGTGTCAAGGACACGTTGCTTGCGTTATTGGGATCAATGTAGGTGTTCTAAAATGCCATGTTCTGTGACGGGTTGTGATTTGGCAAGGGAATATATCCCGTTAGAATGTTCTGACTTGGTATAGGGATATTACCTATTTGAATGTTTTGATTTGGTATAGGAATGCTTCCTGTCTGAATGGTCTGATTTAGTATAGGAATATTCCTGCCAACTTTGGATCTCTTACCAGTCGTGTTGGTGCCAAAGGGGTTGGATGAGGTTGCTCCCACAGTAAATTGTAAACCTTGTTCTATCTTGAAAGGGATGGTGCTTACAATTGATGATGTTTGAGTAGATACGCTAGTTGGTATCGTTGTGGTAATTTGGGGAATAGAGACACTAGACGTCACAGTTTGTGTTGGTTGAATAGAAACTGTTTGCAATTTATGAATATCAAATCCTGGTGGTAGTGTGGCACCTTCTACTAGCAATTTTGCTAAATAGTGTTGGGGATCATTTTTCATACACTCATCCATAAAGGATGCGAATTCAAGATCTTGAACGGCGGCGTCTATGTCTTCTATGTAAATTTTCCCATGTGTGTCTCTAGTGACGTATTTTTCAAGCAAAGGTCTATGTGGTCTCTTACTTCCTGATGGTTGATTTTTGAATGGATTGATGAATTCGTTGGGGTCTGACATTTCTTTTTGTTTCTTTCAAGACCTTGTTTCAACCATGAAAAAGTTGCTCAAGATGGGGTTATGCAGACTATGTCTAAAAACTGATGTCCTATTTCTATGTTTTTGGATTTTTATTTTTTTTGACAATAAAGGATGTACTAAGATGACATTTGATATGATGGATAATATGAAAAATTTTGTGTAGACTATGGCGAAAAATGATTCTAAAATGGATATAACCTACCACCTATGGAATAAACTCAAGGAATGATTTGATGTGACCAATGAACCTAATTGTAGGACAAGGACAACTGATAAGGTGAATTTTTCAAACTAGACTGTTGAGCTGAAAAGATTCACTAGATAGGACTAAAGTGACTAGGTTCAATGATTGTGACAAATCAAGACATGAATGTATCCAATGATGAGGAAAGTTACCTATTATGTGATATGCAATTCCCTAGGAAGTATCTATGTGTATGCAACTTAGGATGATTATGATTAAGACATGGATTGTGACTAAGACGCATATGACACCTAATGATGCAAGATTTTTGAGCAAGGTTTTCTATTTTTTGTCCAAGGTTGATCTTTAAGAAACGAAGATGAAAATGACAGTGACGTTTCAGACTCAGATTTGACAATTTCTCAGTTTTATGTTGAGAGATAATTGTGGTTCACCTGACAGTTGCAGTTTAATTTTTGACAAATGCGGTCTTTGACAATGCATGCGGTATTTTGTTACAATTGCGGGTTTTCCTATGACAGATGCGGTTTACGCATGCACATGCGGTTCAAATTCTGGACTGTGTAAACCTAATTTTTCTACCAGACACTTTGCAGTTTGAAAATTGACAAATGCAATTTTCATGCACACATGTGACTCAAAATGTAATTGTTGTGGTTCATAACACAGAGACTACGAAAATGGAAATTTTTACAGACAAATGTGGCGTTTCCCCTAACAAATGTGACTCTCTATGACAGATGCAACGTTTAAACTGACATTTGCGACTCAATTTCTGGCAGTTGAAAGTTCCCGAAAGTTTGTTTTGACTAAATCTATTTTTGATCAAGATTTGGTGAATACAGTAAATAGAAAACACAGCAAACAGTGTATTTTCAATTTCATGATGATTGGACTTGTTAAGACTCGAAAACATGTACAACCTAGGCTTTGTGGACAATACTTGTTGAATTCTTACATGGATTTCTCCAGCAAAGCATATTTATGGCAGATGAATAATAGCTTGACCCCACTAGCTCCCCTCCATGAAACTCACTTATACGGGGCAGCCAAGCTATTGTACCCATGAATCTCCAATGGCATACATCTCATCTCAACACATAAACCATGAGAATGTAAGATGGCTTCACAAGTCCGACCTACTGCACCAACAAGTAGATAGGATTTTGGCAAACTACAACATTGGATTTTTAATTAGGGCACCCATTCATGAAGGCCACGCGAGAGGAAATCGCATCCCAGTCTACAGAGGTTAGGCTCTGCAGGTTTTCACGCACCACAAGGGTACTTGGGGAATTGATAGCTGGTCCACAAGAGCTCTAGTAACACCGAGTTTTCCTCGAATGTTAAAATTTATATACCGGTTGGGAGTCGCTGGCGATAAGCGCGTCACCGGTTATGAGTCGTCTTGGGGTGAGTACTTTTTCCCACCAAGACAGGCCCAAAATCTAGAATTAGTAACCGTTTCTCTTACACCCAGGATCGCATGAATGCGCAAGGGTAGAGAATACTTCGATTACTAAGTCGGGTTCTAAACTAACAAAGTAAGCATGAAAGACACTTGTTGATTTTTAAGCCCAAACGAAGTTATCTAAACTACCAAATAGAAAGCATGGAAAAATATCATATTCATTGGGTCCTGCATGCAAACGGATTAGTAATTCGTGTTTTTGATTTTAGTCTTCTTCGCTTTGTCCTGCAAACACTATGTTATTCCCCCTTTACACAGCTGAAACAAACATTAGTAAAAATCTCGAAAACACACAAAAAAAATGGATAAAATAAAGGCGGATGTACGAAATTAAAAAAAAATGTTTACCAGCCAGATGCGACTTTTGGAGCCACAGATGCAGTTCGTGTTGACAGGTGGATGCAGTTCATGATCACGGATGCATCTCTGTTTATAGCGGATGCGGGTTGTAATGCAGATGCGGTGACTGTTTGAACGGATGCGGTGCGTCGTACGGAAAACCTGCAAAATAAAGGAAAAATGAAAAATGAAAAAGATAGAAAACAGAAAATGAAAGTTGCGTGAATTGGATGCGAATTGGATGCGTGTTCACCAAATGTAACTCTAGATTTTAAACCATGATGAAGATCAATCTGCAACTAGAATAACAATGTCAATTCTAATCTAAATAAAAATCTAAAATAAACAATGAAGTACGAATTAAAAACATAAATGAAATCTAAGCTAATAAACTTGAAACAATCTCACCGACAATGCTTTCACTCTTTCGAATAACCTCCATTGCTCTTCTCCATTTTTCCTTTTTAGTGTTCTTGCCCTCAGATTTTGTGTTTGATGCAAGTATAACCATGTTGACTGTCTTAGCAAAATATCAAAGATGAATAAAGCTTCTTCTCAAAAGTTCTTGATTTCGGGAGGAGGAATAATGATAATGATAGGCCATTTTATAGATTTTGGGTTTTCGAATGATCAGCTCAGATTGAAAAGAGAGATTGACGGATGAGATTGATGAATGCCATGCGATATCAGTTATGTGTCAGTTAGAACGTGAGTCAGAAGTTCAGTTAAGAATCTTCGAAAATAGAAGAAATAGACTTTGTATGTAAAAGACAAAGTTGGAACTCGAAGATGGAGAATGCATTTGAATGCATACATGCATATGAGTTAGAACTAGTTAATCGACTAGTTGTGACGGAGAGTCTTCTCGCAGAGATAAACAGGTGTTGAATCCAGAGATAACTGGAGAACTAAAAATAGATCTCGAGTCGGAAGGTGAGTAAATGATTAGATAACTGATAGAAGAATGTGACATAAATAATTAAATAAATGAATTAAATATTAATTTAATTCATCATTCGAAAATTGAAAGATTTAAATTAAATAAATAAAGATAATTTATTTAATGTGACTATTGAAAAGGATACATTGAATAATTAAATAATAAATATTTAATTATAGTTGAAAGGGGGTTAAATGAATAATTAAATAAAGATATTTAATTATAGTTGAATAAGTATGATAAAGAAGGTTTAATTAAATAATAAATATTTAATTAAGAAAGAGGAATTAGTTAGCGACATAATTAAATAAACGTAATTTATTTAATTAATCAAGTTGAATAAGGTTATAATGAATTAATGAATTAATTAAAAGGGGTATGTAATTAATAGAAGAAATATGTATTAGATAGGGTAATTAAATAATTAACATTATTTAATCATGACAACGGAGTATAGAAAATTATGTCGAATGTGTACTCACAGGCCTAGACCAATTTTCGGTGTCTACAATCTCGATTGTCCTTCTCCATTTTTCCTTATGTAGTATATTTGCCCTCAAATTTTCATAAGAAAAAAGTACAACCTTCATGTGTATATGTGATAATAGCAAAATACCGAAGATTAGCAAGTCGTGCTTCCAAAGCATAAATATTTAGGGAGAAGGAATAATGACAAATGCCAGATCAATTTATAGAAAATTGGTTTTCGAACAATCGGCTTAGATTCGAAAGAGAGATCAACAATTGAGATTGTTAAATGCCATGCAATGTGAGATTTGTGTCAGTTAGAATGTGAGTTGGGAAATTCTGCAAGATAAATATTAAATTAAATAATAATTTAATCTAATGTTAATCTTATTCAAAAATAGATTGAATATGGAGTTCAAGATTAAATTTAAATGATTTAATCTCTAGTTCAAAGTCTTCGAAAATTAGAAAGATAAGAATTGAATTAAAAGGACAAAGTTAGAAGTCGACAATGATTTGTTTGAATGCACATATGAATTAATTAATTAAATAACGATATTTAATTAATAAATATGTTCATGCATATGAGTCTTAACTAGATAACTGACTGGTTATGATAGAGAGTCTCTTTGCAAAGACAATCAAATATCGAATCAAGAGACAACTGATGGATTTAAATAGATCTCAAGTCAGATGATGAGAATAAATACTTAGATAACTTAAACAATTATCTAAATATAGAGGAATGTGTTAAAAATAGAGTTTTATGAATTAAATAATTATTTAATTCAACATTCATAATTCGGAGTTTTATTTAAATAAATAAAGATTTATTTAATTGATTGTCGAAAAAGTTATTGAATAATTAAATAATTTGAAATGAATATTTAATTATAGTCTGAAAATATGATAAAGGATTTAATTTAGAAAAGGGATTAATTAATTAGTGATGTAATTAAATAAATAAGATTTATTTAATTAATCAAGATTGAATAAAGATAAGAATAAATTAATTAAATAATTAAATTTATTTAATTAATAGAGGATTGAATAACGATAAAAAATAAATTAATTAAATAATTAAAGTTATTTAATTAATAGAGGATTGCATGTAGAAGATAAGATTGACATAGATAAAACTATTTGTTAGAGAAAATCATATCTTATCTAGACTTAATTGATTAATAAGTAAATATTAAAGATATTATTTAATTGTAGAAGATTGTGATATGGATAAATCTTTTTATGAATTAAATAATTTAATTCAACATTCAAGATTTTGGGATTAAATTAAATAAATAAAGATTTACTTAATTAAAAGGATTAAATTAAATAACTAAAGATTTATTTAATTAAAGGGGGGAAAGGCTAAAGAATAATTAAATAATTAAAGTAATTATTTAATTATAGTTGAAAGGGTGATAGGAATTAATTAAATAGTTTAAAATGATTATTTAACAGAAAATAGATTTAATTAGCAATGTAATTAAATAATATTTATTTAATTAATCAAAGAGAAATAAAGATGGGAATGAATTAATTAAATTATTAAAGTTATTTAATTAATAGATGACATATGACTTTAGAAAATAATTAAATAATTAACATTATTTAATTATGAGAAATGAAGATGAAAGAATTATGAAGAAGTTAAGGTTGCAGGCCTAAGACAATATTTGGTGTCTACAGTTTACCCCTCTTTGATATGATGTTTATCACATTGTGTCAAAGAAAATTTATCAAAAATATGCCCCAATGAAAAGGAGAATAACGAGGAGGTAGTGGTATGCCCCTCGAGAGGATAGGCAGGTTTGAGGAGCATGAGTGTGCTCTTGACATGGATGAGAGAACTAGAAGATGAAGGAAAAAAGGATAGATGAACATAGATAAGGGTGGTGAAGATGAAAAATAGAAGAAATGCTAGAGTGAAAAAGATGAATAGTAGCATAGAGGACATGGATGTTAATATTAGAAATGGATGTTAGAATAATGTAGAATCTTCAATATTTTTCCAAATACATACTAATCCTTGCATTAAATCATCATTGGGAGAGACATGACACAAATGGATAGTACACACCATGATATGAGATAGACCATAGTGTACAAGGGTATCCACTTGCAAAAATAGACAATCATAGACAAGGATTGTCTTAACTCATACTAAGGGCACAGTTGCCCCAGTCTTTTTGTCCAAACAAACCATAGACAACAAACAAATAAAAAATGGGTCATGAGACGTCATTGCTCCTCTAAATCCTTCATGGGACATCCTCGAGGAAACTAGTAACATGACTCAAAATCCAAAGTTTTAAAAGACAATTGGCAGACAGCAGTCAAAGAAAAAGAGTCCTAAGACATCCTTGCTTCTCTAAATCCTTCATGGGACATCCTTGAGAAAGCTAGTAATCAGACTCAAATATAAATCTTGAAAAGATAAGACAAAATAAGATATAAAGTCAACAAGCCAATAAAAGTATTTTCCAGAACTTGATCTTGTGTGATTGTTTGATGTTTTACATAGCCTGATGTCAGGGATGATACATACCGTATAAGATGTTGAGTCTGGTTTCGACATTGTGACCATCTGTGTAAAGCATGACAAAGCCTGGTTTCAGAAAGACACGTGTCGTATAAGACATTTGAACCTGATGTCCTTGATGCGACAAGCTAAATGAGGCTATGACAATTGATGATGTTCGTTGTCAAGAAAGACAAATATTGCTTAAGACATAAGTTGATTGTTCTGAATATATGTTTGATTTTGACTTGATGACGTTTTTGACATGTTTTCCTTGTTGATGCATGACTTGTTATGAGTGTGTGTGTGTTGACTTATATGGACCTAAGATGATGTACCCTAAAGAACTAACCTAGTGTGGCCTCAGGGGCTCATCTATTGATGGCCTTGTCTACGTTGTACACACAAAGACCTCGTATTTTGACTTAGACTTTGACTGACATGAATGATGGATGATTATATGACGTGTGTGATAGTGAGTGTGATAAACCCTAATAGACTGACCTAGTGCGACCTCGGGGGTTCATCTATTGATGGCCTTTCCAATGTTATACATGCAAAGACCTTGTAGTTCAACATGACTAGTGACTTTGACATATACAAATAATGAGTCATGATTTTATGTGTGTGATACATGAAAAACCTAGACAAACTGACCTAATGCCTTGGGGGCACATCGACTGATGGCCTTGCCTACGTCCAATCACAGAGGCAATGTAGTTTGACTATGTCTACGACTGACTTGACACAACTGACTCTAACTCTGTTTTTGGGATTTTTGACATTTTTTTTTATCTTTTTGGAGTTTTTTGATGTTTTTGGATTTTTTAAGGACATTTTATGATGTTTTTGAGCTTTTTTTTTGGAATTACGGTAGATGAAGGAGGCAACTAGACTACACATGGTGCATGTTTGCCAAGTTTTCACCATAGTACTTATCCATAGCACTACCAAAGTTGTTTTCACTATTGGACGGATTATTTCTCTTTACTATTTTATTGATTTTTTTTTTTTTTTGGTGTTACAAAGACACCTGTTTGCTAGGTTTTCATCAAGGTAACAATTTTTTTGTTTTTTTTTTTAATTTTTTGATTTTTTATGATTAAGATATGGTTCTCAAAAGCTATGCATAGAATCTCTTCAGATGAAGGCCATTGATCAGTGATAAAATTGGTTCTCCTTCAGGGATAGAGAGTTGATACGCTCCTAATCCAAAATCTTCTGTAACAATATAAGGACCCAACCAGTTTAGTTCAAACTTTCCTGGTTTTCTCTTTTAGATTGATTCTTTGGGTTCTCCATTAAAACCAAGTCACCAATGTCAAAATGTCGATTTAGAAATTTCCTATTATAGGTGCAACGAAGATGGTTTTGATATGCTTGCAAATTATCTAGAGCCTTCTATCTTCATTTGTCCAAGAATTCTAACTCATACAATATGGATACATGATACTCTTCATCATCAATATGACCTTTCAAAGATACCCTTAGGTAACGAATTTGAACCTCAATAGGTAAAATAGCTTCAGAACCGAGTACTAATGAGTATGGAATGGCACCAGTAGGAGTGTGAATGCGTGTGTGATAGGCCCATAAGTTAGGATTAAGTTGTAGATGCCAATCACGACCAACGTCATTGACAGTCTTTTTGAGGATTCTGATAATAGTTTTATTAAATGTCTCTGCTTGGTCATTACCTTGTGGGTAATATGGGGTGGAAAAATGGTGTTGGATGTGGATTTCTTCACATATATGGCAGACTTCTTGGTTCTTGAATGGTCGACCATTATATGTGATGATGGATTGAGGATCACCATACCGATAGATTATGTAGTTAAGGATAAACTTGGAAATTTGTGTGCCAGTGATGTAAGTCATGGGAATAGCCTCAATCCATTTGGTGAAGTATTCAGTGGCAGTTATGATGAACTTATGGCCATTGAATGATGGAGGGTGTGTCTTACCTATGAGGTCAAGTCCCCATTGGGAAAAAGGCCATGGTGAATTAATCAGATGGAGATCCTATACTAGCGCGCGTATCAAATCTCTATGTATCTAACATTGTTGACATTTATTGACAAAGATATATGAGTCATTTTTCCATGGTAGGCCAATAATAACCTAATCTCATAATCTTGTGGGCTAAGGTAGGACCACTAGAACGGGATCCACAAATACCTTCATGTATCATACATAAGGTTTCTTGTGCTTCTTCAGCATCGAGACATCTCATCAAGGTGTTATCTAAGGTACGTCTATATAGGGTATCTCTGATGATGGTGTATTTGGCAAACCTACGGATAAAGGTTCTACATTAGTTTTTTGACAGGTCTAAAGTTAGGATTTGGGCATTTAGATAGTCATATATGACCTTGTACCAAGGGGAAGTAGGACCAACAATCATACACACCATCATAGAATCGGGGACATCATAAGCAGGGAACAAAAGTTGTTCAAACAAAAACTCGAATTTAGGCACATTGCTAGGAATATCCAATAAGGAACCAATGGTCACCATAGCATCTACTTCTTTGTTCTAAATGTGTGGTATTTGTTGAAAGGTGATGTCATCAAAGTATTGTTTGAAATTGTCGGCCATGCACTTGTAGGGGGCAAGTTTCTCATCTTTTGTTTCATAATCAGCATTGACTTGCCAGATTACTAGCTAAGAATCCCCATAAACATGTAGACTCTTGATCTTCCATTGGGTTTCCATTCTAAGTCCTATCACTAAGGCTTCATATTTTGCTATGTTTTTGGTGCATGGGAAAGCAATCCTGAATGATTTAGGAATAGTATCGCCTTAAGGTGTAACAAATAGTATGTCTGCTCCTAAACCTCAATTAGTATGTGACCCGTTAAACTATAATTTCCATTTGGTTCTAGTGTCAACTTTGAAGATAAACTCATTAGGAAAATCTGCCACTAAAGGATGGTATGCCTTAATTCCATTGCATCTGCTAATTGATCTAAAATTACTTGCCCTTTTATGGCTTTCCTTTCCACATACTGAATGTCATACTCACTAAGTATCATCACCCATTTAGCCAATCGGCCTGTTAATCTTGCTTTACTTAGGAGATATTTCAGAGGATCAATCTTTGTGACCAACATGGTTTTGTGGTTTAGCATATAGTGCCTAAGTTTTTGAGTAGTGGAGACTACTACAAGATAGGCACATTCTATGTTATTGTAGTTTAGTTCATATCCTACAAAAGTACGACTGATGTAGTACACTACCCTTTCATGACCTTGATCATCACTTTGCTCGAGTAGGGCTCCTAATGTTGATTGAGTTGCTGAAATGAAAAGTATCAAATATCTATCATTTGTAGATGGAATTAACACAAGTGGAGAAAGCAGATAATCCTTGATCTTTTGGAAAGCTTCTTGGCATTTGGGTGTCCATACAAACGGTACTCCCTTCTTGAGAAAATGTTGAAATGGGTGTATTTTGTCTGCCAATTGTACTATGAATCGTCTGATAGACTGTAATCTCCCCTATAGTGTTCTTAGTTGACCAATGTTATATGGTGAAGGCATGTCCACTATAGCTCTTACCTTTGTCAGGTCCACTTCAATGCCTCTTCTAGAAAAGATATCCTAGATTTTTTCCTGATTTAATGCCAAAGACACTTTTTGGATTTAATCTGACTTTGTAATTTTCTAGTCTTTAGAATATTTTGTCTAGAACCTTCAAATTATCTACTCTTATTAATGAGTTGGCTATTATGTCATCGACATAGTCTTCCATGAGAGTATGTACAAGGTCATGAAAAATAGTCACTATTACACATTGATATGTAGCTCTTGCATTTTTGAGCCCAAAAGGCATAACATTCTAGCAGTATGTTCCCCATGGACATGTGAAAGTTGTCTTGTGTTGGTCCTCAGTAGAAATTTTGATCTAATTATACCTAGAGAAACCATCCATGAGGGATAGCATCTCATATCCTACTGTAAGGTCCACTATCATGTCAATGTTCGGTAAAGGGAAATCATCCTTAGGGCATGCCTTATTGATATCTCTGAAGTCTGTACAAATGAAAATGCCCCCAGATGGTTTGGTCACTGGTACAAGATTTGATATCCACTCTGCATAGTCTATGGATCTAATAAATCTAACATCCAGTAGTTTCTTACGTTTAGCTTTGACTAGTAGAGCTATTTGTGGATGCATCTTTCTTAGCTTCTGTTTGATAGGATTAATACCTGGTTGTAATGATAGATGGTGCAATATCAGGTCTGGATCCATCCCAAGCATGTCAGCATGTGACCATGCAAATTTTATGTCTCTTTGTGAAGAAGTCTTGAAACTCTGGTTGTTTTGTCTCTATCAAAGATGTTGCAAAATATATTACCTGAGGGTTTTATTTTGTGTTTATGTTGATCTTGACAAACTCTTCTACTAACATTGGTGATATTTCTTGAGCAGCTAGAAGAATTTTCAAACCTCCCTCCTTGGGTTCCTTAGAGAGCTTTTTTCCCTCAAATACTTCCTTTATTTTTACTATTTCTTCGTCCAAAGGCACCTTTCGGTTTTCACCTAAGGACTTGTCATTTTCTTCATTTTCATTATTTTTCTTTTTATTTTCATTTTTACGACTAGAGGTGTGAAAAGACTCCCTAAAATATGCCTTGTCATCCAAGTCTATGGTAAATCCAACTTTATGATCCCCTCTAGGTATGCCTTCTCAAAGTCCCATGAACTCAACTATCGCTTCATCATTCTCAAATATTTCTAAAATGGGTGTACCTTGTTAATCCCAATCAATAAGTTAGGGATATATGAGGGGCATGTCATCATCAAATTTATCAAATGTGGAGGCTGACAAGGTGAATATAGAGTGGTTAACATGGTTAAAAAAAAATTGGACTAACTCCTTTTTGTTCTTTTTCCTAGGGAAAGGTAAACTTGGTTGTGGTACAACTGTAAGGGCTAGTTCATCAGAACATGGTTCGTTAGGTGCCCAAGATTCATGATCAAGGGTTTCCCAATAATAAATTTTAAGCCATTCTTCTTTAGACAGGGACTTTTATAGGGTGGGGGCGAGATGGAGTTGGTGTGGGTTGTAGAATTTTATCAAGTTCACCAAATAGCTTATCTAAGCCCATCATGATGGTAAAGTAAAGGGAATCCCATTTATAGTCACTTGAGTCAAGGGAGTCATCATAAACTAGGTCAAGTGGTTCTTGAGATATCTCGATGTCTTCAAAAGCACTCACTTCCTCTTGTAACGATAATGGAGTACCAAGAAAACCAATTCTAATCAGTTAAAACCCTAGGCCTAATCCTTTTAGTCTTTGTGAGACAATGATTGGTTCAGTCCTTCCATTCTGATGTAGTCCTAACCCATTGTGCCCATCATAGCCTTTTCTTTGCATTATCGTGAAGCCTTTTCCATATTGATCCTTAGATATTTGAATAGACGATGGAGGGTTTTCATTGTCTTCTTTATACAACCAGGAGGTGACATCTTCTTGGTCCATAGCTTCCTTAATTAACTCACCCCATTTTGTGAATGTCATTGTAGGAGGGACATGTATTGTGACAAATGAATTTTTCCTATCTACTGAGGGAAAACCATATGACTTAGGTGTAATCAATTGACTGACACAATAGGTTGCTTTCATGTGATATTCTCCACAACCCCTGTCTTGGATCTTGACCTTAAGAGTGGATGATGGTGGTTGTGATGCAACGGACTTGGTAAGAGTTGATGGATGAACGTACAAGGATAAGATAGAGTATGAAGCCTCTTGATTAACTGGCACCTATCCTTGTGGTATTTAGTGTAGGCTTGTGCAGTAATGAAAATGATCCGGATTACCATCAATGGTGACCTCGTTGCCATTATCTGAGAATTTAAGACACTAGTGATATGTGGAAGGTACGACTTTCATTGCATGTATCCAAGGTCTACCCAACAAAAGGTTTTAGGGAAGGGTGAGATCCAAGACCTGGAAGCTAGTATCCATAACCGTGGGGCCATTCCTGATAGGGAGTGTAACAACTCCTTTGGATGATCTTTCCTCATCATCATATGCCTTAATGACTATACTCTTAGTGGTGTCCACACATGCTTCTAATAATCCTAATGCCTTAACCAATCTCAAGGTAAAAAGGTTCAACCCTGTACCTCCTTCTACCAAGACTCATCTGACTTTGGTTTGATGGACAAGAACTTCAAGGTGTAATGGATCATTTTGATGGGTCTTCTTAGTTGAATAATCTTGTTGAGAGAATGTGGCGTGATGGGAATTGGTTAAGTATCCTACCATTTCTTCGAAACGATTGACATCTATGTTTGTAGGGACAATAGTGTTCTGCAAGGCTTTGTCAAGAATGGCCCGATGATTTGGTGATATAGTTAACAGTTCCAAGACGGATATCTATGTTGGGGTTTTGCCCAACTGGTCCAGAAAATTATACTTAGGCTTGGAAGGTTGTGTTGGTGGCTCTGAAGAAGGACCTGGAAGGGTTATCTTAGTTCTGTGTGTATTGATAGCACATTCAGGACATTTCTTTATGGTAATGGTATTGATATTTTCATCAACAGCTCAGATATGATTGATGATGGTACATGGTTTATAATCATATTTAGCACTATTAGAATTGGTCGAGGTATTATTCTTAGTTCTTGAACTAGAGGCCTTTCCTTTCCCATTGTCATGTAATGGATCCGTGAAGACCTTGTGATCATTGTTTTTGGTATGTTTATGCCCATTGACTTCTATGGTTTCATCTTCAACAAAATCTTGAGGGATCTGAATGCAGACTCACTATTGATGAATTCTCATGTTGTGATGGTTATGATGATACAGAGTCATGTTTCTCTTTTAATGACTGAATATCCTTACCAAATGGAGGGGGACCCTCTTTCAAAAGTTTTAAAGAATTTTGTGGGTGATGATAAGCTACAAAGGCTACACTCCCATATAAAAGGGGCAGAAGTTTCTCGGACATCAATGAATGTAATAGAAAATCCTCTTTTTGATGAACATTCATCTATGCTAGTTGTTAAAAATGAGTTTCATGGTTGGTGCATGGAACAATCCTCTTTTTGAGGATTTCGATACTACTTTGGATATATGGTCAGGGAATGGATTCAAGTAGTGCACTACCATGTTTATTAATGCGAACACTTGTGAAGCTTTCACATTTGGTACCACTGTGAAGAATGAATTTGAAGACCAAGAGGAAACTAGGGTCTCTGAATGTTTATCCCATAAGTACAATTCATTTTATGACAACGGATTGCAAGTACTCTAGTTACAAGGGGAGAATTACTTTGAAGTTGTAGGTGATAAAGGATGTGAGAATATTGGTGCCACTTTTCAAGATATAAATGTTGAATCTAAAGGTAAATGTTTCATTAGTGATGTGTGCACTAATGAAGAAAGACCCACAAAAGTTAGTGCTAGAACTGTATACTTTGATGCACATAAAGATTTTGCATCACCTTTGGGGCTCATCACAAATGAATGGCCATTTTCCTAACCTATTGGGTAGCTAAAAATGTTGGGGATGATGTCAACCAACTTGAATTTGTGGTTAAGTTTTTTGCTGATACTCCTCACCTTTTGGGGATCATTCTGAATTTGTTTCCATTCAACAAGAATGGCATTCATGTAGGGCAGGGTGAAGAATTTATTAAATTTGTATCTCTTATCTACTAGTTCAAAAGATTATGTTCTTGTTTTGATGCATAGTGTCCTTGAAGATTTTAAATTTAACATGCAGAGTGATTGTGATCAAGTGGAATATGGATGTTTCCTTTTTCCACTACAACCTAACAAGCCTAAGATTGGTAAACAAGGTAGTGTTGAGACATGAGGGATCATTGGTATCTATCATAACAATGTAGAGTGTTGGAAGTTTTCTACTATGGGTGCCCATCCAGTACAGGTATGTGAAAAGAAGGCTTTTGAAGGAGGAAAGGTTCAGCTCCAAAGCTTGGAAACCCTTGATGCACCAAGTTCACAACTTGAAGCTAGTGGAATTGGATGAATTCTCCTAAAAGAGGAGACCTTGTACAGTTGTGTAAATCTTTGTATATAGGTGTGGTGTGTTTCTTTCTTGTTGTGTCTACTTGTCTTGTCTGGACAAGTTCCTAGTTTTATTTTTTGTTGGTTTGCTTCTACCTGAGATCTGGATTCTTGCCATGCCCACTAGGGGTATGCATCCTCGAGCTGGAGCCACTGATGAACCTTCAAATTTTTAACATTTTTAGTTTGGTTCCTTGAAATTTTTCATGATCTTTCACCTTTGTATTGATGGTTCGACTTAGGGTTTTAAGGTTTGAATTCCCTTGTTTCACACTTTTCAATTTTATTGGGCCTTCAACCCTCACATTCTATTTCTTTGTTGACCCCTTCACCAATTTTATGGTTGTTTTAGTAATAACCTATGTCATTTGGCCTGTTGTCATTACCGGCCCCTCTGCCTAAGCCCGTCGATCATCGAGTTTTTATCAAATTTTAATATTCTACTAGTCGGCTTGATTTTTTTTCATTTTAAAGACTTATGTCTTAAAGTCTTTATTTTTGTTGAGGGGTCACTACCCGCCACCTAGCTCATGGTCCTTTATTTATGAACAAATAGTATGTGCATGTGCATATTGTCTGAGCCATTGGATTTAAACCTAGCCCTTGTGTGCATGTTGTGTAGTACTTGAAAAATGTATTTGGGTTAGGTCGCACAGTGTGCGTGATTGCACCATGTGTCCCCTAGCTCAAGTGGGACCCAATCCCCACTATCGATATAGTCTTAGCTAGCAGTAAATCAACGGCTCCAATGTACCATCTGATTGAATCTTGGTCATAGAGCGCATTCCATGCAAGTTATTAAATAATATTACCTAACATCGTGCACGGTCTGTGTGATGGTGACACGTGGATTCTGTTGGCGATGTTTGAAAGTTGGATGGGGTCCGTGGGTGATGGACGTGTTGTCTGATTGGGAATGACACAATTGGTCAATGGACTAGCCATGCAATAGCATGGAATTTTTAAATATCTTTGACTCGATCTGAGTAATCCAAAGTTTCATCTTGGTGATTGATCGATGGCTCATATCCAAAGCACAGAATTGGCCATGTGAGGGTCATTTGGACACTACAAATAGCGAGCATTAATGGTGTATGCTCTTCATAGAATATTAGTCTAATCTCCATGGGTGTGAAGAACCACTTCTTGGAAATTATGATGAATGGTACACTGATTTCCATGTACTTGGGAATTAACGGTGATGAAACAGATGCCAACGAATAATCACTTGCTCGCTCATGCTCTTTTGGGGCATTGATAATAGACATCATCAATTGGCTCATAAATATGGATGAGGGATTATCATTTCCATCACAGTAATTGGGAGTTTGAATTTTTTATGGAACTAACGATTACTCTTGTGAGGTTTTTATTTATCAATCTAAGATGAGTCAGTCGAGCACATCTCCTTCAACTGTGCATAGGTCAGCTAGAGTTAATGTTTGAAATTCTGGTGATGAAATGCCATCACATGAACAAAGTAATCTCCAAAGCTCTCTCAACTTGAAGATGGAATGAAAGAAGCTTGTCCCAGGAGTTACTAGGTGCAGCTCTCGTCTGAAAATTTTGGCTACAATTACAAAGGAGGTGGTGTGTGGCTAAGAGGAAGGGACTGTGATGTTCAATTGAAGATCGAAGGCCAGAGTGAGGTATGGTCGAGGTTCTCTGGGCAGGCATAATTTTCCCATTGATATTTTTGATAGCTCTAGTGATAACGATACAAAGACTGACTCTGACTATGGAAAATTCTTGGTGGCGCTGACTGAGATGGCTGGTTTGAATGAAGAGGTCCTTACGGTTTCTCCAATTTTTGTGGTGGCACCGTGTGATGTTGTTGGTTCTAAAGCATGTGATGATGAAGTAGGAGCAGTGGTTTTTCCTCCTACTATGGAAAAGACACGAAGCGGGTGTAAGTACTATTGCCCTAGTGTTGGTTCAGTTTGATGGTGATGGTTTTCTATTTTTTATCATGATGTGAACTAGGTCTCTTTTTGGTTCAACATGGATATGGAAGATGAGCCTTAACAACATTTTGGAAATAGGGTAACACCAGCTAGTTTTATGAGTTTTTGATTCCCCTGTGCGGTACATGATTGCATCTAAATGTATGGGATTTTGAAATGCGAATGAAATTTTGCATTTGAAATGAAATTATGTTGAAATGTGACTGTAATGAGCTCGATGCCTGTTGCTCTCTTGTGTTATAAAAGAGATTTCAAGGCTCATTATAGAGGTCATATTTTTGAATCTAGTAAGGTCTAGGTGGGGTATAGTGAATAGACAGAATGCAGAATTTTGGATGAATCTACCATAAATTATCTTGAGTAGGGTTTATGTATAAACTACTCTTAAATAGTTTTATGCAATTACTAATATTGAAACAAATCTGAAAAAATTAAAGTATGTGCCCTCTTGTGTGTTGTTGTGACAGACTATGAAAGAAATTATCAAGTGTAGTTTCATTTATCTTCAATGGTTCATTTGAATGTATGATTCTTCTTCTTGATTCAACTCAATGAGTTGATCAAATGCTTGGGAAAGAATCGTAGGTTTATGATAATGTGATAAGGATTTAATAAGAAGTGATACTTTGAGTACTGTGAAGTTTTTGATGTAATGCATTGTGAAAATCGTTCACTTATATCAGGGTTAAATATTATGTATGACTGAATATTTTATGCTTGATTCCTACCCAATTTGATGAGGCACTGGCTTATTCATTTGGAAATCTTATAGGTCAATAAAATTAGAAAATACCCATATATGGATTCAATGTTGGAAAACTACTTAAATCAGATTTTATCCATACTAAGATGTAAGTATCATAAGTACCAAATGTTCCTAGCAATTTAGAGGTCATTTGTTTGAAGGCTAGCCAAAAATTTTAGGAATAATGTCTAAATTGCATTTAGTAGGGAAAATTTTGTGTGTGGAAGTGTTCTGAGGTTTTGAATATTATATGAACATGATAAGGGACACCCTCCTTGGTCTCACAAATCCTAAAGAGTAGGAGTAAAGGCCTTAGAACTTACTCGTTATGTTGGCCTTCTAGCCTAGGAATTTCTCGAACATAAGGCATGGAATCCCTTTAGAGAAGTTCGGGGTCTAGTAGGAAAAAACACCAACACCAACATTGGAACAAAGGTCACCTTTACTGATCTTGTCTATTGTAAGAAAGGGGCTCATGAGAGGGTGACCAAATTTATTGCTTGTTATCAATATTTCTTTTCTCATATCTCTTATGCCCTTCTTGATTCTAATGTCCAACATGTGTTCATGGGAATATTGCAATTTTCGTTGAGAGAAAAAGTTATCTTAATAAAGTATTCCTCTTTCACCAATTTGTGTATGACACTTCAAGACTACCAGTAAACGGTGACATAGTACAGGGGTTCCTCCTCATCCTCCTATCTTGATAGTCAAAAAGTTGTGTTTATCTCTAGGGAGTCTAAAAAGAATAAGGCAATAGAAAATGTGGTTTTCATTCCTACTCAAAAGAACACCACAAGACAACAATTTTTTTACAAAACTATCTAAAGTTTATGTGAAAGTGTTCTTCAAAAGTTATTATAGTATGGTTTAATCACTCTCCCAAAGATCATACCACTACTAGATGATAGACCTTATCCCAACTGCTATGATGCACAATTGTTTTTCCAATATCCTAGAGTCCTTGGTCATGACACCAAACAATGTGTGTGTCTTCTACACATAGTCCAAGACCACATAGATAGTGGTTCCATCCAACTCGATGATAGAAAGAAAAGTTCCCAAAAAATTATGTAGCCAAGCCTAATAGCCAACTACATATCTTTATAGTTCCCTTCCCTTCTCATTTTTCCAACCTCATAACACATGCCTCTTTATCTTCAAAATCTAGCCACTATCAGTATGTGAACACAGTATCATTCACTCCTATTCCTCCTATTGATCATGTGGATAAGATTTTTGATATATTTTTAAACCACAACACCTCCCCCTCAACAGGGAGCCTTTTCTCTACATTCCTGGTCAATTCAACAACAACATTGTTACTAGTGTTATGGTTGACCCTACAAGCATGGTAAATGTTATCATAGAGGAGACGCTTTTCATTAACAACTTGCATAATGAGAAATATGAGGAATCCAAGACCATGATTTGTACTTAGTATGGCTTCTCTATGCCTCCCATTGGTTTTATTTATTTATCAATCCTTTTTATGCCTAAATCCATTCATGTCCCATTTGTCGTTATTCCTCAATCTGACTTGTCTGGAGTAAAACTAGACATTCCATGGCTAGTCTCCATGAATGTGATAGCTTCAATATTCCAAACATTTTTAAAATTCCCTCACCATGGTACAATCCATACCATCCATGACACAAGATACAAACCCCTTGTGTCATGTGGAAACTTTTCCTTAGACCATTTTTGGCTCACTCTTGTTGGACCTCTACCACCCTATGGATACTTATTCTATAGGGCCTATTATAGGTACAAGACTAGAGTTGTGGACCCTAATTCTACATTTATGTCTTCGTATCATGTCATTTCCATGAATGCATCTATGTGTGCACAATAATGCACCTTTTCCTCTGCACCTTCCTACTCAAAGGTCATGAAAAAGCATGCTCCCACACATATACCTTCTCCTACTCCAATTTCATAGCCTCCAATGGTGTCCTTGGATCCTTCTACTATGTGTAGCATAGGAAAAGTAAAGGAACACATGTTGATGAAATCCAAACCTCAAGTTTTCCAACTCTCATTGTTGCCTATGGTCCCTCACCCTACCTTGTACAATAAGGGAAAGAATGTAACCAAAGTTGGTCATTCCCATGTTGTTCTTGCATCTTAGCCCTTAAGGCCTCCTCGCATTCCTCCACCTTCTCCCAAAGTAGACAAAGGAAAGGATCTCGTAGATGAGATCACAACCTTTGTTATATAGATCCTCTTATCCCTCCTCAAGAGCCTACTCTTTCATTGGTAATGGTTGTGAGGACTACTTCTTCGATGGAACAAGATATCCCAAAGTCTTCTCACACATTTATTCTTGGTACTCAGAATTGTTGAAACTAACTTGCATGTGAGTGTTAGCATTATCAATAGGCATTGACCCAAGAATGGATTCCTTGTAGCAAACCAAGGGTGAGCTTTCTATTTCTATCTGTGTCCCTGTTTCTATCCCTACTAGCTCTATCTACATTCCTGCTTTTGTTTCCATCTCTTCAATTTTTCTTTTGACTTCCTCAATGGATCACGATGAACCCCACTCTAAGTGGGTGCATGTGTTCATTGCTCCTTCTTCGGAGCCTCCTTTGATGACTTCTCTACTCGATCTTCCTCCTTTTCTCAAGCCATGGATATGCCTCACACAAAGGTCATATCTACTTTGGCTCCTTCTCCTTCTGATTCTAATGCGAGGATTCCACATCCTCATCTTAAGCACAAATTATCTAGAGAATGTCCTCTCTTTGAAGGACAATCATAAGAAATATTCTTCTTCATCTTAATCTCGTTCTAATCTATTTTTTCATTCTCCAATAATCCCATGCTTCCCCAAAGTTTGTTGATGCCCATCTTTCGAAGGTTGAAAATGACTCCTTGGTTTGTCTGCTTTCTTCTACTCAGTTACTACACTCCCCCAAGAAGTGCATGTTTGACTCTATGGAGGACATCCAGACTCTCTCCTCCATCTTTTCTAAATCAATGTTATTAGCCTCACAGGAGCTTATAGATGAGGATATTCAGGCAACCTCCTCCTTAGCTCTTACAACAGGCGATATTCTCGACACTACTCTTATTTTCCCCCCTACAAGCTCATCTTCCCTCCCCTTATAATGATCTCAATTGGGAGCAAGATGACTTGTTGGAGGTGCTAGACTAGAGCAGTAACTCTTCTTATCTTTAGATTAGATTTACGAGTTTGTTTGTGCTCCCACATTCTTGTATGTTTATGTGTGTGCTCTCTCTTGGAGGACCCTTGATACCCTTGTACCTGTACTTAGATATAGGAGAGAAAATATGTCATAAAATTTCTTCTATATATTCAGCTATTCTTCTATTTGTCATAAAAATTTCTTTTTCATATTAGGAATGATGCAAAGTGTTGGGGAATTTAGGCCTCTTCCATGTTGACCCAACTTTTATTTGTCTTCATGTGCTCTTCTTATCATTCCAATCTATTTGGGGGGTGATGAAATTTCATATTATTTACACTATACATTTACATCTATGATTAGTTCTAACCCCAAATAATTGGATCCCCCTATGCTTTCAATCTTTTATTTTTCTTGATGTTGTGTATTTTGTGTTATCCCTCACACAATAACATTCCATGGATACATCTCACTATGTATGTCATGACACAACATATCTCTATATTTCTTCTCCTTTGAATAACTTCTACTCCTCTGTATAGTACACGTTATTCTAAGGGGGGCTATCATTTCTATCATATCTAATTATTCTTATTTTTCAAAAATATTTTTTAAAAATTTTGATGTCTTATGATCTCTTCATCTAGATTTGGGGAAACCTGGCTAGACTTGTCTTTTCTATGACTGTCATATAATTTAGTTTCCATAGGCTTATTTGCTTGTTGTATGGTCTCTAGCATAATTCAATTTGCTAGCCATACTTATCAGCTACGTCTTTATCAACTTTTTGCAAGATTTCTAGCATAATGCATCTTGCTAGCCATACTTATCAAAAATGTTGCATCTAATCAAATTTTATCATTTTTATCTTTCACTTTTTTCTTTAACGTGTTTGTATGTAGCTAACATGATTGTGGTGAGATTGTAGCCAGCTTTGCAAGATAGAAAACCTATGTCCTCTTTGTATCCTAGCTCAACCTTTCAATCACATATACTAATGAGAAGACTTGCATCCTTTTCATCATGGGTATATTATCTTCAACCTCTTTCTCTCTACTTTAGCTCACATCTATTAGAATACATATGCTCGCTAAAGTGGGGAAAAATGTAATGAAAAAAGTTGCATCCTATGCAATTTCGCGTTCCATAGACCTCCCCTTTAGATTAATTAAAATAGATAATGCAATATCCCTTTCACTTTCACTTAATTTTATAAATAACCCATTCATTTTTGGTCGTTAAGGTAAATTTTTGTTACATTTACAACCATGTGTCATGCAAACATATGCACACCACACAAGCATCCCAAAAATATTCCTAACTACAAAGTCGTCTAGATGTTACACTTCTCACCTACCCGCAAAGTGTAATGCCTCTGCAGCTTGTAGGTGCACCAAAATGACTCCTTACATTCCTATACTTCCTCTAACTCCAAATTTTTTTCCATAGACTTCATTCGTTCAAGCTATCTCAACCTATCTTTCTTATTCTCCCAATTCTTCCACTCTCATTCTCTCAAGATCTTTCAATCTTTCTTGCACTTTGGCTCTCTACAATCAATGCTTTGGTATCTTGGTACATCTTAAAGGTTGCATTCTCTTCCTTTTGGCATTTCTCACTTTTTAAAGGAGGGTAATCATAGCTTTCTTATTGCATTATCATTTCACTTTGATAGCATGTTTATTTTTTATATTTATCATGTCTATTTTTTTCTCTATCTCTATCTATTTGGCTATGTATGGAGGTGGGAACACCTATGTGGGGATTTGACTAAGATAAACCCCTAAAACAGCCCCAACCATTTTCTTGTTTCCATGTGTGCAAGCATTAAAGTTGTAGATGTGATTGAGGCTTCATTTGTGGACCCCTTGTGAGTGTCTCCTTTCTTCTTTCTCGTTCTATCATTTCCTTTCCATTTCATTTATTCGATGTTCATTTATGTTATTCTATTCATTTAGCATACTCTTGAGATTTTAGTTATCAAACAATTAGTAGGTTCTTTGCGATTATTTATGATAAACTCAATTTTCATCTATATGAGACTACAACATGCTATGAGGACATCTGCATGTTGTGTTGTTGTCCTTGGCCAAGAGCTTACTAGTTTATCCAAAGAACCCTTGCAACCTACTCTTTCGATATTTGAAACTCATTTATTTTTATTTTGCATTAAATATAAATAAACTCCTTTATATTCTTATCTCGTCACTTGAGCTTTGGTCCCTAAGGTAGTTAAGGAACACTTTCCCTTTGAGATCACGTCATTTTGAGGTGCCAAATTTCCTCCTCTGCTCGATTAATATTTTTTAGACATCTTGTTAATGATGCATGTATAAGCCTACAACTAGATAGCCTAATAAACTTTAGAAAATATTGGTTACTCTTGTATGAATTTATGCTTCATAATTTGGTTGAGGATCTTTGTACTTTCAACTTATAATTTTGATAGATATAATATTTTTATAATGTAAGAGTAGTACCATTAGTATAATTGATAGATTCTTCTTAAAATATGTTATTATCTAAGATACTTTCTAATTGATGCCTATTTTAATTATTTGTTCTTCATTATGAATTGGGTTTAAGATAACGTTTACTTTCATCACTTTGATGTGTTAGCACAATGGTGAGATACCTCAATCTCTCTTCTTATAGGAATTCTAGGAGGAATTATAATCTTAGAGAAGGACAATATGAGGCACACCTTGCTTTATGATTTTATTTAAACTTGATAGACTTATTTTGGTATTGATACTAAAGAAGTAATATATTTATTTTTCAATTTTAATTATGATTATAGATTGTATGGATATCGAAACTAAGCTTAGAATAATTTAACTTTGTATGAGATTATTGAGAAGATGATAAATATGGATTACTTAAACTATTTGTGTAAATGGTTATAAGGTAACACATTTTCTCTCTGATATCATGATTTAATTTAAATTATATTATGATAATTATTAGTACTAATGTGAGATTGAATTGGTAGTGGTAATATAAATATGGATGTTTGATCGTCATAAAAATAAAAATAAAAATGAAATATTATTATTAGTTAATACGAATTGTGTATATAATTACAATAGTAGATTTTAAATTGCAACTATTTTTATTAGAGTTAATTGTGTAAAATATTGATGTTAATAGAACAATGTGTTTTAAAAAAAAATTGTTATTTTTGCTTTATTTATTTACGGGAATATTGACCATATTGGCAAGTGTGTAAGTGGTTTCATGACCAATGGAAAATATTTGGAGGTCCTAAAAAAATGATTTCCTTGTGATAACTTGGCCTTAACCCATGAGGGGACCAAGGTCTTTATTTGTCCAAATATTTTATAAATTTAGAAGTTGTTATTTATATTTAACTAAATTTTTACTTTATTTGGAAATTATATATGTGGAAACCTTGGCTTGTGAATCATTCTTGTGATAACTTCTAGATTTGATCTTAGAAGGAATTTTAAAATATATTTTTCTTAAAAAAAAAGTTAAAATAAGCCTCTATAATGGATACCTATAAGATGGATACTAAATTTGGAATATAAATTTTGGAATTTGGTCAATATTTTATCCTTCTATCACAAACTTTGGCTTGCAAAGGAAGGGAGGTCATTTTGAATATTAATTAATCATCCCCTTACAAAGTTTTGAATAGAAAAATATACTATGACACTTCCCTATTCTAAGGTCTTACTCATGTGTGAGAATAGAGGGATTCATGTGAATCTTTGAGAGATGTGAAATAAGATGAGTAGGAGGCCATTTTTTACCTTCTTATTTGAGAGGATGAGTTGCATGACACCTATCATTTATATCCTTCTTGAAGAGGTTGAGGGGGATTTTTTATTCGTTTTTACTTCTTGTTAGGGAGGGGGAAAAGTCTTGAGAGCTTAGATATTGAAAAGGAGAAAGATTGGAGAGGATATTCTTTGTGAAGAATTTTAAAAGAGGAGTATCCCTAGAATTTTGGAAGCCATTAGAGGTATGCTTCATAGATTTTCTTACAAAATATGCATGTTGAATATCTTATTATTATTGTACATTTCATGTGTGGATTTGATCTTGGATGGGATTTTCTTTATTGACTGTATGGGTTTGAGGTTATTGTGAAATTCATGTATTGGTTTGTTCATGATGGTGAATGATTTTGTCGAGATTTGAGATTCTTGTGTTCAGAAAGATGTTATGTTGGGAGTAGATCTTAGCCTTTTGGGGTGAAGAGTTTCCCATGTGTTAGGGTTTAGAGAGTTATGCACCCTCCCTTGGGGAAAATTATATATTCCTTAATAAATGAATTTGGTATTGGTTGGTTTATATGTTTTTTATGTGATGGAAGAAATACGCATTCTTTGTGAAAGAACTTTGGCATTGAAATGTCTATGTATATTTACACGATATATGTTGGAATGTAATATATTTTATAAATCCAAATTATTATTTTGGTTAAGCGAGAGACATCAATAAAAATTGCTAACTTACTTTTTAAAATAAATAAAATATTTTTTTAGGGGGTTTCAACATGTTAAACAAAAATCATTATGTTGGTTAAAAACTTGTTGTAATTAAAAAAATAGAAAATAAATATATAATAACTAAAAATATATATTAGAAATGATATTTTTTGAAAAGCTTATTCCATGGGTTGCAATCCTACAAAATATCATTTTACAATCTCTTCATTTAATTTAAAAAAACTTGCCTTGAATCATAATTTTTTATTGAAAACCAAGTGAACCAAACATGAAGTTTTAGCTAGGGGTTTTCATACAAAGACACCTTTAAAAAATACATTCAACCAAAGGCCAATTCTTAAACAAGTATTTTGTGTGTGCGACCTTTAAAATGGGGAAAAGGGATGTTCATTTGAACCTTGTTTACATGTGTTTGGGTTTGACCTTCATTCAAAGTTATTTAATGATTTTTTACTTTCAAGACTCATTTTTGTGTCTTATCCTTGTCCCAAAAATGGGACACAACTTTATGTTTCCACACTTGGGAATTAATTGAGAGGGTTAATTTTTTCTCAATCATACCCTTGAATGTACTAACTTTATGACTTTGAGTGAAAGATAAAAGACAAGAAGAAAATATTCAACATTTTCCTAGATAAACACTTTTAATGTAAGTACTTTATTTGTAATTAAATTCATAGATGTGTTATCCAATTATGTCATGTTGAACCTAGGTGCAAGATGATTCATTTTTGTCTTTAAATACTCCAACTAGTGTGCAATTTAATAAATTTGGGCTATAGTTTGTTGATTCATAAGAGTCAAATGAAAAAGGCAAGATAAATTTGGCTATAAATTTTGAATTTTGAATTTTAGAGGTTTAAATATGTTGCATATAACTAATCTACATTAGTTTTGTGATCACATATTTAACTCAAAAACAAAATAATCTACATTTGAAGAATGGATTGAAATATAAAAATGTGTGATGATAAGATCTAAGAATAAATAACAACATTTGTCAATATAAAATATAATCATTTTACATATTATATAATGCACTTTAGGAGAACCCACACTTATTACCTGCTTTCCATATTACATAAACTTAATCTCAATGTTTTCAAGGAGAATTTTGGAAACTATGTTGGACTGATATTTACAGTTAAAAGATTATTGGAAATGTTTACCTCGTGAAGTTGGCTGAAACTCTGAAAAAACGCCACTTAACCCGTTGGAGTAAGGAAAAACTTCTGTAGTTTAGAAAGATCTGAAATAGTCGATATGAGTTTTCCACAATCCATTGAAATCATTGCTAATAACTTTTGGACACAAAAAATACACACAGTTGAATCCAAAAGCTATTAAGATCTGAAATGTTAAGAATGACAACTAATTTGCTTTTGCTTAGATCAAGAGATTCTAATGGGAATCCCTTGATCTAAGCAAAAACAAATTAGGTGTCATTCCTATCAACATTTCAGATCTTTCTAAACTGAAGAAGCTTTTCCTGTACTCCAATCGGTTAAGTGGCGTTTTTTCAGAGTTGGGAATGTCAACCAACTTGGCGAGATAGACATTTCCAATAATCTTTTAACTGTAAAGATCACAACATGGTTTCCAGAATTCTCTTTGAAAACGCTGAGATTAACTTCATGTAACATGGAAAGCGGATTGCCATCATTCCTAATAATCACGGTTGGCTTGTTCTACTGTCGACGGGGGCATGCAAGCGCAAGTGCAGTTAGGTAAAAGCTTCAGGAGAGTTTGGGGGATATGCTCTTCACTCTTGTCCATTGAATCCCCTGCCTCCGCATACACAATCTGGAACTTTCGCCTACCACGGCTTTCCTCCATTCTCCTTTCTATTTCCCCCCTCACTATTTGCAAAGCACTGTTATTGCAATCTACAGATAGATTTTACATTATCAACAAAACACTCACTTCCACTTCCACTTCCTCCTCCTCTTCCTCCCCTGCAAAACAAGACCAAGACCAGTCTACCAATTGCCCACCATCACCATCCACGCCCACCAATCTGTGCTTAACAGTGTGCAGGAACCCATCATTCTGAGAGATGCAAGGCAAGAAGATGAGAATAACAATTAGAACCACAAACATGTATTTCAAGCTAAACGCTTAAACTATTAAGCCTCACTGAACAAGGAAAATAAACTTTTTAACTACATCGCATCTTGCTGTTCATACCCACCCAGCGCCGTACACTGTCAAAGGGTAGCGGTGTCCCTGTGTTGGAGGGGGGAAATAAGGAGTGAGACCTATCACAGCCACAAGGATGAGATCTGCATAGGTATTTCGGATCTGTGACTCAAGCTTTTGCAGATCCCCAGCATCCACCGAAGCTTGAAAAATCCTATACAGTCATGAAAAGTATGACGAATTATTTACCGACAGAAAAGGAAAAGTGAAAAATCCTCCTTTCTACACAAATCCTCTTCTGTTCACTCTACACATCATTAAGGATTTACCTGCAGAGCCTGTGAGATTCCATTTGTGTGACACACAGAATACATCCGTCAAATATGAAATCAACTGCTTAATCGAGCTTCTGTCTTTGAGCAGGGACATGATGATTTAATTGTTTCACGCGCCTTGCCAGAGCACATAACCATTTCAACAACTGAATACATTTGTCCCTATTATTAGAAATTTGTTCTATTTGACCTAACAAATATCCCACTACGGATATCCCTGCCGCCAACAACTGAATCTGGGTCGCGCCTTTCAAAACCTCAAAACCATTTTCCTTGTTTCACGATTATAAACAGATTTGAAGCACATCTGTTCGAAAAGGAACGAATATTCATCACCCAAATTAAGAACCAAATTCTATGTGCAAAGTTTCAGGGACTAATTTTAAAACACAAAAATAAATGAAGTTTAGTACCGTGCAACGATCATCTTCATCACTAAATCCTTGCCAAAGTTTTTACAAGGATCAAACTTAGAGAAACTATTATCTTGCTGTGTAGATGTATTCTGTTGGGCTTGCAAAAATTTTAATAATTTATATTTATGTTCCATTTGAATTTATCACAAACAAAAAACTTAACAGCGGATGGACACAAGTCGTTCTTACCCTGTCATTTGAAGCGGCGATGGCTTGAAGACGTCTTGGAACAAAAAACTTAACAGCAGATGGAGAGTAACTGGTCAAGATGAGAGACATCTTGCACCATTTCTTGAAGAAGCCCCAAATCCATTGCAATCTCGTTTTCCGAGGAACAAAATGCAGAGCAGCAACTGTTGCCCATCCCAAGAGAATAAAGAGAAGACAGAACAGAAAGGGTATGAGTAGAATACTACGGAGTAGTAGTTAAATAGAGAGCTAAAAACAATGTAGGGAGGAGAGAACACTAAATAAGTAGAGAAGTATGCCTGAAATAAAAAAGGGTAAGGAGAGAACACTGAATAGAAAAAGTATTGGATAAGTCTGACTTTGAGTGTGACATAAAGTGATATATTTATGATACAGATGGGGAATCTGTACGTTACAAGGAAAAGAACTTCATTTTATATTAAATCATTGTACTTACATTTTTATTACATTGAGTAAATGTTTAAGGGTTCTTAATTTTGAGACCCATCAAAATATAGGGGAGAAAACCCATTTACCGCCTCTCATTGAATAACTGCCACCTCCATGTTCACTTATCCCCCAAAAAAAAAAAAAAATTTTGATTCATTAAATTTTTTTATTTGATTGAATAAATAATTACAAAAACACCAATGACTATTCATTATAATTACAAAAACACTAATGGCTGCTCATTAAGTGTTAAAGTGCATGTTTTAGAGTGGATTTAAAGCATAAACAGTTATAATTGATGGAAATTAGAGTGGACGGATATTGTGATATTAGGTGGCGGCAACCGGATGACACCTATAAAAGGTGTTTTTTTGACCTCCGTGTGCATATCCAATGCTCCCGCACTCTATCGAATTGCTCGAAAGCCAAAAGCTTACTTATAAACTCTTAACTCGTAGGCGAAAAAAACCCATAAATTTTTTTTTGATTTGACATACGGTTTAGATTCTATGGTTGTGCGAAGTTAGCCCTAGCGGATACTGGGTCTTCTCCCCTAGCTATACATATGAATATAGTAATTAAGCTTTTCCCGTTTCTGTTTTTGTAGCACCCTTTACGGTTCCGTTCCCATTTGCATCTACTGTTTGAAACAATTTTATTTCCTGTTTACACTGAGGGAGCTATAAAATCTGTAGAGCCATGTGTCTGGAAGCAAGTATGCCTTCCAATGTTTGTCATTCAGAAGCAAGCGGATCATACCTCTTCTGTGAAACGTGTTACATCTTCAATGTCGGTTTGTTGTTCGAAAGCATAAATATATGGTTTGATACAGAGTTTTTAATCCCACATGTGTGGAATGAAAAAAAAAATTGAGAAAGCGGTTATAAGTAGAGGCTTAAGATTTACATTGCAACTTACAGGAAATAAAGATTGGAGCACAAATCTGTTCTAACAAGTTTTGAGCATAAGACAGATTTTTAGACCCGTTTATAGTCAGTCATGATTTTTTTACATTGAACAAATAAATTTTATAAGTCTTAATTTATTTTTTTAAGCTATTTTAAATTCAATCAAATTTAAACAAATATATAATAAAATATTTTAGAATTGCAAAAAAAAATTAATTCTTATTTAAAAATGAATTTAAACAAATATATAATAAAATATTGAATTAAAATATTTTAGAATTGCAAAAACAAATTAGCTCTTATTTAAAAAAAAATCAGAATGAAGGCAATAAATTAACTTTTAATTAAAAAAAAATATTATATATTAAAAATGTTATATATAAATTTTTCGTATGTTAAATAAATAAATGTTTCTTCATACTAAAAAATATGAAAATTATTAGTTGAAAAATAAAAGATCATAGAATGAGTTTGACATATTTTAACACTATTAATTTTTTATTCTATGCAATATTGTTGTGGGGAGGCTATCAAATTTATAGATAAGCTGCAAATTTAGAATTGGCCACGGTTTATGTGTAGCTAGAGCTCGTGAGATGGATATTATTGGCCTAAAGTCTTCAAAGATTCACATGCCCATGTTTATTCATGTTACATTTACCAAATATCTACTTCGAGAGAGGAGAATCTTGCTTTGACATTACAACCAGTCATAAGATTCATTCCTTTGCCCAACGGGGACTTAAATTCATCATTTATGATTAATCCAATTTTTTTTGTTAGACATGAGTATATCCTTAATACTATGTATATTATTGTACAAGATAAATTGAAGCTCAATCATGCAAACAATGTATAGTCTCAAGGTGATAACTAAGTTTTTAAAAAGAACATGACATTACTAGGTTTGATATTTTGTTTTCTTTGGTACGTGACAATGACCATACTTTTTTTCATTATTATTTTTCTAATAGGGCTTTTGATCATGGTATAATATTGAGATTTCCTTTGAATCAATATCTACAAGGGGACAATATTGTAGAATCAATCGATAAGAACTCTATCAGTATCATTAAGAAACTTTTGGATAAAAATTCTAGAGAATGGCATGCCAAGTTTTAATATAAATAATGGATAAATTAAGAATATAGAACTAAAATTTCTTTAGGTACCTCACCTTATCATCTAGTATATGGGATGTATCCTATCTTCCCTATCAATTTGAAAATCCCTACTTTATAAATTATGAATGATTACGTTGAAATGGATGAGAAAGTAGAGGCTAGATTTGTTCAAATACTACACTTGGAAGAGAAATGTGACATAACTCTTAAAAAAATTGTTAAACATTAGGGAATTGTAAAATATTCGTTTGATAAAAGAGCTAAGGTCAAAGCTTTACATATTTCTAGTTTAGTCCTTTAGTGGGACAAAGCTAATGAAAATAAAGGAGATCATTGCAAGCTTGATAGGTTGTGGTCATGTCCCTTTCAAATTACTAGAATTATGGGTAACCATACCTACTAACTACAAACTCTTATTAGAGAAGCTAATCCATTTTTAGTTAGTATATAGTTTTTAAATAAACACCAATTCTAAAAATAACTAAGGGTTGCAAAAGACTAGGTGTATTAATTGTCTTCCCTTTGTTTCTTTAACATGCCAAGCATTCTAGCACAAATTATTAAACATCACCTTTAAGTCCTTACAAAAAAATCTTTCTTGGTTTGATGATATGTCTTTGAAAATCTCGACCCCCAATTAGAGAACCATGAAGCTCTACCAAAATCTTGTGTTTGAGAATGAAGTTCTTACATAGGTATAATCTTTGTTTAGACTACAAAGCATCTCCCTTTTAAAAAATCTAATTTGAACTATGAAGATCAAGATGCAATTGTTGAATGAGATTCCTTGTAGCAACATCATTCTACCATTTTTTGTTCTAGCTTCCTCCACCCAATCTACTTGTAGTATTGAAATATCACACAATAATTCCTCAACCTTTTCTTCTTTCTTAGATAATGCATTTGTCACATATTTTCCTTCTATTTCTTATATAAAAATTCAAATTCATAACCCAACATCTTAATGACCCATTTTTATTACTCTTTGGAAGATGATCTTTCCTCTAAAAAATATTTTGGGCTATCATGATTAGTCTTAACTTCAAAGTTTCTACCCATTATATATGATCTCCACAACTTTATTACATGAAGAATGGCTAGCGTTTCCTTCTCACAAATGGGCTTGGGTTGATTATTACCCTTTAATTGACAACTCTCGAAAGTAATGAGCCTAGCCTTCTACATGAGAACTACAACTATATCATTACCTGAAGCATTAAATTGTACAATGAAATCCTTGGTGAAGTTTGGAGTGGATAGAACTGGAGTGGTACAGGAATCCTCCTTCAATATCTCAAATGTTACAATAGCTAACTCATTCTATTGAAAACCATCCTTTTTAAATAGAGCTTCAAGGGGCACTTCTATATAACCATAGTTCTTCACAAATATCCTATAGTATCTAGTGACTCTTAAGAAACCCATCAATTTCTTAATGGTTTTTGTAAAAAGGCCATCTATGATAAGCTTATTTTTTTAGAATCAACCTTAATTCCTTCATGTAACACTATGTGTTCCAAGTACTCCACCTATTTGAGACCAAAAGCATACTTGGAAGGTTTAGTATAGAGCTAGTGATCTTTGATCATTTGTAATGCTTGATCTACATGGTCCAAATGTTCTTCTTGCTTTACTATAAATCAATATATTATCAAAGAACAATAATTTAAACTTCCTAAGAAGTTCCTCAAAGATGGAATTCATCAAGATTTGAAATGTAGATGGAGCATCGTAAGACCAAATAACATCACAAGAAACTCATAATGACCCTCACGAGTCCTAAATATTGTCTTGGGAATATCCTCTTTCTTAATTATATTTTTTGATAACCTAATCTAAGATGTAGTTTTTTAGGAAATATAGCTCCATTCAATTCATCTATTAAGTCATCACTCCCTAGAATAGAGAACTTATCTTTGATGTTGTACATGTTGATCACTCTATATAGTCTAGGCACATGTGCCAAGTTTGATCCAAGTTTTATTGACCGCCACCACAAGAGAGGAGTAAGCACTCTAGCTATGCTTGATAATATCAACCTCTAGCATCTCTTGAAAAATACTTTCAATCTCTCTTTCTTATACATTGGTACCTATAAGGCTTAATCTTGGGTGGTTGGCTTATAAGAACTAGTTGTGTGGCATGATCATGATTCCTCTTAGGAGGTAGTAATTTAGGCACATTTCCAAAAATGAATAAAAATAGAATTAAAATATATTAGGTGAATGTGCACTAAAATGAGTGCAAAAATATAAGGTGAAGATTGTAAATTTGATAATTTTTTACTTCCTCCAATGAAACATTCTTCTTTGGTTGAAAAATAAAAATAGACATGATCACTATCCTCAATAAATATGCTTGGCAATAATACCATATGATATAATAAGAATATTGAATCATATCAAACTTATTATCTATTGTGGGTCACCTTAGGTGGGAAATGTTATACCACACTATTTCATAGAGGCTAATAAATTTTAAAATAATTAAGACTAATATACCCCTAAGTATTTAGAGATGGAGGGGTTTCTTTAAATTATTATTCTATACCTACTAGTATGATATTATAATATATAAATTCATTGCCAAATATATTGAAATGTGTTATAGATCACTTAAGTTATTAATATTAGACAATGTTAAATTAAATTATTCATCCCATGTGTATTGGGAAGTAGTGGTTATAGATAGTTTATTTTTATATCTTGTGGTTCTTAGGTGAGAGAGATACATGTTGATTATTTATGTTTACAATATCAATATAGAGATATAACATGAAGCATCTTATTCCATGACAAATATCGTATGAAATTTCCCTACCTCAAGGGTTTATTCTATATTTTTTACTATATTTCCATTATTAGCTATGTATCTTACATTTTATGTATGTTCATAACATCCAATGTTTGAGCTTTGATTTGGGTAAACTAGGAGTAAATTATAAGGAATGAAATTGATATGCATGAAGACATTCAATCCAAAACACTTCAAATTAAGCTATTTTTCAAATTCTTACACAACTCATAATCCTAAATATAAACCTAACTTGCACAAAGGTTTTTCATAATTGCTACATTTGAGCAATGGATATTTGGCATTCTAATTTAGAATAATTTCTTCTCTCCCTCCACCAACTAACAACTAATACTACCTTCTCTTATATAAAATAAATATATATAGCCACCTAACCTATTTTTTAGTATGAGGGCATGTGTATTCTTGTTTTATTAGTCAGATTAGCATACAATAGTTGCAATTAGTACTTTATTTATGTCATTTAGGATTTCCTTGTGTATAATAAATAAAAACCATATAGGATTATCCTTAAAACATACATGACAAAAAATATCTTAGAAAACCATTCAATTCAATAATCTTATTACACTTTCTAGTCCTACACCATGTTTATTTAATGTAGATCATACATCAAATCTTCCCAATTTGACCCGAGTTATAAGTTATAACTATATGGGATAGAATCCATGCTCGTGAATGTAGATACATCTTAACAAATAATGAATACATTGATGGAAGCATTAACTTTTTATTCTATAAGTGGGTTGATAAAAAACAACATATGACAGGTTATAAATATCCCATGCTAGTATAAATTATTTTATACAATGATGAGCTATTTTAGATGATAAAAACCATTTACAAGCATTAAAACTAAAAAATTTAAACCATTTAAAGGATGTGTGTTGTACCAAATAGTTAAAAGATATATTTTAAAGAATATATCTCAATTACACAAAAAAAATCTTATGATGCATATGCATAAAAGTGGTTTCATAGACAATGAGAATGCCTAAAATATATTTTTATGCTTCATGTGGCCTTGACACATTTCTAGATTCATTGATATAAAATGATCAAAATAAACATGAAGCTATTCAATTTCTAGAATTGGTGTTCTATTTAAAAACTATACATTGACTATAAATGAAATAGCTTCTCTAATAAGAGTTTGTAGTTAGTAGGTATGGTCACTTATAATTCTAGTAATTTGGAAGGGATATGACCACAACCTATGAAGCTTGTCATGATCTCCTTTATTTTCATTAGTGTTGTCCCACTAAAGGACTAAACTAGAAATATGTAAAGCTTTGACCTTAGCTCTTTTATCAAATGAACATTTTATAATTCTCCAATGTTTAACGAAAAATTGGAGTTATGTCACATTTCTCTTCCAAGTGTAGTAGTTGAAGAAGTCTAGCCTCTACATTCTCATCCATTTCAATGTAATCATTAATAGTTTATAAAGTAGGGATTTTCAAATTGATAGGGAAGATAGGGTCCATCCCATATACTAGATGATAAGGTGAGGTACCTAAAAGAAATTTTAGTTCTTGTCTTATCTACCCATTATTTATATTAAAACTTGACATGCCACTCTCTCAAATTTTTATCCAATAGTTTCTTAATGATACCAATAAATTTCTTATTGGTGATTCTACAACATTGTTCCCTTGTAGATATTAATTCAAAAAAATCTCAATATTATACCATGATCAAAAGCCCTATTAGAAAAAATAATGAAGAAAAAGTATGGTCATTGTCACATACCAAATAAAAGAAAACATAAAACCTAGTAATGTCATGTTTTTTTCAAAAACTTAGTTACAACTTCAATTATACATTGTTTGTGTGATTGAGCTTCAATGCATCTTGTACAATAATATGTAGTAGTAAGGATATACCTATGTCTAAGAAATAAATTGGATTAATCATACATGATGAATTCAAGTGCCCATTGGGCAAATGAATGAATCTTCATGACCGGTTGTAATGTCAAAGCTAAATTCTCCTGTCTAAAAGTAGATATTTGGTAAATAATATCCATCTCACAAGATCTGATGAGCTATGGCTACACATAAACCATGGCCAATTCTAATTTTGCGGGTTATCTATAAATTTGATGCCCTCCCCACAACAATTTTGCATAAAATAAGAAGTTTACAATGTTAAAATATGTCAAACTCATTCTAGATGATGTATTTTATTTTTCAACTAATGATTTTCATATTTTTTAGTATTTATTATGACTGTGAAGAAACATTTATTTATTTAACATACTAAAAATCTATATATAATATTCTTTTAAATTAAAATTTGAAAATTTATATATAATATTTTTTTAAATTAAAAGTTGAAAATTTATATATAATATTTTTTTAAATTAAAAGTTAAGTTACTGCCTTCATTTTGATATTATTTTTTAAATAAGAGCTAATTGTTTTTGAAATTCTAAAATATTTTAATTCAATATTTTATTATATATTTGTTTAAATTTGATTGAATTTAAATAGCTTTTCAAAAAAAATTAAGACTTATAAAATTTATGTGTTCAATATAAAAAAATCATGACCGACTATAAATGGGTCTGAAAATCTGTTTTATGAAAGTCATGCAATTATAGACTAGATTGCAGATGAGTCCAACGTTTTTTGATTTGGGGTAACATAACTTGTCTATAATATCTCCACTAGGGGAAAAGACCCAATCGCCGCCCATGATCCAATACGCGTTCACTTTTTGTTCACCTAACCCCCCAATAACCGTTTACATTTTAGTCATTACATTGTTTTAATTATGCCAATAAAAATTTACAAATTACACCAATATATGTTCACTACTGAATGTGTAGATGACAAAAAAAATTAAAACACATTGAAAACTATTGAAAACACCTTTTTAACTATTGAAAACACTTTAAATTTTTGTGGGTTTTTATTGTTTGTCTAATAAACAGGTACTGGTGAAGTGGTAAAGATGTATGGGACGAAGGTTTTAAAACACCCTTTTTGAACACCTTTCACTTTACAGGTTCCACAAGGCACGTTTTAAATACCCATAAGCCAAATTTTTCACCCATAAGCCAAATTTTTCTTTTTAAGGTCCTAACTCGCTTATGAAGAAGCCCCAATTTTTTTTTTGAGATCGGACCTATTTTGCACTCTGCACGAATGTGCAAAGTTAGCCCTGATGACTACTGGTACGTTTCCCCTATAGCTTGTGGTAGCTACTCAGAATTTGTTAGAAAAAAATTGTGCTTCAATCTTTATTTCATGTATGTTGCAATGTAAATCTTAAGCCTCTACTTATAAGCGCTTTCTCAATTGTTTTTTTTTAGTCCACACATGTGGGATTAAAAACCCTATGTCAAACCATATATTTGTGCTTTCAAACAACAGACCGACATTGAAGATGCAACAAGTTTCACAGAAGAGGTCTGATCCGCTTGCTTCTAACTAGCAAACATTGGAAGGCATACTCGCTTCTAGACACATGGCTCTGTAGATTTTATATCTCCCTTAGTGTAAATGGGAAATAAAATTGTTTCAAACGGTGGACGCAAACGGGAACATTACCATAAAGGGTGCTACGAAAATAGAAATGGGAAGAGTTTGATTTGACAGTGTTGTGGGCTCGGCCACCTAAGTTGTCAGCACTTAGAGTGTGTCTGTTAAGCCTTGCCCAATTAATATAATCATCATTTAACACAAACAAAGCAGTCAAATATACACAGTAAATGAAAATAGTTAGTGAGATCTAAAACTCTCTAAATCCCAGGCTATGGAACATATTCATAGAAGTACGAAGTATATATAATCTTAAAACCTTAAAACAGTTATTCAATCAACCCATACATACTAGGCAATTATATCTGAATAGAAAATACAACCATCTAAGGCCTTGGATTGATGTGATTGTAAATGATGGATGTTTGTTTGATGTATGTTGTGGGGTATCTAACCATTGAAATCAAAAGATCAGTGCATATCATTAGAAAACATAGAGCCATTTAGAGAAAGTCTCAGCTCATCAGAGTATTTTTCATTAAAAATAAGAGAAACAAAGACATAATAAATTGTGAATATTTACGTTTCTGAGAGCAAGTATGCCATAAGGTGTTGCCCTTCCTCTAGTTCTACGTTTGTTCGAGATATTACAAATTGAAATGCAATATCCTTTGCAATAGGATCGACCACTATGATACCCACTCCTCCAGGTTTTTGTACAACTACACTCTCCAGAGTTATATTATCCAGTGGGCTAGAAATTGTGCACACCGCTATCTTCCCCTTAACTTTTGCAGGATCAAATGTGTTCTCCAGGCAAAATTTGTTATTCCGAAAATGGCATGAGAAGCATTCACTTGAACAACATAGAATTATCGTCAAAACTAATTTTTTGAAAGGCATATTTTACCCTGCATTAGCAATAGTAATACCATGATAAAATTCATGGAGCAGAGGAAAGTAAAGAATAGAACATCAAAACAGAATAGAGAAGAACTCAAATGTTGCATATAATAAATTGGAGGTATTACAATTTATAATAAGATGTTGAGTTTAACAACTTCCACAAGTGATTCAATAGATCTTAAATTAATTCCTATAATAATGGATCTTACAACACCACTGTGATATGTGGCTTAGTAAACCTAGTCAACTGAGTGACATGTGCATAAACTAACCATGGCTTATGCACATGTCACTCAATGGTCATCTCATAACACCTCTACTTCAATCACCTCTCACACGGATTGGTGGCATGGCTCCTAACCATGGCTTATACACATGTCACTCAATTGACTAGGTTTACTAGACCACATATCACAGTTGTGTTGTAAGATCCATTATTATAGGAGTTAATTTAGGATATATTGAGTCATTTGTGGAAGCTTCTAAACTCAACATCTTATTATAAATTGTAATACCTCTAGTTTATTATATGCAACATTTGAGTTCTCTATTCTGTTTTGTTGTTATATTCTTTACTTTCCTTTGCTCCATGAGTTTTATCATGGTATCAGAGCTAATGGTGGATCTTGTTGTTGTGAAAGTGTAAGTTTGTTGTTGTTGCTATAGTGAATTTTGTTGCTGTTGAATTGTAAGAACAGAGAGAATGTCAACCATTACTGAAGAACCATCAGAAGATGATGAAGAGGATTCCATTGAAGATGGAGCCATTATTTTATTTTGAAGAGGCCAAAAATTTGAAGACAAGGAAGGATGCAGTAGAGGATAGATAGATGTCCAATATCTAAGATGCTTGTGGATCAAGAACTATACCTCATTGGGGTTACGATAAATACATGTGAGGATTGATGTCCAATAGTTCAGAGGGGGATCCAATATTTGGAAGTTCAACATCATACCTTTACGAAGGTGATGAGACATTTCATGTGAAAACGGTGTCCAATGATGTTGGGAACTTGGATGATAGCTAGGTGAGTACACCTACAGTTGGGGAGCACCTTGAAGAATTCTTCCTAGTTCAAGAATTATTTTCAAAATGTATTTCTTATTATTTTGTAGTCAATTATTTTGGTATTATAGCATTAAGAGGGGATATTGGACTTACTGTTCCACCATCAATGAATGAGTCAATAACAAAATGAAGTGCAGTTGTCAAGAGTTTCAACTCGGTGTCACTAGATTTAGTTTGTTATCAATAGTGGTAGTTTGGTGTCAATCATTTTAATTAGCTATCAATGTAATTAGAATAATTATAGGAAGGTTGTTGAATCTTCTACACCTATAAAATTGTAACTTGCATATGAATAAACTAAGTCGTTTTGTTTTGCTATTTTTTGTTATGCTCTCTTCTTTGTTTTCCTCTGTTGTGTTATATTTCATCAATTGGTACCAAATCTTATGGTAGCAGATCCTGAAGATGTGGTGAGCAAAAGATTGTCGAAGAAGCCAAAGATGTTTGGAGCTGCAAGAATTTATATGCCATAGTCCAAAGAAATAAATAGTTGTTCCATGAGACACCTAAGCCAAGTTTGCTAAGGAATTTAAGTTGTTGCTAAAAAGGATAAATCACATATTGATGAAGAAATACACCATACAACGACAAATGAAGGAAAATTGAAGGAGCACTAAATCAAAGGAAAGGAGGGCAACGTAGTTTCTAAGAAATATCTACCACGAAAGGGCTATGAAGAAGTTGCTAGCTGCTCCCATGAGATAGAAATTAGGAAGAAGAGTATGTTGCTATTTGTGAAAAAAATTGCCATCAGACAAGTTTACATCAGTATTAAAGATTGAAGGAAGTCATCACTCTTGAAGGATGTGTAAGATCCATAGTTGAAGATCAGCTGAGAAGGGGCAAGGTTTGATTTGAATAAAGGTATAATTGCTTTATTTCCAAGACTATGATTATTTGCATATTAAGATGTCGAAGGAGAAAAAGATGCAGTCAAAATTGTTTTAAGTGCAAAAGTTGTAAGAAGAAGAAATCACTCTATGGTGAAGAGAAGTCACCAACATAAGGCATGTGTCTAAAGAAAATAAGTTATAGTTGTTGTTTATTTGTTGACGAGATGCAATATCTGAAAGTGAAGAAAATATCATTGCTTAGATGAAGGTTGAAGCCATATCTTTGAAAAGGAGATTTGAGTCTATTGAAGAACCCATATATCAAGGGAGATTTGTTGAGAAGCATATTTAGCAAAAGGTTGTTGTGGCTAAGAAATTTGCCACCAAAATGAAAGGGAGATCACAAGCGAGTGTTGTGTTTAACAAGGAGATTGATGATGTTTGTAGAGAGAACATGAGCTAGGTTGTGTGTGTAGAAGTATGAGAAGATCCAAAAGAGCTCAATTGTAGCTGAAGATAAAAGAGATTTTCGTTTTGTAGATCAACCCAAATGCAAAGGGAAATTGAATATTTGGAGAGAACAAAATTAAAAAAATTGATCTGTGATCATAATCTTTAGAAGGAGGAAGGGTTGGTGAGATATGAAAGAGGAGCTTATAAATTATTAGAAGTTCAAAAGAGGATAAACAAGTGAAGCTGAAAATTGGCAAGGAAATGCAATAACATTATGTGTTTGTGTAAAAAATGTATGAGGCTAGTAAAGTCAATTGAAGTTATAATCCCTAAGCAGCAAGCAGTGTAGCTCAAAGGGAGGTGCTGAGAAAAACAAAGGTATTGTGCACCTTAACCTATGATGGACTGGTGAGAATAAGGCTAGAGCTTGTGGTTAGAGAATCCCAATAGAAAATTGGGATTTTCTAGGTTCAATTCATAAGATTTAAAGATTGTAGATCATCCTGCCAAAGAAAAGAGGCATAAATAGTGTCACAAAATTGAAAAAGAAGAGTCTTAGTGCAAAAGGAGCCACAACTCGTAGTAAGTTACAACCATCAAAAGATAGTTTTATCTTGCCAATCAAGGAAGTGCAAGTAAGAAGTTTGAACCCATTGAAGTGGAGAAAAGATGCCAAAGAAAATAGGTAGTTGTTTAATGTAGAAAGAGTTTCTAAACCTCAATGGAGGTGCTCATTTTGAGATCGTCGAAAAGAGATCAAAGAGAAAAATTAGTGAAAATTATAGCCACAACTATTCAAGGAGAAATTGTGAAAGGAAGAGTGAAGGCATGTGAAGCTACTGAATGAGGTTTTGAAGGACCGCCACAACAGTTGGAATGAAAGTTGAGGAAAGATCCATAGATCTTGAAGATAGTTTGAAGGTATCATTTGAGTAAGTCTGAAGACTTGTTTACAACCATGAAGGAGAGACAAAATTTGAGAATGGAAAAATGTTGAAGCATGTTGGTCAAAATTAAGGGGGAGTGTTGGAATTAATTTCTCCCACATATACAGTCACTCTCCACATATGTAGTTAATTAAAACTAAACTGCACTTAATCTGTAACCGTTTAAGTTGTTTTCTACGTTTCCTATAAATATGTAGTTTCTATTGTTGAGCTAATCATGTCCACAATTTATCTCATACATTGCTCCAATTGTGTCCATTGATATGATATAGTTAATGAATAAGAGTTAATTGAAATTGGTATTACTCCCACCACCAATCTACATTGTTCTAGAATCCTCTTGAATTGTCTAAGATCTCTATATAATGAGTCAAATGTAATTCATTTAAGTAGACAATAAAAAATAATTCAGTGCAATAACACATTTGTGAATATATTGTCTCCTTTGCCCACTATCAATTAGTATCAGAGTAGTTTTGAGCCTAACTCCCTCACGGGAGGGCTCAAGATTATGATGTAGTGTGTTTATGGGAGAAATCTAGGTTTGATGGCTACCGTATGAAAATAGTCATCAAAGAAAAGTGTGTTAGTTGCCAGTGTGTTAGTGTATTAAATTGGAAGTATTACAATTTATAATGGGATGTTGAGATTAATAGATCCACAAATAACTCAATAGATCCATAAACTAACTCCTAGAATAGTGGATCTTACAACACAACTGAGATAGGTGGCCTAGTCAACTAAGACACAAGTTCTAGTTTATTCATTATTTCTAACATACCAGGGGCACCAGCTACAACATCAGTTGATTTGTTTAGCCTAAGAGGATTTACTACTTCTCTTTGGAAGTAGAAAGCAAAATGTGTGTTTTATCTATTTAGATCTAATATAAAATTTGATTTTTAAGTTCCAACTTCACGAATCGTAGAGAGGAAAAGAAATTTATAACTACCTTCAAGATCATATTGTTTCCTAGAATGTCTTGTGTGCACGCTCCATGTTTTTCTTTCAAAGACTAAAATTATCTCATCCATTTTTGCAGACATTATAGTGGTTAAAGAAATACTTCATCTTGTAGATCTCAAATTTATACAAGATGTTCTCTACATCTATGTGAGCTTTCCTTCTTACCTGATAGAGCTGTAGATTCATCTAGAATTAGCAATGCAGAATACCCTTTGAAAATTTTTGTGCAATGAAGAATCACATTTCCATTTTCTCTGACTCTATTAAAAAACAATACACAATGAACACAATATGCACACGAGTATATTCACACCTTAAATTAATATTTATCTTTCATTGATGAGTAACAAGGTAAGCAGTTGGTAAGTAGAGGGCTTAACCAAAGATATGCATCCTCAACAATCTTTTCTTTTCAGAACATTGCTTCTAAGCTCCTTTGAGTAGCAAGAGAGAGAAGAAATCTCCTCAAGCATTACAAGAGAAGAAAAATTCCATCACTTCGGATTCAAAACACAGTACCTACACCCTAGGATAAAAATAATTGCAGACTGGTAAAGTGAGAATAATATCATCTATATACCAAAGCTGATGATGATAAATGGAAAATGTCGAGTGAGCAGGGCCGACATTAACTGTTTAGATGGCCAAGCCCACAACTTTTTAAAATCGGATCTTTTTCCCATGAATTTTTCATTTCTATTTTCAAATTTTTCTTTGCCATTAACTTTTTGGAAAGATTTTATTTGTTGTTCATCTATTTTGAATCCCACATTAGCTGGGTGGAAAAGAATGAGAATAAAGCTATTTTAAATTGTATAAAGCATTTAAAGTGATGCGTTACCCATTCATAGCCTATGAGTCAACGATTAAAATAAATTGAAAAAAAACAAACTATAATTATATTTAAACTAGCTTATCTATCTTAATATATTAATTTCTATATTTTCGAGGTGTAATTTTTTAATTCAAAAAATCAAAAAAGCAAAAAAAATACGCCTCGAAAATGATATCTCTGAACGTATAATGTATTAAGATAGATAAGCTAGTAGTAGTAGTTGTGGCATGTGTAACACATTGAATAAATTAATATATTTAGGGTTATGATTAGAGTTAGCATTTAGGATTAGGGTTTATATCATGGTTAGGGTTAGCATTAGGGTTAGGATTTGGTTTAGATTTATTATTATGATTAGGGTTAGGGTTTAGTGTTAAGGTTGGGTTTATGGTCATAGTTAGTGTGAGAATTATGTTAGGGTTAGGGTTTGGATTATAATTATAATAGGTTCTAAGTTAGGATTAAGTCTTTGGTTAGTGTTAAGGGTAGGGTTGGAGTTACTATTAAGGTTTGAATTGGAATTATAATTAGGGATAGGGTAAGGATTTATATTTGGTCAGGGGTATGGTTTGGGTTACGATTAGGGTCAAGGTTAGGATTAAGGTTAAGATTAGCATTAGAGTTAGGATTTGGTTTATGATTATGGTGAGGGTTAGGGTTTAGACTTATGAATAGGGTATATTTAGCATTAGGGTTTAGTGTTATGCTTAACCCTAACCCTAATATTAGCACTAACCTAAACCTTAATCCTAACCCTATCTATAACCCTAACCCTGAGCCTAATCATAATCATAATCCTTTAACATAAACACCAACCCCAATCTTAATCCTAATTATATCTCTAACCCTAACCCTAACCCTAACCTTAACCCTAACACTAATTGCAACACTAATCTTAATTCTATTTATAACCCTAATTCTAATTTTATCTTTAACCCTAACCCTAATCCTAATCCCAATCCTAAACATAACCCTAATCCTAATCCTAAACCTAACCCTAATTAATTTAATGTTGACTCCATCATATCCCTAACTCTAACCTTAACCCTAATTAAACCATCTTAAGTCTATTTGAACCCTAACCCTAACTCTAATTGAACTCTAATTGTAACCTAACCCTAAATAATTTAATGTTGAATTAATCATAGCCCTAACTCTAACCTTAACCCTAATTAAACCATCTTAAGTCTATTTGAACCCTAACCCTAATTGTGCCATAACCCTAACTATACTTAAATTTTAGCCCTAACTTTGAAAGACATTACTCCCCTCATAGAAACCTCAATCCTAATTCTAATTTTATCTCTAACCCTAACCCTAATTTTATCTCTAATTGTAACCTAACCCTATTTCTAACCCTAACCTTAACCTTGAAACTAACCCTAATCCTAATTCTATCTCTAACCCTAACCCTAATCCCAGTCCTAAACCTAACTGTAATTAATTAATGTTGACTCCATCATAGCCCTAACTCTAACCTTAACCCTAATTAAACCATATTAAGTCTATTTGAATCCTAACCCTAATTGTGTCATAACCCTAACTCTAATTGAACTCTAACCCTAACTTTGAAAGACATTGCTCCCCTCACAAAAACCTCAATCCTAATCCTAATTCTATCTCTAACCCTAACCCTAACCCTAATGTTGGTCATATTTCTAACCTAACCCCAACTAATCCTAACCCTAACCCTAAGTCTATCTCTAATTGTAACCTAATCTTATTTCTAACCTGAACCCTAACCTTAATACTAACCCTAACCCTAATCTCAATCCTAAACCTAACCCTAATTAATTTAATGTTGACTCTATCATAGTCCTAACTCTATCCTTAACCCTAATTAAACCATCTTAAGTCTATTTGAACCCTAACCCTAATTGTGCCATAATCCTAACTCTAATTGAACTCTAGCCCTAACTTTGAAAGACATTGCTCCCCTCACAAAAACCTCAATCTTGATCCTAATTCTATCTCTAACCCTAACCCTAATTTTGGTTGTATCTCTAACCTAACCCCATCTAATCCTAACCCTAACCCTAATTCTATCTCTAATTGTAACCTAACCCTAATCTTCACTCTATCTCTAGCCAAAACCCTAACCCTAAACCTAATCATAACAAAAAAATCATCCCTAAACCTAATTGTATCTCTAACCCTAACCTTTACCCTAATCTTTAACTTATCTCTAACCATCACCCTAATCGTAACCCTATTTATAATTCTAACCCCAACCCTAATCCTAATTTTATCTTTATGCCTAACCCTAACCCTAGTATTATCACTAACCTGAACCCTAATTCTAATTCTATTTATAACCTTGATCCTAATTCTATATGTAACTCTAACATTAATCGTAATCCTAACCCTATCTCTAACCCTAACCTTAAGCCTAATCATAATCATAATCCTAGCATAAACCCCAACCCCAATCCTAATCCTAATTCTATCTCTAACCCTAACCCTAATCCTAACACTAATTGCAACACTAATCCTAATTCTATTTCTATCCCTAATTGTAACACTAACTCCAATTCTATCTTTAATCCTAACCCTATCCCTAATCCTTACACTATCTCTAATCCTAGCACTAACCCTAGCCCTAACCCTAATTTGAACATAAACCACAACCCTAATCCTAATTCTATTTCTATCACTAATTTGAACTTGAACCTGAACCCTAATCCTAACCCTATTTCTAACCCTAACACTAACCCTAACCCTAATCCTAATTATATCTCTAACCCTAACCATAGTCCTAATCCTATCTCTAACCCTAACCCTAACCCTAACCCTAACCCTAACCCTAATCCTAACCCTTACTCAAACCCCAACCCTAATCCTAATTATATCGCTAACCAGGTAACCCAAGTGAACTCTTACTATAATCCTAACCCAAGTGAACTCTTATTATAGTCATAACTCTAACACTGATTGAACTCTAATCCTAACCCTAGCTCTAGTTGAACCCTAACCCTAATTTAATCCAATTAAATCTTAACCCTAATTTAAGCCTACCCATAATTTAATCCTTACTTAACCCTAATTTAACCCTAACCTTAATTAAATCTTAACATTGTTTGAACCATAAATGTAATTATATCATAGCCCTAGATAACTCTAATTTAACCCTAAGCCTAAAACTAACAATAACCCTTACCCTAATTTAACCCTATCTTTAATCCTAACCATAATTTAACACTAACCCTAGAAAACTCTTATTGAATCATAGACCTAACCCTAATTTAATCCTTACTTAACCCTAATTAAAATCTTTTAACGTTATTTGAACCCTAAGACTAAATATATCATAACCTTAGATAACTCTAATTTAACCCATAACCTAAAACTAACAATAACCCTTACCCTAATTTAACCCTAACTCCAATCCTAACCATAATTTAAATGCAACCCTACAAAACTCTTATTCAATCGTAAGCCTAATTGATCCCTAACTCAAATTGAATACTAATTGAACCATAACCCTAAGTGGATAGTGACCTTAATTGAACTTTAAGAATAGCCTTAAGTAAACCCTAACCATAATTAAAACATAACTCTAACTTTAACCCTAACCCTAATTCAAGCCTAATTTTATTTGAACCCTAACCCTAAATAAATTGAATCCATAACCCTAATTGAACCATAATTGTAATTAAATCCTAACCCTAACGTAACCAAACTCTAATTTAAAACCTAATTGTAAATCTAATTTAACTCTAATCCTAACCCTAAGTTCAATTAAACCATAACCCTAATTAAATACTAATTGAACCATAACCCTAACCCTAATTGAAATCAAATGCTAACCCTAACCTTAACCCTAAGTCAACCTTAACCCTAACCTAACCCTAATTAAAAATTAATCATATCCCTAACACTAACATGAAGATTTATCTTACAACACTAGTTGGACCCTAACACCAACCCTAATGTTAACACTAATCTTAATAGAATCCTAATCCTAATTAAAGCTTAATCCTAAGCTAAGTGATCTCTTATCCTAATCATAAATCTAACACTAATTGAACTCTAATCTTAACCTTAGCTCTAATTAAATCCTAACCCTAATTTAAATTAAACCCTAACCCTAACTCTAATCCTAATTATAACATTCACTCTAACCCTAATTCTAACTCCTACCCTAAGTATAACCCTAAACCTTAACCTTAGCTTAACTATAATCTTAATTATAACATTAATTGTATCCATAAAACGATAAAAAAATCGTTCATGTTACAAAAAATAGATATAATCGTTAATTGTAACCTTAAACTTATCTATGCAAAAAATCGTTACATTATCTCTCCTAATAAAATAGATATACATAGATAAAAAGTTTTAAATATTTCTATACAACAAAATTTTATTCTTTTACTTTATAATTTATTCACATGTCATAATTTTTTGCTATTTTTTATTGTTTTCCTTCAATATATGAAATGTCGAAAGTGTTATATTTTAGGCCATTTAAATTGTTCTTTTGAAATTGGTAAATCTTTTATAGAAATTATGAACCTAATTATTGGTAATGAAATTCTTCTCCAATATTTATTTTTCCTTTCATTTAAAATATATACTTAGTGCATATTTAGGTTGCATAAATATGACATCACATGTATGCAAGATGTTAATTGCCTCAACATTATGAGATTTATTTTTGAGTGTTCATCAAATAGAAATTTTTGTACATGTGACTCTTGGTTCAAGTTTTAGTTAACAAACATATTAAAATAATTAAATTATGTAATTGAGCTATGCAATCAAATTTATCTCTGGATTATGAGTAATTGTGTATTGTTTGATAATGTCATTTTCTTTATAATATTTTTTAAAAAATTCTAAAGTGTATTCTCCCTTGGTAAGGTTTAAGAATCTTAATATTTCACATGCTATTTGTTTTTCCACCATAATTGTAAATTCCTTGGAGTATTGAAAAAATTCACTCTTATTTATTATTAAAAAATAGACCTTAATGTATCTATTGCTATCATCACAAAATACCAATATGAAATTAATCTAAATTAAATTATGATAATTGAAAATGATAAATTAAATTAATGTATCTAATGCTATCATCACAAAATACAATTGTGAAATTAATCTAAATTAAATAATGATATTTGAAAATGATAAATTAAATAATTACAATCAATATCTAATTCTTCATATACCCAGATATTTGTAAGGGTTCTTGGATTAAAGTATTTAGTGAGGGCATTCTTCCAAAACTTTTAACAAAGTTTGAATTTTTTTAAATCTATTTTAAATTTGGTGAAGATCCATTTCATTGTTTATTAATCTGTATATTGTTCAAGGAAAAGAGACCTCGTGATGATTTCAAGATCTTATCAATACCATTATTTAATAGTTATAATAAATAATTTAAACTAATCACATTTGGGATTTTTATAATTTATTTTATGATATATTAAATCCAAATGATGAAAAGGACTATACAGTAGCTTTAGCAATAAATATTATAAATCTTAAAAAGGATTATGATTATGAAAAGGAGCGCAATTTGCAGCAAGCGCTCCATAATTGATATAATAATGCACTTGTCTCAAAAGCCTCCCCTGCACATCTGACTCCATCATCTATTTGCTCTCATCCCCATCATAACAATCCCCCAATGTCCCATCGCATACTCTACCTCTCGAGGGTTCGATCTCCAGATCAAGCAAAGACGATGCAAGGTCGTGGAGCCAAGCAGTCGCACTCAACTCCTATGCATCCACAAGACCATGGGAGCAAGCAAACCCTAAAAGGGCCAACCCTACTAGCACCACAAATCACATTCTTGCATACTTCACAGTGATGGACTGTATAATATCAAATGTAAATAGGTAACTTGACAACAATAGCATTTAAATTCTTGTTCAGAATAATTGAACGAGTAATGAGAAAGGTTAATGAGAGAAGGTATAAAATTAGGACATGTTCCATCCATAGCCATGTAAACCCTAGGAAGGGGTTGAGTGTGCAAAAGAACAAGGGTGCCCTTCGCCTACACGTTGGTGTTGCCATGGCCAACAAAGAGGAAATTGAGAGCCCAAGAGAGAGCATACATGCTTTCCTCGTTGGGCTAAACTAGATACCCATTTCAGGGCGTAAATTTCATGTATAAAATCCTCTTTGTATCACACTATATTCAGCAGTTAAATAACACGAGATAAACAACTATTTGATGGAGTGGAAAAAAAGGCAGAAGTTGTGGACAATCGTAAATAGAGAAAAATGATGCTGGTTCTAGACAAGAGCGAGGAAAGAATGGTGGTCGAAATCACATGATTCATGTGAAATTTATACTGCTAGAATTATCGTACCATCGGTAGACCCTTCCACTTCCATCGGTTAGAATTGTATGCATGGCAGTCAATGCCCACTACTCAATACAAATCAATTTGTTTTCCTAAGACTGTTACATTCGTTGGCCTTCTATAGGAGTTGTGCATCCATTATAAGGTTACACCTCTCTGCGTAACAAATCTCACATGATTTATGATTTAGATGGCAGGCTTTGGCATCCAGGAAGATGGGTTAGGCCGGTAATGGAATCCCAAAAAGATGCTTGTCCTGAGGGGTGGGCCCGAGAGGGAAGAAGACTGGAAAATGACAGACAAGGTTTAAGGGATCAACAAAGAAAAGAAGGATACATGAATAAATCTTTTCACAAGCCGAGGCAATTTTAAGGAGGAATAAGAGGAGATGGTGGTCAGACGAGGTTGGAAACCAAGGGTTGAGATAGAAATTCAAGCAGAAAGAAAAGTTTCACCAAGGAGATTTGGTATAGGAAAAAGTCTGAGAAGGAATGGGAGGAGGTTAGGGAAGTGGTTCAAGGAAATGGGATTGAGAGACCAGTGGTAAAAATAGTGAAGGGTATTCCCAGCGGCAAGGCTACGTTGGTGGTTAGCAAAGGGAAACTTCAAGCTAAAGTTCTACGCTTGGAGAATATGGTTTTAATTGGAAAATGGTATGGCAAGGGTTTAAACTGGGATTTCTTGATGAAATGGTGGAAATCATGTTGGGGAAATGATTTGCATTTCAAACCTATACACAATTATTTTTTCCTAGTGATCTACTTGACTAGGGAGATGAGGGAATAAATAGTAAAAGGCATTTGGGTTCTGGATGGAAGTGGTTTTTTATCTATGACGCTGGAAGGTAGGATTTAATCCAGCTGTGCGTGTACTAGAGATGATTCAGGAATGGTATAGCCTTCCAAATCTCCCAATTGAGTTTTGGGAACTGAGCATTATCGAGGAGATAGGAAATCAACTGGGTACTTTTGTTTGTGCTGAAGAAAGGAGAAAACTGGGGCAGCTTCAATCTCATGTGCGGATTTGTGTGGAAAAAAAATTAGTGTGTCATACCTATGATGAGATTGAACTGATCTCAAACTATGGAAGTTGGATTCAGAACCTAGTAGGAGACTCCTTCATGAAGGATAGATTAGTGCGGCCTTTAGGTAGTAGGTCCTCAAAGGGCAAGGTTGAGAACTCGAATGTTATAGAGATTGTTAAGGCAAATTCGGAGAAAGTGTCAGCTGGAAAAGACCGCTTTGGCATAAAGGTGAATGAAAAGGAAAATAATTCTTCCCCAAGCCATTTTAGGGAAAAAGAACCTCAAGGGAAAGGGCTAGGCTCAAAGTTGGTCTCTCCTTCTATTGCTCAAAAGGAGGTAGATGGTGAAGCCCAGAAGCAAGTTCAGATGGAAAACTCTCCTTCGTCCCGTTATCAAAAGGAGGTTAAGCAAAAATCTCAGTAGGTGGAGGAGGTAAAGGCAAGTGCAGAGGAAGATAAGTGTCAAGATCAAGATGTCCTTTTAGATGAAAATATTTCGAAGGTGCTAGAAGTTCTTGGAGAATATTGCGCTAATGTGGAGTTAGATTCGCTCATAGCAGTAGGTAAAGAGCTAATGTTTTTGGTTGAAGAAGCAAAGGCCAATGCGTGGTATTTTGAGGATGAAATGGATCAGGAAAATTGGGGTGAAGAGGATTTCATTGGAGGATTGTCGCTCAAGCAGGCGTTTGGGAGTCCATAATCAGCTAAAAACTGGAAATTATCACAAAGTATGGTGGAGGAAAGATTCAAGTTAGGGATTCACTAGAAAGAAATGGCTAAATTTTCATTGGATTGTGGGGAAAACAAAAAGCGAGGAAAAATATCTAACCAAGAGAAGAGGAAATGGGATGGGTAAGCGAACGGCCAGAAAAAAATTGACTCAATGATGAAAGTAGGGAAGAGTGATGCTCTTCCTGAACAACAATGAGGCTCTTAGCGTGGAATGTTAGGGGCTTAAATTACCCTGAAAAATTGAGCTTGGTAAGGCATTCGATGGAATTAAACCAAGCAGAGATATGTTTGTTTCAAGAAACAAAGTTGGTTATTGATGATATCCCTAAGGTCAATAGAAAGCTAAAACATTGGAGGTGGTTGGGGGTGGGTGTTGATGGTGCCTCAGGTGGATTATTGACCATCTGGAAATCTCAATCAGTGGTAATAGAAGAATTGTCAGTGAGGAGGCATTGGCATGCTTGTAGGGTAAGAAGCCTATCTTCTAATTTGCAATTTTTAATCATTAATGTCTATGGTCTATCCTTGTGCGCACTCAAAAGGGCAGTATGGTTAGAGTTAGATCTCTTTCCTAATAATTTAGCATAGGATTTTTTCATTGTGGGAGGAGATTTTAAATCCATTTTGAGGTCTACGGATAAGAAAGGTGGAGTGGGTAGGGTTTTGCAATCTCAAATTGATTTTCAAAATTTTTTGGAGCATAATTTGTTGATGGAAATCTTCACGGGGAATGGTGGTTTCACCTGGACTAATCGTAGGAAGGGTTTTTGTAGTATTTCTGAGAAGCTTGATAGGTTTTTCTTCAAAGGTGATTTGCATATTTTCCCATTTAGTTTGGATTGTAAGGTGGTTTCTAGAAGTGGGTCAGAACACTTTCTAGTATTGTTAAGTATAGATGGGGATAGAGGGTTGACTTGTTGCCCTTTTAAGTTTGAAACGATGTGGTTCAAGGAACCTGGATTGTTGGGTTTGGTAGACTCCTGGTGGAAAGAATGTAACCCAAGCAGCTAAAAAATGTCTAATCTTGTAACTTATTTGAATTTTTTAAAGCAGAAGATTAAGCAATGGAATAAGGACAGTTTCAAAGATATTTTTGTAGAGAAGCTAAGGATTGGAGAAGAGCTAGAAGGTTTAAAAGAGGTGGTGATTCAAGAAGGAATGGATGATGTGAGTTTTGAAAAATAAAACGAGTTAACCAAAAAATTGAACGATTAACTAGAAAAGGAAGAAATCTTCTGGAGACAAAACTCCAAAGAAATTTGGTTGCAAGCGAGGGACAGAAACACAAAATTCTTTCATAATTCTACAAAAAGCAGAAGGGAATTGAATCGAATCTCTTGTATAAAAGGGGCAAAGGTCAACTTCTTGAAGATCCAGTGGAGATAAAGGTTTCAAGAGTTGAATTCTTTCAGAATTTACTAAATGATTGGGAGGGCTCACACTTGGGAGTGCAAGTGGATTGTTTAGGAGGTATACCAAGGATAATTTCTTTAGCATAGATGGATCTTCTAAATGCAAGGTTCACAAAGGAAGAAATATAGGCAGTGGTTTTTTACCTTCACCCAGAGAAGGTGTCAGGTCCGGATGATTTTCCTGCGATCTTCTTTTAGAAATGTTGGAAGATTGTAGGCTCAAAAGTGTTTGAGGCAATTGAAGATTTGAGGATTTTGGGTAGGGCTCTAAAGGAGATGAGGGTGGGTGCATGGAAATGGGTAGCAATTCCATGGACACCCTCAAATTTTTTTTTTGAAAACCATAACGCGAGCGCGTTATAACGCGCTCGTGTTATGTCTTCCGTTAAACCTAGGTAAGGTCTCGGTGGCTACAACTACAAAAGACATAATGCGAGTGTGTTATAATGCACTTGTGTTATCAACTGTTAAAACCAAAAAAAAAAATGCAAATCTCTCATTTGCATTTCGACTGGTTTTTTTGTTGCACCCACGGCCTAAAACCCCAAAATATCGCGCTTGCATTCTAGGAGGAGAATTTCTTCACCAAGAATCCGTATTTCTTCACAACGATGGCACCACGATGACGAGGAGCTATAAGAGGTAGGGATTCTATGGTTTTTGTTTTGAATTTGTTAGTTTTAGGTTGAATTTGATATCTATTTGTTTGAATTTTTAGGAGATGCAAATCAACCTACAAACCCTCAAAATCCTCAACAGGAGGACCAACCAAATCCTCAAGATCAAAATCAACCACAACATCAACCTCCTCCACCAATCACTCAACCCCCTCCTAGCACTCAACAAAATTTAATGAGTGAAATTGAGAACAACAAAAAAAAAATTAAGGATTTGATCAATAGGTTGAGTGATCCAAATGGTTCAACCACATAAAGAATGACCCTAGCAAATTCATTGAAAGATATGTTAACTAATGTAGATTCAATTAGCAAACAAATAACTGGATGGGAAGATAAGAGGCAGGCGGCTAGGGACTATTATGAAAATAAACTATCATACAAGGATGTGAAAGATTTAAAAATTACAAAAGGTGATTTGTGCTCATTATTCACCGACCCACACACAAATCAAAATCTTACCCTCAATGCGAAGATGTTTCCTATCCATTGGTGCCACCACCAACAGATGAAGGAGCAGTTTTATGATAGGTGGTACATGGTCTTTGATTACCCACCGTGCGACAATTGCGAGGTCCCGCAATATTTCCTTAGGAAACTATACAGTGAGTTCATATTGAACAAAATCCCAAATTATTTTGATATGAGGGATTTCCAGGGGAGAGGTGGGGGGTCAGCTCAAGATAGACCTGGTGCATAGCCAAATCCTACGCGGCAAGGTAGACGAGCTCTCGCTAGGCCACCTCATGAGCACATTGTTATGCCTTCCATCATGAAGGAAAGTGTTGACGTAGAGACATTGCAGGCAATCAACGCTTTGACCCAGAGTGTCATCCATCATACTAGCCCTATTCTACAGTGCCATCCAAGGGAGTCTTCTAGTGGTGGCCTTCGAACACATCTGTGTCAATCTTGCGGAGCTACTTGTTCACATGACCACACCGACCCTCAGGAGACTGGTACGCAGGATCCTTCTATAGCTATGGAGACGGAGAGGGAAACTAACATTTTGAATGAGGCATATGGCATTGATAGTCAGGTAAAAGTTAGTGCATGTGTTCATTGAATTTAATTTATTAAATTTTAATTTTGAAATGCAAGATTAACTAAAAATGTTTTATGATTTTAATAAAATTGCAGGGTCACAATGTTGAGACTAGATACACTGGCCCCCCACCAACCAATTTTTGCAGTACACCTATCGCTAGGGTATGTAACTAGTAAACAATTATAAGTTTATTGCATATTAATGGCATTGCTTTACGAATGGTAATTTAATATGCAATTTTGGATGTTGAACAGACTAATATTGGAGGTTTTGATCAAACAATTCCTAGTGGTGGTGGATTTACTCAAACCTTCACGCAGGTAATAGAATAAAAATTTTAACTAATGAATCAAGTACTTAATAGATTTGTGTAGTTTATACATGCACATCGTTGATTACGTTGAATAATTTGTTGTTTTATTTTCAGTTGTTGTGAGACGATACACCTCTGAATGTGACGAGGGAAATGGATATTGGTGTGACATCTGCTATACAATCCTTGATGGCTCTGATAGAAGAGGTATGAGGCAAATTAGTAAATTTTAATTTACATTTGTTGTTATAGATGTTAGTTAGTGAAAAATCAAACCATTATTGATTCACGTAGTTTTTGTCTATTTGTATGGTTTATACAGGGCTTGAGCATGCCTGAGCATGGGTGTGAGGATATTTCCCTCATGGAGAGAGATCTGAGATGGATGTAAGTGATTATTTTGTCAAATATATCATTTTTTATAATGTAATTTCTATATATTCATGTCTTTACTTCTTATTGTAATAGTTAGAACTTCACCAAGAACTAAACCCTAGGAGGAGTAGCAGGAGCACTCCTCAAGCACAACAAAAAGGAGTGACAGACCTATTGCCATCCAAGTGAAAAGGAAAGGGAAAGATTTTATTTCCTACGCATGGAGAGCAATGACTTTTGATTCCAGAGTCCTTTATTGTATGCCTGCATGGCAGTTTTGTACATATTTTTTATTGGACATATTTGACATTGTATGCCTAGATGGCATTCTCGTAAGCCTATATGGCTATTTTGTACATATATTTCATACTTATATTGACATATATTTATGTATGCCAACATGGCTATTTGGTTAATACAAATCTCTTTTATTGATGCCTGTCCATATTTGCATTCTAAATTGATGGTTCAATAGATATGAGTTACGTATATTCAAGTGTATACTTTACAACTTACGTGTATACTTTGTGACTTACGTGCATTTGAGTGTATACTTTGTGGCTTACATGTTTTCATGCATATACCTTGTATTCGTGCATATACTTTGTTTTAATTTGTGTATACTATGTATTCGTGTGTATAATTTTTGAGGCTTACATGTTTTTGAGTACTTGTACTTCCCTTATTGACATGTACATGTTTGACTTATTCACGTGTATAATTATTGATTGGTTAGCCCTAGCATTGATCTATGTCATCCTCAATGCATGATCCTTGAGATGGAGTAAGTACACCCTCAAGGTCAAAAGGAGTTTCACATGCATTCTCCGTAGGCTCATTTTGGTAGTGAAACCAAAAACCTCTTGCATCATTGAAACAAAAAAAAAATTCTTTATAGCAAGTCTAAAGCCATTATCATTCTCCATTAGTTCTTCATGTATCCACTCCCCATTAATGGTTGTCTCGTGACCTTCATGAAACCAAGCACTTATCTCATTTGTGATAGAAGAAATGTATGAAGATTTATCTTCCTCTTTATGAACCATTCATTATCATGAGAGATGGGTTCTTGTGAACCACTATTGATGAATCATGGGTCAATGAGTTTGACTTGTAAAACTACACGATTGAATCCTGATAGCAATATCACAATATTTATATATCTAAATGTGTTATTTCCTTCAGCTAAAATTTGTTCTTATAATTATGTGATTGATGTATGTTTGTGTATGGGATCATAGTAATTTCTATTTGATGATGCTATTGTGTCTTTAAGGTTTATTTATTAAAGGGTGCATGAAACAAGATTTAAATCCTTACAAATCTTTGAATTTCTTAGGTTTTACTATTTGTCGAGTCTGGGCTCCGAGTTCAAGTCCAAGTCAAAAAATGGCTTGTCAAGTTTGAGGCGAGTCCTAGTCTTGTAACACTAGTGTGAACACATCGAGGAATAATGTATATGCCAATGAAGAGAGAACCCATCCTTGTTTCCAAACAAACCATGGTATAGATATGGTTGGTCGAGATAAAACATCACTCTCCTGGATAGTTTGAACCATAATCTTTCATGGCTACAAACACACCTTCATTATGTGTGTTCTTGATCCTACTAAATAAATGGTGGAACATGTTGTAGATCAAATATTGCAATCCTAAGTCCACAAGAAGTTTACTTGTCCTGATTTTCGCAAATGTCTTTAAGATGTTCATCCTTCTTGAGTAATGTGAACTATTGATGTTATCTAGATCTTTGAAACTATCTGCAATCATGTGCAATATTGTAGAGGCTAGAGCTATATCTAATACTACACATGACTGCTCAATGGAATCCTGATAGCCATATCACAATTTGACACATTGTAGAAAATACCTCCTACTTATCAATTGATGAGCTAAAGGGGCTCTATAATGAATGTTTCATAAGGCACGACACTTGCTGAAGGTTTTGCAAATGGGGTTGCAAGCTAAGTGGGCTTAACCTTGGGGAAAAAACTTCATGGTTAAGCGCTTGAGCATGAGTATAATAGAATGGGTGACCTCCCAGGAAGGCCTAGTGCCTCACCTCTATGAGAATCACTTAGATGCAATGAGTGCTAAGTGGGCCATTCAATATCATTTCAATTTTTTTGCTTTAAGCAACTTACAAATTTGCAACTTAAGACTCCTCCAACCTAAGGGATCGATCCGGTGGAACATAGCTCAGAGCAATTCCATGTGTTTTGGTGCAAAATAGGACCATTCCTAGCATAAACATACCTATTTGGATGTGTTGGAATAGTCCACTTGGTCACACAAGTTGCAGAATGAAAGTTGCACCTCTCTACAACTTTGCATTACTTGCATTTGATGCTTTTTCCATCAAGTGAAAATCCACCACCACTGGAAAACCACTCCGAGATAGCCAAAACCAAGAGAGGTTTTTTTAGACACACTCAACGTGATCCTATCAGATCAGACGAGAAGTTTCTAAGCATCACGACATCTGAGTAATAGCATGCTGAAGTTTGCAGCCATTTTGCACTTTGGACCCTTAAGGGATAGATCTGGTGGAACATAGCTCGGAGTGATTCCACGTGTTTCAATGCAAAAGAGGACCATGCCTAGCATAAAAATACCTATTTGAACATGTTGAAACAGTCTGCTTGGTCACACGAGTTGCAGAGCGAAAGTTGCACCACTTTGCAACTTTGCACAGCTTAAATTTGACACCTTTTCCATCAAGTGAAAATCCACTGCCATGAGAAAAACACTCAAAGATAGCCAAAACTGAGAGAGGTTTTTCTAGAGGGGTCCAACACCTTTCTTTAGGATCAAACGAGAAGTTTCTAAGTGTCACGATATCCAAGTAATAGCATGTTGAAGGTTGCAGCTATTTTGCACTTTGCACCCTTAAGGGATCGAATGGAGCGATTCCACGTGTTTCGGTGCAAAAGAGGACCATGCCTAGTGTAAAAATACCTATTTAGACATGTTGGAATTGTCCACTTGGTCACACGAGTTTCAGAGCGAAAGTTGCACCACTTTGCAACTTTGCACAGCTTGAATTTGACACCTTTTCCATCATGTAAAAATCCACTCCATGATAGCCAAAACCAAAAGAGGTTTTTCTAGAGGGGTCCAACACCTTTCTGTAGGATCAGACGAGAAGTTTCTAAGTGTCATGGTATCCAAGTAATAGCATGTTGAAGTTTGCAGCTATTTTGCAATTTGGACCCTTAAGGGATCGATCTGGCGGAACATAGCTCGAAGCGATTCCATGTGTTTCGATGTGAAAAAAGACTATGCCTAGCATAAAAATACCTATTCGGACATGTTGGAACAGTTCGCTTGGTCACACGAGTTGCAGAGCGAAAGTTGCACCACTTTGCAACTTTGCATAGCTTGAATTTGACACCTTTTCCATCAAGTAAAAATCCGCCGCCACGAGAAAACCACTCCAAGATAGCCAAAACCGAGGAGAGTTTTTTCTAGAGGGGCCCAACACCTTTCTGTAGGATCAGATGAGAAGTTTTTAAGTGTCACGCTATCCGAGTACTAGCATGCTGAAGTTTGCAGCCATTTTGCACTTTGGACCCTTGAGGGATCGTTCCGGTGGAACATAGCTTGGAGCGATTCTACGTGTTTTGGTGCGAAAAAATACCATGCCTAGCATAAAAATACCTATTCAGACATGTTGGAATAGTCCGCTTGGTCACACGAGTTGCAGAGCGAAAGTTGCACCACTTTGCAACTTTGCACTACTTGAATTTGACACTTTTTCCATCAAGTGAAAATCCGCCGCCATGAGAAAACCACTCATTGATAGCCAAAACCAAGAGAGGTTTTTCTAAAGGGGACCAATTCCTTTCTATAGGATTAGATGAGAAGTTTCTAAGTATCACGGTATCCAAGTAATAAAATACTGAATTTTGCAGCTATTTTGCAGTTTGGACCCTTAAGGGATCGATCTGTTGGAACATAGCTTAGAGCGATTCCATGTGTTTCGGTGTGAAAAAATACCATGCCTAGCATAAAAATACCTATTCGGATGTATTGGAATAGTCCGCTTGGTCACACGAGTTGCAGAGCGAAAGTTGCACCACTTTGCAACTTTGCACTGCTTGAATTTGACACTTTTTCCATGAAGTGAAAATCCGCTGCCACAGGAAAACCACTCCAAGATAGCCAAAACCGAGAGAGGTTTTTCTAGAGGGGCCCAATGCCTTTCTGTAGGATCAGATGAGAAGTTTCTAAGTGTCACAGTATCCGAGTACTAGCATGCTGAAGTTTGCAACCATTTTGCACTTTGGACCCTTAAGGGATTGATCCGGTGGAACATAGCTCAGAGCGATTCTACATGTTTCGGTGCGTAAAAAGACCATGCCTAGCATAAAAATACCTATTCGGATGTGTTGGAACAGTCCGCTTGGTCACACGAGTTGCAGAGCGAAAGTTGCACTACTTGAATTTGACACTTTTTCCATCAAGTGAAAATCCGCTGCCACGAGAAAACCACTCCAAGATATCCAAAATTGAGAGAGGTTTTTATAGAGGGGCCCAACACCTTTTTGTAGGATCAGACAAGAATTTTTTAAGTCTCACGGTATCCGAGTAATATCATCCTGAAGTTTTCAGCCATTTTGCACTTTGGAGCCTTAAGGGATCGATCCGGTTGAACATAGCTTAGAGTGATTCTATGTGTTTTGGTGCAAAAAAAGACCATTCCTAGCGTAAACATACCTATTCGGATGCGTTGGAGCAGTTAGTTTTGTCACACGAGTTGCAAAGTGAAATTTGCACCACTTTGCAACTTTGCATTGCTTGAATTTGACACTGTTTCCATCAAGTGAAAATCCGCCGCCACAAGAAAACCACTTCAAGATAGCCAAAATCGAGAGAGTTTTTTCTAGAGAGGCCCAATGCCTTTCTGTAGGATCAGACGAGAAGTTTCTAACTATCATGGTATCCGAGTACTAGCATGTTTAAGTTTGCAGCCATTTTGCACTTTGGACCCTTAAGGGATCGATCCGGTGGAACATAGCTCGGAGCGATTCTACATGTTTCGGTGCAAAAGAGGACCATGCCCAGTGTAAAAATAACTATTTCCACCTGTTGGAACAATCTGCTTGGTCACATGAGTTACAGAAAATTGTGTACAAATTGTTTACTTGACCTTTATATGACCTTTTTCACATTGTTTACATTTCAAAATTCAAAGTTTGCAAATTTTCCTACTCAAGGCATTTACAGAACAAGGTGCTACTACACCAAACATGAACTCCAACCTTACAATATTTGATTATATCTCATTATGTAATTAAATCTTATTACAATGCCTCTGGCACTTCGTTCTCTCAGATCTTTTACAATGTCACTCATACATTCAAGATTCTCTTTAAAAGTCTACATCATAGGTGCTCATCATGAGGTTAACTTCAAATGAGTAACTTGAGATTCCCTCGCTAAGCTTCACATGCTCTCTTATAATGGCTTGAAATAAAAATTGAGATTTTTCAAAATCATCAAAATAAGTATGTTGCATTGCTTTTTTGGCTGAGATTCTCTTTGATGGCTCTTAAATCAGCATTTTCTGCAACAAAAGATCAATCAACCCTTAGTAGTTTACTTACAAATACAGAAAGTAAAAGAGAAAAAGAAAGAGCATCCAAAATGGAAATGAAATAAAAATAGATGGAAGGCACTTATAGATGTTGCATGCAGGCATCAAAACAAGAATGTTGCATTGCTTTTCTGGTTGACATTCTCTTGGATGGCTCATATATCTGCATTTTTTGCAAGGGGACACCAATCACTGTAAAAGAAGATGATAGCATTGGCATCAAAAACATTAATGTGCATACAAGTATAAATTAATAAGAACCAATGTGCATATACTTACAAATTAATTCAATGAGCCATCCGGGTCTACTCTACTCTTTATTGTGTCAAGTATTGCCTCATGGTCAGACTCACGGACCTTCCATAACGTCTTGTTCAAAGGTCTACCCCCATATTTGGTCAAATGAACATTGGATGTCATGACAAGGTTTGAGTAATGAAGAATCTTACAATGCATGTCAAAGTCCTGAAATAGCCAATGTTTAACACTTGAATGAGGGTACCTTCTAAGCCATGTTCCAGTAACCACAACCGAGCCTATAGGGTATTCAATGTTTTCTCCATCTATAACTGGGGCCTCTAATTTATTTTTGGTCTCAACACAACGACACAAGTAATAGTTTGTTCCCTCTTCATTGTCTTCATATGCAATAACTGCATAAACATGCCCTGCATTGATATGTGCAAAAAATCTCTTGAAATTTGTCAACATTACGAATACAGTGCAAAGTAAGATCTAACGATATGGAATTTCAACAACTAAGAAAGTAGATATATCACCTTGTTGAACTAGATCTGATATGTGGTCAAAGTCGACCGATGATTCTATATATGTCAGTTCCAAATTTCGTCGGAGGGCGATACGTGTGAAGTGGGCTAAGATAACTTGTGAACCATTTGTCAACCCACTCCCCTGACTCAAAATAATTATAGTCTTGCATTGTACATGAAGAACAAAATCATGCCATTTTTCATGTATCGATACTCTATGAACCTGTATTTGAGCTAAGGAAAGAGTGTACCTCACTCGATCCTATTAGTGTACAGTTTGAACTGTGTGCATGGTTTGGGAGATACATGTGACAGTTTGTAGATGCTTGGCTACTAGTAATGTGGACAGTGAACAAAGGAACTAAGTTTGTGTGTAAGGGCAGACTTTTGAAAGGTTTCATTTTTGTTGTACTAACTCAAACAAAGATTTATTAAGAAAATAATGGTTTGGTTGTGCCTTAAGAATTATAATTTGTGTTTGTAAACAATGGTGCCATTATGGAAGATTTAAGACAACCTGTGAATGAAATAATCATTGGTTGATTTTTTGAGGAACCTAGTTGATTGTAATCAGTTATTTTCAATATTTCCAAGGTTTTTTTAAGGTCCTTAAGGAATTGGGAACTCTTAATGCTAATTTCAGTATACAAATCAAATGTTTTGTGCATAGGTATTGGAAGGTGTTCGGACCCTTCAGAGGAATGGGAGAGGCTTGGAGTTGTCTTAAAGGATGAATTTTGGTGAATGGTTCTGAATTTCTATAATTGGCAAGTGTATATAATTGTGTATATAATTTGGTAATTTAAAATGTGCATTGACAACCTAATGTTATAATGGAAAAAAAAAATGAAAGCAAGCCATAATAGAATGAAATAAAATGTGTAAAGATTTCACATACCTTAAAAACCAGACTTTCAAATGGAGGAGTTCAACCTAATTATGTAGCCTTAGCTTCTTCTTTCTTCAAACTCCAAAAAAATTTGACTTGTTCAAAAGATTTTTCCCTTCCACACTTCAATTGTATATCAGTTTTCAATGGAATTCAAACTTCAATTAATATTATATGTCTTTCAATGTGGAAACTCTGCTATTTCATGCAAAGGTGGTAAAAATATCATGGAAAAGGTGATGAAATGTGAAAAAGATGCTTGCACACTTCACAACATCATCAAAAAGCTATTTTTTGTCGGAGCACGCACAAAACCAGGGGAATATGCAAACTGTGGGCCTTCAAATAACAGGTATATAGAATTTTTTACCGTTTTAGTGGAGTGAAAAATGCACTCACATTATAACGTGAGCGCATTATGTGAAATTTGGTTTTCTTAGTATATAGAGAGGGAGAGAGGGGGAGAGTGGGAGAGAGTGGGAGAAGGGGAGAAGCGGAGAGTGGGAGACCGAGAGAGTGGGAGATAGAGAGGGAGGGAGAGATGGTGAGAGTGGGAGAAAGATAGAGTGGGAGAGAGTGGGGGAGAGTGAGAGAAAGAGAGAGTGGGAGAAGGGGAGAAGCAAAGAGTGGGAGACCAAGAGGGGGAGAGTGGGAGAAAGAGAGAGTGGGAGGGAGAGAGGGGAAGATCGGGAGAAAGATAGAGTGGGAGGAGAGAGGGGGAGGATTAGGAGAAAAGAGAGAGGGAGAACCCGAGAAGCAAAGAGTGGGAGACCCGAGATTGGGAGAGATTAGAGATAGAGAGGGAGGGAGAGAGGGGGAGAGTGGGAGAAAAAGAGAGTGGGAGAGTGGGAGAAAGAGAGAGTGCGAGAGAGAGGGGGGAGAGTGGGAGATAGAGAGGGAGGGAGAGAGGGGGAGAGGGAGAAAGAGAGAGTTGGAGAGAGTGGGAGAGTGGGAGAAAGAGAGAGTGAGAGAGAGTGGGAGAAGGGGAGAGTGGGAGACAGAGAGGGAGGGAGAGAGGGTGAGACTGGGAGAAATATAGAGTGGGAGAGAGTGGGAGAAGGGGAGAGTGGGAGAAAGAGAGAGTGGGAGGGAGAGAGGGGGAGAGTGGGAGAAAGAGAGGGAGGGAGAGAGGGTGAGAGTGGGAGAGAGTGGGGGAGAGTGGGAGAAGAGGAGAGTGGGAGAGAGTGGGGGAGAGTGGGAGAAAGAGAGAGTGGGATGGAGAGAGAGGGAGAGTGGGAGATAGAGAGGGAGGGAGAGAGGGTGAGAGTGGGAGAAAGATATAGTGTGAGAGAGTGGGGGAGAGTGGGAGAAGGGGAGAGTGGGAGGGAGAGAGGGGGAGAGTGGGACATAGAGAGGGAGGGAGAGAGGGTGAGAGTGGGAGGAAAGATATAGGGTCAACCCCTATACCCTCTTAATCCCTCAACCCCTATAGCCTCTTAATCCATCAATCCTCAACCCTCAACCCTCAACCCTCAACCCTTACACCCTAATCCCTCAGCCCCTATACCCTCTTAATCCCTCAACCCTTAAACCCTAATCCCTCAACCCCTATACCCTCTTAATCCCTCAACCCTGAAACCCTAATCCCTCAACCCTCAACCCTTAAACCCTAATCCCTTAATCCCTATAGCCTCTTAATCCCTCAAACCTCAACCCTTAAACCCTAATCCATCAACCCCTATACCATCAATCCTCAACCCTTAAACCCTAATCCCTCAACCCCTATACCCTCTTAATCCCTCAACCCTTAAACCCTAATCCCTCAACCCCTATACCCTCTTAATCCCTCAACCCTTAAACCCTAATCCCTCAACCCTTATACCCTCTTGATCCCTCAACCCTCAACCCCTAAACCCTAATCCCTCAACCCCTATACCCTCTTAATCCCTCAATCATCAATCCTCAACTCTTAAACCCTAATCCCTCAACCCCTATACCCTCTTAATCCCTCAACCCTTAAACCCTAATCCCTCAACCCTTAAAACCTAATCCCTCAACCACTATACCCTCTTAATCCCTCAACCCTCAATCCTCAACTCTTAAACCCTAAAGCCTCAACCCCTATACCCTCTTGATCCCTCAACCCTTAAACCCTAATCCCTCAACCCTTAAACCCGAATCCCTCGACCACTATACCCTCTTAATCACTCAACCCTCAATCCTCAATCCTTAAACCCTAATCCCTCAATCCCTATACCCTCTTAATCCTTGAACCCTCAACCCTCAACCCTTAAACCCTAATCCCTCCCTCCCTCCCCCCCCCCTTTCTCTCTCAATCAAAATTTTTCTCGATCTCACCATTCTCTCTCTCTCACTCACACACACACCTCTATCTCCCTACCTCTCCCTCCCCTCTGTACTCTTTATCTCTCCTCTCACTTTCCCTCTCTATACATACCTCTCCCTCCATCACTCTCTCTCTCCATCCCTCTCTATCTCAATTATGCCTCCTTCCCTACCTCTTTCCCTCTCCACTCTCTATCTCTCCTCTCCCTTCCTCTACCTACCTCTCTCTTTGTCTCTCCATCCCTATCTTTCTCTCTCACTCTCTCCTCTTTATCTCACCATTATCTCTATCTCTACCTATCACCCCCTCCTCTCTAAATCACCATTCCCTCTCTCCCAGTTTCCCTCCTTCCCTCTCACTCCCTCCTCTCTAAATCACCATTCTCTCTCTATCCCACTTTCCCTCATTCCCTCTCTATGTCTCACTTATCCCTTTCTACCTCTCCCTCCCTCCAACCTCCCTCTCTCTCTTTATCTATATTTCTCATTCTCTCCTTACCTCTCTACTCTCTATCTCACCACTCTCTCCATCTCACTCTCCTTCCTTCCCTCTCTCCCTCCTATCCATCCCTCCCTCCTTCCCTCTCTACATACCTCTCACTCCACTACCTACCACTCTCTCCCTCACCCATCTTTCTCTCTTACTCTCTCCTTCCCTCTCTACTCTATATCTCTCCCCCTTCCCTCTCTAATCTATTTCTCTCTCTCCCCCTTCCTCTGTCCCCTCATTTTCTCTCCTCTCACTCTCTCTCCCTCTCACACACACTCACCTCTATCTCCTCCTTTCCTCTCCCACTATTCCTCCACTCTCCACTCTCTCTATATATCATCTCTCTCTACATCTCCTTCCCTCTATATTTATCTTTATCTCCCCTCCCCCTCTCTTTACCCACTTCTCCCTCCATCACTATATCTCATCCATCTCTCTCTCTCTCTCTCTCTCTCTCTCTCTCTCTCTCTCTCTCTCTCTCTCTCTCTCTCTCTCTCTCTCTCTCTCTCTCTCTCTCTCTCTCTCTCTCTCTCTCTCTCGCACACACACACACACACGCCTCTATCTCCTCCCTACCTGTCCCTCCCTCCCCTATATACTTCTCTCTATCTCTCCTCTCTCTACATCTCCTTCCCTCTCTACCTATATTTATCTCCCTTATCCCTTTGTTTACCTACCTCTCCCTTCATCACTTTGTATCTCACCTATGTTTCCCTACCTACA
>CM021108.1:97212533-97237768 GCA_007115665.2 Sequoiadendron giganteum
CCCACTTGGTAAACTCTCTGCCTAATCCCTCCCAACCCTCTTGACCCTTCGCCCTCAGCCCTTGGAAACCTCAGCCTAAGCCACTCTACCCTCAGCCTAACCCTTAAGCCTAAATTGTTGAAACCCTTGCCCTCCTCACCCTCACCCTCTGCCCACTCAACTGTACTCACCACCCTAAGCCTAATCCTCAACCCTTAATCTCTCAGCCCTATAACCTCTACCTATATATTGGACCCTCAACCCTAATCCCTCGACCCTATACCTTAAACCCTCAATCTTCAACCCTCAACCCTTAAACCCTCTACCCTTTACCCTATACATTAAACACTCAACCCTTAATTCTCAACCCTCCACCCTTAATCCCTCAACCCTCAATCCTTAAACCCTAAACCCTCTACCCCTTACATTGGACCTTGAACCTAATCCTTCAACCATATACCCTCAAACCTATACCCTAAACCCTCTACCCTCAACCAAGTAAACCCTTAACCCTAAACCCTTAACCCCAAACCCTTCAACCCTAAACGGTTAAACCTTAAACCTTCTACCCTATACCCTCAACCAAATACCGCCTACCATCAAACCTATTCCCTCAACCCTCAAACCTTAAACCCTAATACCCTAGAAACCATCAACCCTATAGGTCCTCCACCCTAATCCCTCAACCATATACCCTCAACCCCTATCACGTTCTCTCTATCTATACATCTCACCTCTCCCTCCTTCCCTCTCTCCCACCCTCCCTCTCTAATTGTCTCTATCTACCATCTCCCTCTTTCTGCATACCTCTCATTTAATCAATCCCTACCACCCTCTCTCACTCCCTCTATCCATCTCTCTTTATGTCCCTCCCACTCCATCCCACTCTCTCCCACTACCTCTCTCTCCCTCTCTCTCATGTCTCTTCCTCCCACCCCCTCTCCCTCTAAGTTCTCTCCCTCTGGAAACCTACCTAGGTAACTCTCTCTTTGTCTCTATCCCCTCTCTCTATCTATCCCTCCAGCCCTACCTAGATAATTCCCTCTCACTCCACCCCCTCTTTCTCTACCTCTATCATGTCACTCCCTCTCACACCCTCTCCCTCTCTCAGGTATTTCACTCACACTCCCTCTCTCTCCCACTTCCTCTCTCTCACACCCCCTCTCTCTCAGACTCCCTCTCACTACCTATCTCTCAAGTCTCTCTCTCTCACCCCCCTCACACTCTCAATTCTCTCCCTCTCACACTCTCAAGTCTCTCCCTCTCACCCCCCTCACACTCTCAAGTCTCTCCCTCTCACACTCTCAATTCTCTCCCTTTCGTGCCCTACCTACATAACTCTCTCTTTCTCTTTGTCTCTCTCTCTCTCTCTCCCTCTCCCTCAATTCTCCCTCTCCCACCCCCCTCTCTCTCTCTCCCTCCCTCTATGCCTCCCACCCTACCTAGCTAAATCCCCCTCAATCCAATCCCTTCTCTCCCACTCCCTCTCTCTTAAACTCTCACTTCAACTCCCTCTCCATCTCTCTAGACTCTCTCTAAATTCTCCCTTCGTCTAAAGACATACATAAATACATACATACAAGCATAATACATATGTACATATAATCTTACATCCATACAAGCATACATACATACATGTACATAAAAATATATCAGCATACATTAATATATTAGCATTTAACATAAAGTAAGACATAACGTGAGCATGTTATAACGTGCTCACATTATGTGCTAGTAGACATGTTCCTCACAGAAGCAAAAACCATGTCAAAAGTGAGATATAACGCGAGCGCGTTATATCTTGCTTTGGGAATTACCGAACTTTAAGCTTGGTATTTTCCTTGGAATACCAAACCAAAGGCTTGGAGGGCATTCCCAACGACCAGAGACGTGTTTTTAAAAAATCCACCATATTTCTCATAATCGAGTTCGTGCTCACCGTCAGGATTGCACGTGGTTCAATATCGAAAAAATCAAGCACATGGGTAATGTTGGGTTATCTCTTAGCTCCAACGATGTAATTTTTTTCACTTTCTGAAAATGTTAAGTCTTTCATCCATAATTTATTTTATCTGTATGTCTTTTTTTTGCCAAAAAGCAGTGTTTGGTATTTTTTTCGTTACAAATTAACAGTTCATCAAATTTTCAAATAATTTACATTTTTAGAAACTAGACTCCATTCTAAAAAATTAAAAAATTAAAAAAAATCAATTAGTTTCCAAAATTTGTAGGGGTAGCATGGCCAAAATTCTATTTTTAGGATATGTCCACTTCGCAAATTAGTAAAAAAATAAATATTCATTAAAAAATTATCAAAAAAATCGTGCATCAACTACATACTATTAGCTAAGTTCTGACTGTTGCAATTTTAAAAATACTAAAAAAAAATTCACCATATGAGGGTCATACAAGAGTTGCTATGTTATGTTTTTCTGACAAAAAAAACACCAATTTGTGTGCGTCCCTTGTTTGAACCCCTTAATCTCAACCATTTTCAAAATAAATTAGTAGTTTAGAAAGTAGACTCGGAGCACTTGAATCTTTCTTTTTGTTCCATCTCAAAATTTTGAGTCTAAGTATCCTCAATTTCACGTCCAAGGTCAGTATTTCCTTATTTCAAAAAAAAATTGTCCACTTAAGTCCCCTTTATGGGAACCATCTTGGTGCACTTACCCATGAATAATACTTTAATAGTTTTAATCCCGAAAAAGGAAAAACCTGAAATGTGGGATGAGTTTCGGCCTATTTCCCTTTGCAATATAGTTTATTAAATTTTGGAAAAGGCAATAGTGAATAGGTTGAAAAAGCTCCTTCCAAGCATTATCTCAAAAGAGCAGACGGGGTTTGTGTCGAGAAGATAAATTTTTGATGGGATCATTATAGCATAGGAAACTATTCATTTAGTCCAAAAAATGAAGAAACCTATTATGTTGTTAAAATTTGACATAAGGAAGGCCTATGACAGAGTTGATTCAAGATTCTTGTTTAAAGTCCTGGAAGCTTTTGGTTTCTAGAAAGAGTGGTTGGATTGGCTCTTTGGTTGGATAGCGTTGCCTCAGTGCTTAATTCTTGTGAATGGGTCTCCTAAAGGTTTTTTTGCTGCATCAATAGGTTTGAGGTAGGGAGGTCCCCTATCCCCATTCTTGTTCATCATTATGGTTAATGCCCTAGGGAGGGCAATTGAGAAAGCCAAGATCTCAGGTCAGGGTAAAGTTATTCAAGTAACAAGTAGCTTTCCTTCAATTATACACCAACAGTTTGCAGACGATACGATGTTGTTTGGAGTGGCATCGCCTGGGAAAGCCAAAAAACTAAAGAGTATCTTGGATATTTATTTTAGGGCATCGAGGCAAGAGGTAAATGTAGCAAAGTTAGAAGTTTTCTTTTTCAACACCTCTTCTGTGAACAAAATGCAAATTTTAAGGATTTTAGGTTTTAAAAAAGGTCAATTTCCTTGCAATTATTTGGGTCTCCCACTTGACAAGGGTGTCAAATGCGAAGGCACACGGAACTCAATGGTAGCTCATTTTAAGGAAATAATTTTTGCTTGGAAAAACAAATGGCTCTCTTGGGCTGGTAGGGTCTCATTGTTAAAATCAATTATTTCGGCTTTGCCAGTATATATGGTGTCTTTTCAATCCTTAGCGACTAGTATTAGCAAATCCTTGAACAAAAAAATGAAGGACTTCTTTTGGAAAGGAAACTCGGATTAGAAGAAGTTCGCATTAGTTAAAAGGCAAAAGATTTTGTGCACAAAAAGAGGAAGATGGGGCAGGTCTAAAAAATATTTTGTTGCAAAATAAGGCTTTAGGGGAGAAGTTAGCATGGAAAATACATTCTCAGCCAAATCTCAAATGGGTTAAAATTGTAAGGGCAAAGTACTTGGAAGCGGATCCGAATTGTTTTTTTATGATGGTGTCCCTTCCTAAGGGTTCCAGAATTTGGAGCTTTACTTGCAATTCAAGGGATCTAATTTTGGATTTTTTAACTTGGGAAGTGAAAGACGACATAGATGTTTTGTTCTGGGAAGATTTTTGGGAAGGAATTTCTAAGCTTGGAGAGGCTCCTGAACTAGGCAGAATCAAGGAAAAATCCAAACAAGTGTGGGGTTCAAAGGTTAAGGATTATGTTGATAATTCTTCAACAGAAATAGGTGGACTCATTAAGTGGAAGTCTTTTAGGCAGCTTGGTCTAACAGAGCAAGAGGTGGAGTTGATTGAGAGTTTTTTAGCTGTAAGGTGCATTTGGTGAAGAGGAGGTGGGGATAAATTGAGATGGAATGCTTCACCAGTAGGGGAGTACTCTGTCAAACATGGTTATTCAATTCTATCCTCATTTGGAATTGAGGCTTCAACTCTTCCAACCCATCTCTATTGGAGCACAACATTCTTACTGAAAGCTGAAATGTTTACTTGGGTGGCAGCTCAGGGTAGGATTTTGATAGGTGAGAATTTTGCCAACTTAAGATTTCAAGGCCCCTTCGGTTTCCCTCTTTGCATTGCAGATGTAGAAACAATGGATCATTTACTATTAAATTGCAAATACACACAAGTGATTTGGCAATGGTTATGCTCCAAGCTCAAATGGAGATTGAAACTTCCACTTAAGTTATTCTATTGGTTAAAGGCATGGCCAGCAGAAGGAAAGTATTCTCTCTTTAAGGATTTATGGATCTCGAGCCCATCGATTGTCTTATGGTAGGTATGGAAAGAAAGAAATAGGTGCATCTTTTAGGGGAAGGAGATATCAATCCCTAGGCTTTAGGGAAAAATTGAGGCATGCATAATTGAGTTTTTTGATGCCAGATTGGTAGAATGAAATCCAAAGTTAGGTAATTTCTCTAAATGGGATGCATGGGTTTTGAAGAACTGGTCGGGCTTGAGAAATCTAGCTCTAGGAAACACAGGAAAAGTTGCTTCGGTGGAAGAGAGAAAGAAGGTAAAATGGGCACCTCTGGATCCAAGTTGGGTAAAATTGAATTTTGGTGGGGCCTCTAAAGGAAATCTTGGACAATCTGGAGTAGGGTGCATTATTAGAGATTTTAAAGGATTTAATTTGGGGAGGCTAGCAAAATCTCTACCATCCGAAACAAATAATGTAGCAGAATTTCAAGCTCTTCTACTGGGATTGGATTTGTGTGTGGATTTGGGGGCAGAGTGTGTGGTAATCGAAGGGGATTCATCTATGGTAATTAACTTGTTAAGATCTAAACAGACTCAGAATTGGAAGTTAGGAGAATTTTTGGATGCAGCATTGGTAAAGGTAGAGAAGTTTCATCGGGTGATGTTTAATCATGTATTAAGGGAAGGGAATTTTGATGCAGATCTTTTGTCTAACATCGGTGTATCGGGCCTAGAAATTAGGGAGGTGGGTTGAGACATGTAGATCTTCTGTGGGTGGTAGGGAGGGCATCTCTCCAAGTTGGCAGAGGAAGGTGGCATGTATGCCACGGTGGAGGGAGTCAGGTGGGTGCAACGCTGGTGATGATAAATTGGAGGCTAGGGTGGCAAGCTTTGGTGAAGCCGTAAAGGCGAATGTACGGGCTTGACACTTCTTGAGCTAGCGGCAATTTTCTTCATGATGAGTTTTAATTATTCTCGAGCTTTCTTCTTTTGATTGACATCTTTCCTTAAGTAAGCAGGTACATTTTGCAAGGGTGGCGGTGCTATTGAAATTTGGGTATTAACCGTTTTCTTGGCTTTTCTAGGCATTATTATTGCATGTGAATGTGAGAAGCCCTTGGTATTTTCCTTCTCTTCTATCAAGTCTCTGATAGAAGGCGGAGGATGGTGAGAAGCTTGAAGTTTGTAGTGGAGGTTTCGGTTGTGGGCTTGGCTTGTTTCAGAGCAGACACACCAATTTCTCTGGGTTCATCAGAGGGAAAGAATTCCTTCAGGAAAATCATGGACCAACATTTGAAAAGGGTTTTGGTGAAGTATGATTCATTGGTTCTTGTGGCGGTGAAGATGGTGCTGGGAATGGGTCATGTCGAGGCTATGGAATATGGAAGAGATAATCTTCATATCTCTTCTAGGTTCCTCGCTTTGTTGCTAGAAATTTTGGTGTCGAAGGTCGAGGCTAAGTAGTTGTTGGTAAATTTATTCAAGAAGAACTTGGTTGAAGGTGTTGATGAGGTCCTACGAGTGGTGATTGAACGAAGAGGGTGCCCTCGTCCATGCGATGTGGAACGGGTCCGGCTGGAAGACACGGTGAAAATTTATCCATTTCTTTTGGATTTGCAAGGTTCAGGACTAATGTGGCATAGGGCTATTGCGGTCGTGGCCATTATCTTTCTAAAATAGAAATTTGGGCTAATGGCGGTGGACAAAGAAGACTACAAGGAGGAGTTCGAGGATTTTGCGTTTTAAATCATTTTTTGTAAGTGGGGGTTAGACTTCTCAAGAAAGGGGTAGTTTTGGCTAGTTTGGTTAGGGATGCTCTAGGTTCTTTTCGCAATATTAATGGCTTGAATAGTTAGTTTAGTAGTGGTATCGACCATTGGAATTTTGATAATTTTAGTATTTGGAAACTCACAGTATGGCCTATTTTGGTGGCTATGGAGGGCTAGTTTTTTTGTGTCTTCTGTAAACTCTCTATTTCATGTTGTAGACGCTTGTAATATGGACGTTTATTTTAATATAAAAAACTCTTATGCATAAAAAAATAAGTTTATTAAAATTGAAAAATATTTTTATTAATAATAAATTATTTATAATTAATATTTAGAAATTTATTTTTTTTCAAAAATATTTTAAATAATCAATTAATAATTATTAAAAAATAATAATTTTAATTAAAAAAATTAATAATAAATTATTTATTAAAAGTTAATTTTAAATAATATTTTAAATTAAAATTATTACATAATAATCAATAATAAATTGTTGATTATTAATTATTTAAAGTTAAAAGTGATGAATAAATTACAAACAATTCAACATTCAACATTCTAGATTTTGACAACATGATTTATGGTTTTATCAAAAAATGTTGGATTTTGACAAACTTGATATTTAAATGACAATTTGATAATGAAATTAATTTATCATTTTCACTTTACATATACATAAAAATCTCTAAAATGTTGTCAACATAACCATTTTGTACATATTCTATGAATTTTATATTCCGTGAAACCACATCATGTTGAGGCATTTTATCTAGCAACTCCTATGCCATTAGCATTCAGCCATGTGTTCATACATGTCTATCAATGCATGCATAATTACAATATTTGACTAGATAAATGCTTTCTATTATTTTTTGATGGATCTTCATACCCAACTTTCAAGCTTCCATTTCAGTAAACATGAGAACATTGACAAATGTCACCGAGTTTGGTTGTATGCCTTGCAATTTCATTGGCCTAAATATTGTGATAGCTTGTTACACACCTAGTTTGCATTTTAATCTACAAGGTATCACATATAATGAAATGTCATTTCAATTGAGACATTTTTTCAAATAGTTATCATGTCTTGTTAAGGCTTCGACATTTTGCATATATGAGTTTACATTTCATTGAGTGATTTGACTCCGGCATTAACTAGTTTCTTTTGATTGATTTTTCTTCTATTTCATGTTTAATTTCATTGAAATTGCATTTCTTGGAGGCATTCTTCCAAGTGGTTCACTAGTACAATGAAGTGTTAATTTGGTTCACACATAAATGACTAAGTATAACTCTTTGAACATTTTATTTGGCAACTCCTTTAAGCATCAAGATAGTGAGTGTTAGATACTCATATTCAAGCATAAATGGTAGATCTTATACCCATTAGCATTCATCCACATTGCTAATAACATCTCTCTTAGGTATTCTCCTCTATCTTCCCTTACCTTTCATAGTTCCCAATGTTTACACATTGAACCCATTGACTAGCTTGGTTGATGAAACTTGACAAAAGTGGTGAAGCGATTGCTACATTTGGCATCATATATGTAGAAAATGAAGAGGGGTAGCAATAGCCTAACTATAGTTGAATCAAACACAATATTTAGAATTTTAGAAGGATTTGTATTAGAAAGACATGTGCTATTTTTAAAATTTATAGATGGGTTGCCTAGGGCCACCCATTTGTTATAAATTTCTTATACTACTAAAATTCCCCACTTATGAAGCATGAAATGAAGATTATACTTCATAAATGACGAGTGCATCTTGTTAAAAGTATTTATTTATAAAATAAACCCAAAATCATAAATTATAGTAAAAACCTTCATGACCTAAGCAAAGACTCGATGATATCTTTATATCCTTACCTACCACCTATATACTTGAATCACCATCCACTCTTATTGGCTTAGCATATATTTTAGCTATCTTATATTTAAGTGGTGAAGAGATTCATTTGTGCAAATTGAAGAGAGGGTTAGTAGTCATAGCATACTATATGGTATAACCTATAGAGAACAAAGATGAAAAGACAATAAAATAAATGTAGTTCAAAATTAGTTATTTCCACCATCTATTGATTTCCATAGAGTTACATATATTGATTAAAATTCAAAATGATCAATTTCTAATAAAATCATAGATCATATTGATGACAAATTAAATATTAATGATTTCATTTGAAATTGATCATTTTGAATTTTGAAAAACTTGACATAGACAAATGATAATTTGATAATGAAATTAATATATCATAATTGAGTTTCAATTCGGATACAACACAATATACACTAAAACTAACTAAGAGATTGTTATGAGGGTAGTGATGCAACATGTTTAATTCTAGAGTGTATCCATTAGATCAAAACTCTTTGAGGCATTGTGTCAAATAATTCACACTTTGTCTATCCTCCCACATTTAGCACATATATCAAAACGGTACATGCAACCACAACATTTGGGAAAATTCATCTTTATATTATGCTTTGATGTATGTCCATACCTTGTTTGAAATCTCCCATATTAGGACAACCAACAAGGATTTTGGTGAAGGCTATGGAATTTTTCTTTACATCTTCCAATTGTATTTTCTCAAAAGTTTCTAAAACCTTTTCAACATTATGAGTATGGGTATGTGCAGGATCATCATGGAAAAAACAGGCCCTTAATTGGCAATAAAAAGACAGAAAATCAGAGTTAGACAACTTGACATAAAAATTTGAATAAGTTATCTATATTATTTCAAAAAAATGTAAAAATAGAATCTGTAACAAATTGAATTTAGTTTCTAAACTAGTAGACCTTTATTTAAAAAACATATATATATATTTGGTGAAAATTTGAAATTTCAATGTAGTAGTATTTAAATTTCAGGGTAAAAGTAAGAAGTAGGTGTCTGTCTGACCACCCTAACCACAATAAAATGATAATATTTTTTTATAATATTTTAGATATAAGTAGAGGACTCATGTCCCAATGTGATGCATATTTATTTATAATTTTTTTCCAAGTAAATAATTAATTATGAATTTTTTATTACAACTTTTAAAAAATATAAAAGCTCGTCTATCTAACCACCTTTAATTAGTCAAAAATTCATGAAACTCAATTTTATTTATTTTTAATCCTAGAGTATGCGAAGCATAGAATGTGACACATGTTTTGGATTCAAAAAATGTGATACCATTTTAAATTTATAGATTTTTTTCAATCAGCCTATCAATCATAACTTTATTTGTAATTCTAATAGAAAATGAATAATAATTATTTATTAAATTCAAAGTAAAGAATAATTTATATAAAAACCCTTTTCGTTTCATCAATTTTGGGTAAAAAAAATGTCGTCAGCCACATGGGCCATCATATGGCTTACATATCACCACTTTTTGGCCGATCATGATCCTGCACATACCCGTATATCTTATAATCATCATATCCAATGATTTCACATTTATTCATCTTTGTATCTACCAACTATATTTGCTTGAATTTTCCTACAATATTTTCACTATAGAACCATTTTGTGTATATCTTACAGTCCTCGTAGTCCTCGTGGTGTTGCATCCTTTGTTAGAGAAACTATTATTATATATTTCTTATTTATGTTCTTATTTTGTGTACATGCTTATAAAATTTTGATATTATTGATAATATTAAATTTGGAAAGACATTAAAAGTGTTTGCTAATTATAAAAATACATGCATTCCAATGTAAAAAATGCAAAGAATGTAAATGATTCTTGCAACACATAAACTATTATATAGTAGCCAATTTGAAGAATCATGTTACCCTCTACCCTATATTTATTAGTATACAAAGCTAAGAAAATGTTATAAATAAGATAATAATTTCACTATTAGCATATATCAATTTCTATAGAATTGTAATTCTCTTCCATTTTAAAACACACAAAACAATAATAGGTAGATAGTTAATTGTATTTCATTTGTATAGGGAATAATTTCTTCCCATAGGAACTAGGTATCTAAAGTAAACCAATTAGCCCACAACTATCCCTATTTTGAATTAGTTTGGTTTGTGCTCCTTCCTCTCCTTAATATTTTCTGATTATTTTGAAGAGACCAAGGGTCATACCTAAAATATAGTTCATTCAACCCATTAACTAAACTAGTTGATGGAACTTGAAAAAGCGGTGAAGTGATTGCTACTTTATTCAACATGCATGTAGAATGAAGTATAGTGTCAATAACCCACATATAGTTGAATCAAACACTACATTTTTAGAATTTCAAGAAGACTTGATATTAGAAAGATATGTATTATCTTTAGATTTTTACATGGGCTACCCAAGGTCACCCATTTTTTTTATAAATTTCCTATATAGCTAAAATTTCCCACTTGTGAAGCATGCAGTGAAAATCATATTTCATAAGTGAAGATCACGTCTTTTTGAAAGTGTCCACTTGTAAAGTATATCCAAACTCATGAATTACTGAAAAAATTCATGGCCTAAGTAAGGACTCAACCTTATGCTTATATCCTTGTGTACTACCTAGATACTTTGAGTCATCTACTCTTATTGACTTGGCATATATTTTTATTTGTAGCTATCTTATATTTACATGGTGAAGAAATTTATTTGTGGAAATTGAAGAGAGGGTTGGTAGTCATAGAACACTATATGGTATGACATATACATAACAAAGATGAAAATACAAGAAAAAAATGTAGTTCATAATTAGTTATTTATATCCTATATTGATTTCCATAGAGTTTAGATTTGTGCCTAAGCCATAAATGACTACTCAATTTAAACGTAAACCTTGTTCAAACGATCAATTATAAATAAATTGATATAACTTGTATAGTATCACCTACTTTTATTGTTGTGGTCATATCGAACTTGATGCTTCAAGGAGTTCACATAAAATGTTCAAAGTTGTTCATAGTAATTTGTGTGTGAACCAAATTAATGCTTCAATACTAGTGAACTTCTTGGGAGAATGCCTCCAAGAAGTGCAATTGTGATGATCACAATTTAAACATGAAATAAAAAAATTCAATTAGTGACAATTGGTTAACGTGGAGCGAAATCCCTCAATGAAATGTAAACTCACATATGCAGAATGTCAAAGCCTTAACAAGGCATGATAACTATTTGACAAAATGACTCAATTGAGAAATGGCATTTCATTAAATATCATACCTTGTAAATTAAAATGCTAACTAGGTATGTAATTTGCAATATTTGGGAAAATGAAATTACAACACATAAAACCAAACTCAGTGAAATTTACCAATGTCCTCCCCATGTTTAAAGAAATGGAAGCTTTAAAGTGGGGTATGAAGATCCATCAAGAAATAATAGAAAGCATTTTTTGTGTCAAATATTGTATTTATACATGTTTTCAGCGTCTAGAAGAACACTTCCAGTCACGATTTCTATAAAGAATAAACTAAATATAGCCTTGAGGCTATTTAATTTATTTAATCAATATTATTTAATGAGGAGGCACCTCATTTAATGTATTATTTATATCATTAATAATTAATATTTAATTATTAATTAAAGAGGGCCGACTTATCAAGAGGCACGATTTTATTAAATAAATAATACTTTATTTTGGGTCGACTCTTCTTATTGGCATCACTTGAAAAGACACGTCTTTATCCTTGAAAGGGCTGACCTCATTGATGAAGAGTCGCATCCTAGATATAAATACAAGTTGAGGTTAATTAATTTTGATCATCAAGTTCATTTTTCTTATATTCGCACTTGGAGAAGAAGTTCAGAAGTGGGCAACAGGCCTTCATTTTGTAGCAGTAGGTATTCAATCTATAGCAGCATATCTTCATTATATAGCAGTAGATCTTCATTCTGTAGCAGTAGGTTGACCTCAAGGAGAAACACATTCATTTGTATCTTGCATCTAAGAGAGGTGCTATTATTCATTGTATCAAATTCGGAATTGTGTTGGGCTTGAGTTGTAAGCATATTTCTACTCTTATTCCTTCAATATATAAGAGATATATTTGTTGGGTTTTTCCTCCCTTGAGTAGGAGGGTTTTCCCAGGGTATCTTGTTGTTTTCATTGTCTTATGTGTTGCATTTTATGATTAATTTCATTTCTGATCCTAAAACTAACATGGTATCAGAGCGGGTATAAGGAGATCTGATCAGATTTTATTTAAATCAGATTCAAGATGTAAATCAGATCTCCAGTTTAGCATGTGATTGATTTTGTAGATCGGTCATTGCTATCTCCATTAATGTACGAGTCAGTACATGTAATTGGGTGTGTTACTGAAGGTTTGCGACTCTCAGAATGGAGCATTAATGTGGAATGATTTTCATCTACTCCATCTCATCCATGATAAAGGTGGAAAAATCCATTTCAGATTCAGATGGAATAGAGGACAATGGAATGCTTTATTCCCAGGTATCTATTCTAGCAGACTTCAAGACAAAATTGGCAGCAATGGTCCAAGTTGAGGATGTGTATAATAGCAACAACAAAGGAGATTTTGGTTTCAGGCATGTAGTGTATAGAGTTGTTACTGTATGTGCAAGATATACAAGTGAAAAAGGCTATGCATGAGGAATTGATACATCTCATCAAGGATGTGGGCAACCTCGTGGACTTTTGTCATGTAATCATGATGAAGTTTAGATCTATCAAAGCCTATGTATCAGGCAGTTCAGGATCATGTTCTTGTGTTCAAATTGTGAAGGTTGTGGGCTGATCTGAGCAGAAGAGCAGCATATATTACTGTGTCCACCCATCAAAATATTTAAAGAAACAAGTATTCTTTGTTTTTAATCACCCTTCTAGGCAAAAATTCAGTTTGCTAAGTTGTGCAAATCCAACTTCATTTTCTTGGATTACGTGTGACCAGTAAATGGTGTTCACTCGGATAAGATTCTTTAGAATTAAGAATTATTCATTGCAAGTTGTTTCATGCTAATTTCTAAGTGTGACTCGGAAATAAAAGGAGAACTAAAATTACAATTATGATTGATTCTCTATATGCATGATCTATGACAGAGCCATGATTCGTTGAGAAGTTTGGTTCTATATGTTGACTAAGTAATGCAATCTATGTAGATTGTCTTTTGTTATGGTGAGATTATCTCTTCCAAGAAATGGAAGAAAGACAGGTCTGAATCAATGAAGATGAATGGTGAATTAATTATCTAGGATTACTCAGGAGATCCTGATTTTAATGAGATAAGTATTGCATTGTTGAATAATGTTCATGAATTATTATGTATTTATTAATTCATGCTATAAAATTGAGATAGTCAATCAAAAATGATCCTAGCAATGGTACTTATGTTTGAGATAGTTGAGCTCCATGAACTATTAGTAATCTCTTCTTAATGCTTTTAGGACAAATCAAGAAGCATAAGAGATTGCTTTCAAGAAGATCTCAATGCATCCTATAGGTTGAGTAATGGAGACACTGCTTGCAGCTATGAGACTGAGTGAATGGTTGAAGACATCTCTTCGAAGAGGAATAATTAACCTTCAGAGGGAGTTCTATGACTCACTAAGAATAAGTAAGGGTTGCAGTGTTGCAAGGCTAGATGCTAAGTACCGCTTCAGTAGTTGAGATTAGAATTGCTCAAGTCAGTTAACTTGGATTTAAAATTGGTAGCTCCGCAAACCTATTCAGAATAGAGTAATCTGGGATGAGGTCAAAGAGGACAACCCTAATCTCTACAGAGGTGTGCGTTGGAAACCATTTGTCTAAGGAAAGTGCTGCAAGCAATCTTGGATGATGAGGTCGAGAGGTTGATGCAAGTGCTTGAAGATTCAGAGGGAGCCTACTGAACCTAAAGAAGATGGTTGTGTTCTTGATCGGAAGAGTACCTCTAGATGTTGTTTCATTTTGAGGTCTACAATGATATCCTGGTGTAGCAGGAAGCAGTCTTCTACAAAACTAAGTACAACAAAGGTCGAGTATATTACAGCTTGTGTGGCAGCTCAAGAAGCAGTGTGACTTCAGAAGCTCCTTGTAGAATTTTTTGGACAATTATTGGAGTTGACTGTCATCCATTGTGATAATCAAAGCTTTGAGAAGATTTTTGTCAATTTTGTGGTTCATGACATAACTAAACATGTTGAGATCAAATACCATTATATCAAAGATATGGTATTGAGGAAAGCTAATCAGTTGAGTTATATCAGCACCGATGAGCAGATGGCAGACATTCTCACCAAACATCTCTTCAGAATAAAGTTTCTATACCTTCGAGACAAGCTTGGTATGGTGGAGAATCAAGCCCTAGTTGAGAAGGAGTCTCAGTATCAGTGATCCTCTTTAATGCATTTCTCTTTGAGAGAGATTTGAGGTGCAATCCCTTGTTAATGCATTTCTCTTTGAGATTTGAGGAAAAAGCCCTTGTTTCCACCCTCTGGGAGAGCCATGGTGGATGTCATGTGTGTGACTTGATGACATCATGTGAGATAATTTGTGATTATTTTCTTGTAATTTTGTTTTCACCCTCTAGGAGAGCTATGGTGAACGTCACAATGAGGTAAAAACATCATGTTGAGTGATGGGCACTTGTACATACCACTTCATGGGTGTAGGCATGGTGGTTGATATCACGATGAGGTGATATATTTCCTTTACCGCTTCATGGGTGTAGCCATGGTGGTTGATATCACAATGAGGTGATATCTTTCCTTTTTTTCACACATGGGTGTAGCCATGATGGTCGACATCACGATGAGGTGATATGTCTTATGTAGATGGAAGTATTCCTCCCTAGTTGAGAGGGAGTTTTGTTGTTTTCAACATTTTGAAGAACACTTCCAGACATGATTTCTATAGAGAATAAATTGAATATAGCCTTGAGGCTATTAAATTTATTTAATCGATATTATTTAATGAGGAGGCACCTCATTTAATGTATTATTTATATCACTAATAATTAATATTTAATTATTAATTAAAGAGAGTTGACTTATCAAGAGGCATGATTTTATTAAATAAATAATACTTTATTTTTGGTTGACTTGTCTTATTGGCACCACTTGAAAAGGCATGTCTTTATCCTTGAAAGGGTCGACCTCATTGATGAAGATTCACGTCTTGGATATAAATACAAGTTGAGGTTCATTCATTTTGATCATCAAGTTCATTTTTCTTATATTCGCACTTGGAGAAGAATTTCAGACATGGGCAGTAGGCCTTCAGTCTGTAGCAACATGTCTTCAATCTATAGCAGGAGATCTTCATTCTATAGAAGTAGATCTTCATTCTGTAGCAGTAGATTGAGCTCAAGGAGAAACACATTCATTTGTATCTTGCATCTAAGAGAGGTTCTATTATTCATTGTATCAAATTCAACATTGTGTTGGGCCTGAGTTCTAAGAATATTTCTGTTATTATTCCTTCAATATATAAGAGATATATTTGTTGGGTTTTTTCTCACTTGAGTAGGATGTTGGAATGATGGATGCACAGGTGTCCTTGATGAAGCTGCAGTCTTCAATGGAGGACCTTTTCCAGGAATAAATATTCAACCACACAGAAAGTATGATAATGACATTCAAATAGAGATTCTATTATGATGATCTAGATATAGATCTTTTAAAAAGAGTACATATGCCTGATTATATAGGCAAGTGCTAAAACTAGAATGCAAAGGATGTTGCCAAGTGTTCAAATCACACTTCATGTGACAACAAGAAACCCTAACCAACTACCTAGGGAATGATAACAAGACAACTCATCTTCTAGAAGAGAATCTTATCTCAACAACATTATTAAATGATTAAATGCAACCTAGGACTAATATGATTAATTAAGACCTAAGTTAACTTATGCTAGTGTAATAAATAATTAATTACACTAACACCCCCCCATAAGTGAAACTTAGGGAGGAAAAGAAAATGAAATGATTATACATGATGATGATGGGTCCCAGCTGATGGCCATTTTAGGTACCCATGTACATAGGATGAAAATGCAACAATCTCCCACAAACGAAGAAAAGAAGGGGAAAACCCAGTGGGAAGAAAAACCCCTTTCCAAAAAGGAGATAAAATGAAAAAGGTGATGATTGGAGGACTCAACATCATCCCCCCAAGGACAACAATCATCACATGGATACAATACAATCAATGCCCCCCCCCCATAGGAGGGAAATAGAGAGACAATATGGCCCCCCCAGAAAATGTGATCACCTACAAAAAAGGTAAGTGTATGTAGACAAAATATGATCCAATGTTTTTAATTTGTTTTAATAGTTAATTCATAGGCTATAAATGAATGGGTAATTTATTACATAGAATTATTTATAGTTTATATAATCATTTTTCTCCCCGTACCGAACATCAAGATATCTTTATTCTTTCACACCTTTCTATATATTTATTACATATCCTAAAATAGCTCCTCTTTGCCAATACTTTAGTTGTACAAGTTAAAAGTATATTACTAGCACTTGCACCCCAATAAGGTGCAATACTTATGCCGATAAGTTGAGCCCAAATTATTTACAGTCGTGAAAAGCAGTGGACAGTGTGAAGAAAGCAATGATCTATCTCACCTATCCCTCTCCCTCCCTCCCTCCCTCCCCCCTTCTCTATCCTTCTTGCTCTCTCCTTCCCTCTCTATTTCTCTCTATATCACATATCCCTCTCTACCTATCCCTCCCTCCATCCCACCTATTTCTCTCTCACTCTCTCCTTCTCTCTCTACTTCTCTCCCTCTCTCACTTATTCCTCTCTACCTCTCTCTCATTCCCCCTCTAATTCTCTATAACTCCCCTATCCCTCTCTACCTCTCCCTCCCTCTCTCTCTCTCACTCTCTCTAGATCTCTCTTTCCTTCTCTACTTCTTTCTATTCCAACTCTCTCTCCCTCCCTATCTCTATCTCACTTATCCCTCTCTACCTCCCTTCGTCCCTTTACCCTCCTCTCTCTCTCTCTCTCTCTCTCTCTCTCTCTATATATATATATATATATATATATATATATATATATATCCTTCCCTCTGTACTTCACCTCCTCTCTCTCTATCTCACCCTATCCCTCTCTACGTCTCCCTCCTCTCTTGATCTCCTTCCCTCTCTATTTCTCTATATCACATATCCCTCTCTACCTATCCTCCCTCCATCCCACCTATTTCTCTTTCACTCTCTCCTTCCCTCTCTCCTTCTCTCCCTCTCTCACTTATTCCTCTCTACCTCTCTCTCCTTCCCCCTCTAATTCTCTATATCTCCCCTATCCCTCTCTACCTCTCCCTCCCTCTCTCTCTCTCACTCTCTTTGGCTCTCTCTTTCCTTCTCTACTTATTTCTATCCCACCTCTCTCTCCATCCCTATCTCTATCTCACTTATCCCTCTCTACCTCCCTATGTCCCTTTACCCTCCTCTTTCTCTCTTTCTCTATCCTTCTCTCTCTACCTCCCTTTGTCCCTTTACCCTCCTCTTTCTCTCTTTCTCTATCCTTCCCTCTCTACTTCTTTTTCTTCCTCTCTCTCTCTCTCTCTTTCTTTATCCTTCCCTCTCTACTTCTTTTCCCTCCTCTCCAATTCATTCCAAAAACAACACTTCCTATACAAATTTAGTTTTTCATTTTTATATTTGTTTATTGTTTGGATTTTATAACACAGAACAAATTTTATTTTTATTAAAAATTTATTATATTATTTTATTTATTTTATTTATTATATAAATTATTTTATTTTATTTTATTTTATTTATTATATAAATTATTATTATTTTTATTGTTTCGATTTTATAACACAGAACAACTTTTATTTTTATTAAAAATTTATTATATTATTTTATTTAAAGAATATTTTTTATTTTATTTATTATGTAAATTATTTTATTTTATTTTATTTATTATATAAATTTTTATTATTTTTATTTATTACATAATTATATAATTTTTTATTTTTATTTTATTACATAAATTACTATATAAATAAATTATTATTACATAAGTTATTAAATAAATTATTATTACATAAATTATTATATAAATTATTTTTATTTATTATATAAATTACTATTTTTAATTTATTATATAAATTATTTTAGTTTATTTTAATTACTATATAAACTATTTATATAATTATTATTTTTATTTATTACATAAATTTTTTTTTTGGTAGGTTAATAGCTGGTATGGCCAACACCATATATTATCAGTCAAAAAATATTACAGTCATTGCCTTTTGGCTAAGTTCAAACTTTAGAATGCCATACAAGCCCAGAAACAAAATTACATTGCACCCTTTCTACTAACCTAGCTTATACTATCCTATCTACTTACCTTCTAAACAAAAAATACACTTCTTTGCTAACCGATTTTCATGGCTTCTTAGCCCTTCTTCCCTTCGGCTTCCATGGCCCACGCAAAGCAGTGAACAAAGGGTTGGATGTGTCACATCTTGAACCCTGGGTCATCTCTTCTTTGTGCATTTGCTTTGCATGTGTCACACGGGACTTGACTGGACATTCCATTTTGCATCTTATGTGGGCCAAGCCACTCGCAATTTCCTCCACATCCCGACCGTCGTCTTTTATCCAGTCCTCCCCTAAGTCTGGAAGAATTGTGGGTGTCGGTCCATTGATTTCCTCCACATCGCTATCCACTTCAAATCCCTCCCTCACCATGTAGTATCCTAGAGCTTCCTTTGACAAAGGCTTTGTGAGTCATGCCGCATGCATGAGGAAATTGAGATTTCTATCTATATCCTTGCAATGTTCTTCCAGTGCCTCTGGCTCTACTGTTGTTAGGATAGGGAATTTTTGGATTGGCCTCCCCCCACTCCTCTTTAGCAGATAGTAGTGTTGCGGAATGGGTATTTTCCCAAGCTCGTCAATGTTGTCCAAAACTGCATCAATTTCCCCTAGGTACGTGTGCTTGAAAACGCGCTAGCATAGATTCTTTACCCTAGATTTCTCCATTCCCTTGTAGATTGCTATTGCAAGAAACATTTCAGGGATATCGGTGTTGAGACGGTGCTGGTGGAATGACCATATGAACTCCCTCCCCATAACCTCCTTTACCGCATGAATGATCAACTTATCTTTTATAGTGAGAATACCTCGTAGTCTTGTATCTGTGAATTCCCCATGGAATGGCACCATGGTGGTGGTTGTTTCCAAGCAATAGGTGTATCTATTTTTTTGCCAACCTTCCCAAAATACTTTTGTTGTTGTGACATTTACCACTACGCTAGCTATCCTTATAGCCAACATTTACATTTTTTGGATCTACTTTAATGGTGTCGTCCCTTCACACAAGTGACCCTTTACTCCAGTCCTTCATTCTCGAGGCCGCCTACCTGATGTGACTAAATTTTTCCTTGAGTCAATTGACTGGATCTTGAAGGGACATTTTACCTGCCATTTGTGATGATCGCTCAACTCCCCAAAATTAAATGTATTACCCATTGCAGATTCCCATTCTTTATCCTCATTGTTGACATGACCCTTCACATGGGGTTGGCTCGGTTGTCTCTTCTTGAGCCATACTTCAACTTCGTTGTTGCATTTTTAGCCAAGCTGTCAGCCACGAAGTTACCTTCATGATATACATGGATGACATGAAACTCTTCAAAGGATGATGTCAAGGTTTGAATTGGGCTTAACCAGTGTCTTAATATCTAGTTCGGTGTGGAGTTGCATCTAATAGTGTTTATTATGATTAGTGAATCTCCCTCTAGATGTAGTTTCGTTGCTCCAAGGCTCTTTCCTAATTCTACTCCACACAGTGCCGCTCTTATTTCTACCATATTATTTGTTGCTTGTCTTATGTTTTTTGCTTCTTGAGCAACCACCTTCCCCTCAGAGTCTCTTGCCACACATCCAATACTAGCAGCTCCAGGATTCCCCAAGGAGGCACCATCGAAGTTTATTTTAATCCACCCTGGTAGTGGTTTCTGCCAAACTATCTTGCATCTGATTTCATCCTTGTGTGGTGCCTTCAAGGTGCTTATAATGGGAGGGATGTGTAGCCCGTCGAATTTATTAGAGAGTTCAATATCTCTATTGGTGAATATGTTCTTTGGATAAGAAAAAAAATTTGTTGCATTGTTTACTAGTTCCACTACTACCTTCATCAGTCGTCCTGCTAATTTTTCTCTCCCCATTGATTTCTCTTGAAAGATGTGCTTGTTTCTCTCTTTCCATATTTCCCAGCATACTATGGATGTAATTCTTCACCATATGTTGTTGAATACCCCTTTGTGTAGTTTATTTGGCCACACAGCTATCCAATCCCAAAGATTTGATGATAAAGGAGTTGGGTATTCTATATGTTTAAGGATGAGCTTCTAGCATAATTTAGCATAGGGGCAGGTAAGTAGGAGGTGGGATGCTGACTCTGCTTGATTTTTTCATATTACACATCTACTCGAGCCTCTGAATCTTAACTTTGATAGCCTGTCTTGAGTTAAAATCCTTCCCTGAGTGGCTAGCCATATGAATACTTTTGCTTTTGGTAGAACATCTTTCCCCCAACATAGTGTGCTTGGCCATGTTTTCCTTTCCACCCTTTTTTCCTTGATCATGTATCCAAGCTTCACTTTATATTCTCCATCTATTGAGGTGCTCCATCTCAGGACATCTTCCCCTTCATCGACAGGGAAGGTTTTGGCTTCCAATATCCTTTTCGGGGCCTTTTTTTGCATTGCAAGAGCATTATGTGTGTCTATGTTTTTCCACCTCCACCTCTTGATTCCATTTTCCCATACAATTTCGCCATAGTCACTTACCTTGTGTCCCCATACCCTGTTAGTTTCTTCCTTGATGGCCTCTAGTCCCAGCATATTGTTTAACTTGGTGTGTCCATCCCACGAATCTTCCCAGAATGATGCTTTTCTGCCATTATGGATTTCCCATGAGACATGCTTGTATATGATATCTCTGCATTCACAAATGAAGTTCCACATTGTCGATCATTTTGGTGGGTTAAGTATCCTGACTATGCTTATTGGATCATTGGAGTCGAGATATTTTCTTCTAAGGATTCTGACCCATTTATGATTGCTCGTGTACATTTGCCAAACCAGTTTGGCACCCATAGCCTAGTTCGTTTCCTTTATCTGCCTTATTCCTACTCCACCCACGACCTGAGGTTTACATACCTTATCCCATGCTAGTAGGGGAAATTTATTTAGTCCTTTGGTCCATTCCAAAAGAAATTTCTCATAATTTGATTGAGTTGATCCATAATGCCCTCGGGGATTTTTAGGCAGGACATTGAATAGATAGGGATCGCTGCCATAATGGTTTTAACCAAGATGAGCCTGCCCGCTAATGTTAGCCATTTTCCTTTCCAGAGTTCCATTTTCTTCCTGTAATTACCTACTAATCTATCCCAATAGGTGATCTGATTTGCTCCGACGAACAGTGGCATCCCTAGAAATCTCCCTCGTAGATTAGTTGATTTGATACCCAATATTCTTGTGAGAACGTGTTGTAGGCTAGGTTGGATATTGAGAAAGAAAACTTCTGATTTTCTCCAGTTGATGGCCTAGCCAGAAGCTTTACTATAATTATTCAAAACTTCTTTGATTTTCCTTGCCTCTACTCTTGTGGCTAATCCAAAGAGGATGGTATCATCCACGAATTGTTGATGGGTACTTGCTCCTACCCCAAGTGCTACCTCAATTCCTTTCCAAGAGCCTTCCTCACTGAGTTGACCTATTTTTGCTGCCCAATGCTTCTACCATTATGATGAAAAGGAATGGGGATAATGGATCACCTTGCCTTATCCCCCTAGAGGAATCAATGAATCCCTAGGTGACACCATTTATTAGGATTGAGAATCTTGGGCCACTTATACAACTTTTAATCCAATCCACTATTTCCTTATTAAAATTGGAACCTAAAAGCATATCTAGCAAGAATTTTCTGTCTACCCGGTCATATGCCTTTAGGATATCAAGCTTTAGGATCATGCTAGGTAGTCTTAACTTCCTTGGAGAGTGGATCATTTCATGTGTCACTATTATCCCTTCCACAATTGACCTACTCAGGATAAAACCACTTTTCTCTTCTAAGATGATTTTACTTATTACCATTTTGAGCCTATTGGCCATGGACTTCATGATTATTTTGTATATTGTATTACAAAGATAAATTGGCATGTATTCCCCCATGCAGTTTGCTTCTTTCTTTTTTGGAATAAGTGCTATGAAGGTATGGTTGATTGATCCTAGCATTTTTTTCTTCTTCCTTGACTCTTATGTAGCTTTGACTAGATCTTCCTTGATTATTTCCCAATATGTCTGGAAGAAGGAGGCTGGGAAGCCATTTGGGCCTGGGGATTTGTCTGCTCCTAGTTGGAATGTTTCCTTTTTGACTTCCTCCATACTTATGGGTTTAGTAGGTTCTTCATTCTCATCCTCTGAGATCAGCTTCGGTATTCTTCTGATGAACTCCTCCCTTGAGCCCACGTCTTCTTGGTCTTCTCTTTTGAATAGTGATTCAAAGTACCTGACTCCTTCCTAGTTTATTTCCTGAGTAGTTTTGGCAAGGGTCCCATCATCTCTCAGCAACTTTGTTATTTTGTTCGAATTTCTTTTGATCAATGTTGAGTTATGGAATAACCTAGTGTTCCTGTCTCCTTCTTGGAGCCACTGTTCCCTGGATTTCTGCTTCCAGTGACATTCCAATCTTGCTAAGGACTCAGATTGGGCCTCTAATAGAATTTTCTCCCTTAGGTACTCCTCCTGCCTCATACCATTCTTGATTATTTTTTCATTTAAGATTTTGAGCTCATTTTCTATCTTATCACTTTCTTCAAAGATATTTTTGAAATGTTCTTTATTGCATACTCATAGTCTTGATTTTATATGAGCGAGTTTCTTTTGGAAGGAGTAAAGGTGTGAGTGGTTACCAATCCAAACTTCCTTCCACTAGATCGATATCTGTTTGAAAAGGCTTGGATCCCTCATCCACATTTTTTTGAATCTGAAGGGAGATCCCCTTTAAAAAAATATGGTTGGAGTTCAAGTTGTATTGGGAAGTGATCCGCACCACTCCAGGGAAGAATTGAAGCCTCCAAAAAAATTTTTCCTTGATTCCATTCCCCAGTTACCAGGAACCTATCATGCTTTTCTACTATTCTAGAGTAGCCCGACCTTCTGTTTGTCCAGGTATATATTCCATTCTTGGTATTTATCTCTCTTAACATATTTTGGTCTATAAATTCCAATAAATCTACTTGAGATCTTATCAAGTTTTGTACTCCACCTTGCTTCTCTGAATTTTTTAGAGTGGAATTGAAGTCTCCTCCAATTATAGTTTTTACTTCTTTTGTTTGACTCAGGAAGGTGGAGATTTCTGCCCAGAGGTTTCTTTTGTCTGTTGGGGCTATAGGGCCATATACATTGATTATATTGAGTTCTAAATTATCCTAATATAGCCAGACTGAGACTGTTGTCCAATTCTACTTATTCTTCATGGGTTTACAACATATTGAAGTTGGGTTCCAAAATATCCCTAGCCCCCCAGACGCCCCTATTGATTCTTTACAGAATCCTTCCCAACCTTTCCACCACTTCAACCTCTTTTCTTGTTCCTCCTTACTCCATTTTGTCTCCTGAATTAATAAAATATATGGCTTATTACTGTCTATCTAACACTTGAAGTGGCACCATTTACTAGGGGCGTTGAAGCCTCTAGTATTCCAACTTATGATTTTCACGGTTCCCCGAGAAGGGGGAGTCCCTTCCCGTTTCTAAGGATTGTTTGGCCTAGTTTAGTTTGACCTTTTGTTGCTCCTACCATTTTTAGTTTATCCTTATTGGGTTTGTGGCCTCTTTGCTTGTTTGATTTGATCCTTGGTGTTTTTCTTGCTGAGGGTATTTGTTCGATTCCTCTTTCGGCCAATATGCCCTCTTGATATTCTTCAAAGCTTTCATCATACTCCGACTCTGAATCCATACTTCCAGCCTCTTGACTTTCCTCCTGACCTTCCTCAGGGTTCTTCTGGTTGTTTAGTGACTTTGTATCTGATATCTCTCTGGGTACCACCTTTTGGTTTTCCTCTTTCTCTTTTATTACTGCTAACTGATTCTCTAGTCTCATGTTTGTGGGATGGGGAAAATCATCTTCCCACAACATTTCAGCTTCCGGGAAGGTTACATTATCCTCTTGAACTATCCACCAAGTTGTTAGATTTCCCTCTTGTCGGGGGTCTGGAGGTATTTTCCCTCCTAGCTCAATCTCCTTCAGCCCTACTTTCATTGATTCCACCATTTATTTTTCAGAGAACTCAACTGATTGTCCCATCTCTAATTTATTATTTTTATTTATTTTTTCCCACACCTTATCCTATTATGTTACACAAATGTTGTTAACCTCCCAATTCTATGTACATTATTTCCTATTGTGCTTCAATGATTTACATATAGGGCATAATTGTAGGTTATCCTCCCTATTCACTTCCTGCCTCCATGAACCTTCCTCAGATATGAGTTTTATCTCCTTAAGCACCTCTAACCCCTGGGATTTTGCTACACAAATTTGGAAGTAAGGTCCTTTTCTCCTATCCTCCTGGATGTTGTCTATGCTTTGGAGATTGCCTAAAAGTTTACCTATTTCCTCTAGGGTTTCCTTTGACCAGTACTATGAGGGTAGGTTGTAGAGCCTTACCCACACTGCACTTTCCCCAAACCAGTCCTTCCTTGGGTCAAAATTTGATCTCCATTCTGCAGGATGTACTTGGGCACCATCCAGAAAATAGGGCCCTGATTCTAGAGCCTTATTCCTCCTCTCTTGGTTTAGGAGCTTAATCATAAACCAATTATTCTCCAAGGCTTTTGTCGATGTCTCTTCCCCCCAGGTTGTCCTGCACCATTCTTCCATGGATCTCCAGCATTTTTTCCATTCTCCCCCTATTTGACAAACATACCAAA